>OX424575.1:12727541-13172851 GCA_949152435.1 Gastracanthus pulcherrimus
AAAGAGAGTATATGCCATACATCTACTATACATTTTATTATCTGTAAACTACATCTTTATTTATTCATTTTGATTTACGAGTTTGTTTTACAAATTTTCTAGGGTAGTTTTTTTAAGTGGAACAATTTTTAAATTATTCTAATTTCCTGTTAATGCAGGTAATGAGAGGCATTCTTAAATGTTATTTTGAGGTTATGTTGGGTCCGAGTTTCCAAAAAAAACTCTTTTTTCGTTACATAGTTTTATTTTCTTTTCGAATTACTATTATAGCGTTTCAAAAGCAGCTATTATAACATTTTATTTATTGACATATATTTTAAAAGTGAATATCTGGTTTTCACAATAGAAGATGAAAATATGGTGAATAATTTTAACGCACAATGATTGCTAAATTGTGTTAGCAAATTATTATCAAAACAATCACTGATCGAAAATAATAAATTTATTTTAATTTATTTTAATTTTGAAAAAACAGAAAACGTTGATTTTCTTAAAAAGCAAACGAAAGCTGTACAAATGAAAAAGATCAGCTTGCTGAAAATAGCGCCAATAACTAGATAAAATCAAGTATGGATTAAGAGCTTAGTTTGATTTATAAAAATCATTTACTTGAAATTACTAAAAAGTATTTTAATTTATTAAGGGGAACTCCACTGATTTTTAAAATATCTCTCCCTTTTGACCAATAATATTAAAACTTCGGTAACATTTTTTGTCATAATTAAAGAAGGTTGTAAAAAAATTTTGAGAATTTTTTACTAAAATTTTTTTACTAGTTATTGGAGAAAATACATATTTTTGTAATTTAAGGGTTGTTAGAATAGTTCCTTGCACATACTAATTTAATAAATTCTATTTTAAAAAATTCTAGAATATTTTTCATCTTAAAATGAACAAAAGTTAATTTTTTTGAAATTGTTCAAACTCAATTAATTAATGGTCTGAAATAAATGGTACGTTTATTGAACTTAAAAAAAATATAAAAAAACTACATGTTTCAATACTTACAATTGAGGAATAAAATATTTAACCTCAAAAACAAAATACCTTAAAACAAAATATTAACTTCTTTTCTAAATACTTTAATCTATATTTTCTGAAAGTTTCATGGGTTATGCAAGGAACTTTTTGAAGTTAGAAAAGTAAGTTTCGAGAAATACGCGTTTGAAGTTTTAATTTGGTATGCTACGCAATGTAAATTGTTTCGCTCAACAAGCTATAACTTTGGTATAACAAAGAGTTTTTACATTCAGCAGGTCTCAAAATGCATAAAAAATATGAAATAAATTTTTTTTCGATTTTTTGATAAAAAATCAGTAGAGTTTCCCTTTAAACACGGCATCTGATGCCGGATATACAAGTAATTTATAACACCCTGTCGTATAAAACGTGCGGCAGCTCTTATAATATAAATTCAGCATGCGCAAATGACACATTGATTCGCAAACTTAAACGATTTATCAAATCAAGCTTGCGAAATTCGCCCAACAAGCCTCACCTTCTCCAATCGACTGTTCTAATCTCAAATTCACTTTTCACTCTCCTTGCACATTGAAAAAAATTCTTTTCCAATATTCGATTTAAATACCCCCGTGTATAATGTGACTTCGACAACCAGTTTCAATCAAAAGCGCGTCGACGCCTTGCGCATAATTACACTCCGGCTGTTCTCGCGATTTTATGGAGGAAATGCCGTGATAAACTCTATATTTTCATTCGGAAAATCACCGCGAATCTGTTGCAAACCTGTCGGATAATCGTTGCGGGGAGTTGCACATAACTGCAAGGGATTACGGGATCTTGGGAGACAGACAGAAGATAATTTTGAAAAATATGTGCACTGGTATACGTAATTGCGATGACTTCAATCAAGGGTCAGTTGAGTCATATTTACTTTTGATTTTGTTTCTGCTAAGGATATCATAAAAATATTTTATGATTTGATATACAAAGTGCATAAAGAAATTTTTTCTTTCCTTTAAAAGCGATTTTTCTGGGAAGTGTCTAACAAGGTATCCTTTCTCAACGCTTTATAGCACTTTTATTTACAATCAAAGTTTCGTTGTAACAAATAAACCTACATATAAGTGTGGAAAAAAAGAAAAAGAAACATTCTCAATGAGAGCTATATAACTTACAGTTACAAAAGCTATGCAGTTAATATTTAACTCCACGTCAAACTGAAATATAACATGTCAGAGCAATAAGTCCTAATTCACTAAGATTTAGTGTTTCAACGAAGTCTGCGGTCGCATTTATTTTTAAGTTTTGCATCGTTCGTAGGGGAGAACGGAGTATTGCTTACTACTTCCACTTTCAAATTGTTTTTTTAGCTTTAAATAATTATTATGTTAGTTCAAACCATTGACTTTAAATTTTCTTATTGGTATAATATAATCATTTAAGATATCGAATCTATCAGTCAAAATAAAAAAAAGCATTTTGACCGAATTTATCCCACATCAAAGGGTAATACCGGTCAGCCTTGGTGCAATTCCGGTCACTATTCAAAAGTTACTTTTATAAGTGAAAAATTTCTTTAAATCAATTATATGAACTTTCATATGATCAATCGCATTATTATTCGTACTTACACATTGAAATATGTAACACAATTTAAAACATTTAAGCAAAGTTGCCCTACCGGGGAGTACAACGCAACATTTTCTTAGCCTCACTTTCACGAGCGTCATATAAATAACATTGTGACCAGGATTACCCCAATTCTGCTTAGTAATTTAAATTAAAATAACAAAAAAGCAATAGGTTTATACTCTATTTTTCTTCACTACTTCGTATTATTATTTGATTATTATTAGATTTACAAATTAATAAAGTAGCAAAAAATAACTGCATAAATTAACAAATAATATGCATAAAAGCTTATTTTATAGACTAGATTTCTTATAAGAAACGTAGGCCAAAACTTTGATTGTGTATAATTTTATAATAAAACAGAATAGAAGGTTGTTTGGGCATTAGATTAATTGCATTTTATGTTGCGTTTGATATACTATTCGAAATATTACATAAAAACGTTAAGATTATTGAAACTAAGGGTGACTGGAATTAGCCCGTTCTCCCCTAACATTGGAAATCAGTTAAGAATAATCTAAAATAAATAAGAGTTAGGAAGTACGACGAAAAAAAACTGTATGACACGCGTTGCGAGAAGTAATATGTTTTCATTTGTAATAAAAGTCATGTTTTTTCCAGTACAAGAGATTGATACTTAATGATTTTTCGATGACATTACTATTATATGTGCATAGACTAATACACACTTTAACTGAACACAACATGTTTTCCTTCAATAATATCAAACGGATAAAAAAAACATTGAAAAATCAAAATCATGTGTCACACCTATGACAATCGAAATACCATACAAACCGCCCCAAGAAACGGAAAAGCAATCCCCAACAGCAGCATTCCAGTATACTTGTAACTTTAATCCATCGATATCACCACCAACCTAAATTAATAAAACCATTTTTTCCCTCCCACCAAACACATTCTCCATTGCACACAACTCCTACCAATACAACACACTCCTCTCTTACACTCACTCACATCGTACACACATTCCTCTCGATCCACCGACCGATCAAAATCCAGCAGCCACAGCGATCATCAATCACTCGACCAAAGCCACGGACACTAACAAATGATCCCACCCTGAATCCCAACGCGCAGCAACGCACAAGAAAAAATCTCCCCGGCTCCTATACGCGCGTACAAACGGACACTCGGTAAAAATCTCGCGAGCAGTCTTTGTATATTTCGCAAGGGGCGAACGCAGGGCTGGGCCTCTCTGTATACTGTACAGTGCCATTTCGCACAATCAACCGTGGATACGCGTATGTATGTAGGCTTCTGGAGCTCCAATGTTACTTCATGCCCGCGACGGCCTTCGAACGGCCGTAAGCAAAGTGGCAGCCGCATTATTGCGAACCATGCATCGCGATGCATTAGACTGGACACGTTGACGGGAATGACGTGATACATGAGTACAAGTACACCCTGGCGGAAATTGTAATTTTTCACACATATAATAACTTGTGTGAAAACATGTGAGTTTGTTTAAAAAGAAAATCTAAAAAAAGGAAAAGCGTCAAAATATTTTAAAAACCGCGGCTCATTCATCGGCATTTAGCTTATTCAAATTTACTTAAATATTCTTATATTATAGTTTAATTAATTATTTCTATTGTTAATTTATTATTTAATTATGCTCGTGTGTATAACATTTTTTCATGCATATTATTCCTATATGAAATTATTTGTTTTAACATATTAATTTGAACCGCTATTGCTGGTTAAATATAGTATTATACCAACAAAATTTAAACTTCTATGGTTAGTTTTCAAGATATAATTTATTTAAAAGAAGAACAAAATAACAACGATAGGTAATACAAAAATCGCTGTCCATTCATTGATACTTAACTTCGTCAAACCTTGTTAATAATTCACATAATGAAATTATTTTAATATATACATGATCTTCTCATCCATTACCCTTTGATTTCTTATTTATTGGAAAAGTCGTCAATATATAGTTCGACTATCCAATGATGGTGTAAGGAGCTTGGGCAGTAGGAAGGGTGATTTTGTCGAATTTCTTCCTGCTCTGCTGTACACAAAAAGTATTTCTACAAAAAGTATTTCTGCAAACAGTCCTTAGAGAAGATCCTTATTATCTGGGCAATGAATTTCCATCATATGTTTTTGATATATAAGTGTTTGAAAAATGATGACGTTTTACCGTAAATGATACCGGTCGCAAATGATACGTAATATTATGCTCTTTCAAATTCATTTACACCGAAACAATGATATTACTTCTGACATAGCAAAAAACCCAAGAAAACGAAACTTATAAATAAATCATTAAAAACAAAAACTCATCGAAAAACAAACAAAAATATTTTTGATCCTACTTCCTTAAAAAGAAAATAAAAAAAATGACCCCTGCATTTTCTAAAAAAAATTAGATTTTTACAAATTTTATAGTAGTAATTAATTAATTCTATTAGTTTTGCCTTATATAAAGTTACAGCTTTATAGAAACTTTCTGTTAAACATTTTAGTAAAATAATTTTTGTAAAAATATGTAATTTTTGCAAAAAAAAAGTATAATTTTCTTTAAAAAAAAATGTAAAAATAAGTAAAAAAAAACGGGAAAAAAAATTAAAAATTGTATTCAAATTCACACGAAAAATGCAAATTTTAGGCATTTTTCATTTTTTTGCATTACATAAAAATACATTTTTTACACAAATAATATCCGCCGTGGTAGCACATATCTAAGCAGAGGTGAAATGGTATATAACATAGAGGTGGACGAGAGACGCGTGCGTTACGTACATGTATATATACCTCTTATGGGCTATGAGTGAGTGTACATCGGCACGAATCGAATCTCCTTCCGTCTTTGCCCCTCTACTGAAGCCTCGCACCTGGATGGTCTGAGTATACGCGTGTGGGGTGCCTCTTTTTTCTTGACTTTTTTGTGACCTGACGTTCTTTTTTATCTGCTGCGGTTGCTCGCTCCTTCCCCGTTACGGTTTGGGAGGCGGAAAAATGATGACGGTGACTAGTTTTTTTTTCGTGTTTGTTTGAGCACTGCGTAGGAGGAAGAGATGCGGATGTAGAGGAATCGTTTAGTTGGAGTGTTTACATTGGAAAGTTTAGTTGCTTTGATCATTATGGGTACCCATTGGCTACTAAGAGTGATGCTTAATTTTTGAATATTATTCTTAGCTAGCTTAGGATGTTGCAGTCAGCCTTATTCAAAATATCGATAATTGCACTGGTGTGTGAGAGTGTGTTAAAGATCTGTTGATGGTATCCGAAACAAAATAAATTTACATAATTGATTAACACAATAAATTTTTTTTTAAATGTATAGATTTTGAGGACGATCTAATATTGGCATCACAGTATGCCAAAGTACGCCATTAGTGTACCAAAATATGTGTTAATACGTGCACCTTTGCCAATCTGTGCTAATCAGTGCCAAACTGTGCTGAACTATGCAAAAAATGCAGTAAATTTTATTATTTGCCAATGTTTGTCAAAGAGTGCCAAAGTATATCGAAATGAGCAGTACCATCAGCGTGCTACGGTGTACTGTAAGTATGACATAGTATGCCAAGCGAGGTGCCAAGTGATTTTGACATGTTTTGTTGGACATCGACAGATTTTTGGTACATTTTGGCAAACTCTGGGAGATTTTAGTACACACTGGCAGACTTTGACACGCATATTTTTTTCCGCTAAGGTGTTAGTTTCAAGAAAAGTTTCAAAACTAGCGTAGACGCAGTTCGCTATTTCGCTATTGCTCACTAACTTATAAAAAAAGTTGCTATTATGTAACGTATATCTTTATTGTAATATCGTATATAATGGTTTATAAGCCTAAATATTTGTGTGTGAGTATTAGAGCGCATTTATACGTTTTACTGTATGATTATGTGTGTTGTGTATGTGTTAGTGAGTGAAGAATAAAGCACGCATGAAGCACGAAGAAAGAAGCGGGGACAGCTTTGCATCGTAAGTATTTCCGTGCGAGTTTTGCTGTACTTCAGAGATCCCTTCAAAATCACTCATAGAGATTAAGTGTATGTATCTAACTGAAGAATGAAGCGTATACAATTATGGACGCAGAAAAGTATCGGTATAATAACGACCGTCGTGAATTATTTCGACTTTATTACGATTGGGATGTAAAAAATCCAGACCAGAAATCATAAATGAAAACAAATAATTTATTTCTTAACCAATTATCAAAATTTTATATTTTAAGGTGATTATGCCATTATTTTATATTGTAAGGTGATTATGCCAAAATTATGGAAAAAGAATATTTCAACAAATTCGTGATGTCAGAAGCGTAAATATTATTAATTTAAAAAGACGTCTACTTATACAATAGACTTTTCTTTATTCTTCAATCAATTTTAATATTTCGGGGCTTATTTTCTTCTTTAAACATTTATTTACAAATTCGCCGTTTAAAAAATATATATTTTTGTTATCCTTGAAGAGAAAAGAGTATTTGTTTATATTTAAAGTCGTTTTCTATGTAAATCTTATAAACAATTAGTCTTTTCTCCTGAAACTTAATTTAATATATCATTTTTTAACGATGAATTTATAGACATATGTTTAAACAAGAAAATAAGCACCGAAATATTAAAATTGATTGAAAAATAAAGAAAATTCTATTGTATAAGTAAAAATTTTTTAAATTGACAATATTTATACTTCTGACGTCTCAATTTTGTTGAAATAATTTTTTTCTATTTTATTAAGTATCCTTCTTTAATATGTTACAATATTTAAATTATAAAATCTTTACAAGATTTTTATATAATTTTCTTTTTTCTAATGATCAATTAAAAATGACCCAACGACCTTAATAATATCATATGATTAGTGCTTTTTGTATGCTTTAATAATTGTCTACTTATGGTTTCGAAAGAATAAGACGTTTAGAAAAGGCCTGATTTATGTTATACAACAAATAGATTAACATTTAATACCCTATAATTTTACTATAATTCCAATCCTTATAAATAAGAATAATTGGACTCATCAATTAAAATTGAACGGATCTTCAAATGTTAATCTAATTTTTACTTATTTTAAGTTAAGAATAAAAAATACGTTGAATATGTTGACTATAGTCGAAAAAATGTTCTACGCATTTTTCAAATAAATACAATTCTGAATTTCTATAATTACCGTAAAAAAGTTATACGCTTTTCATTTTTTGTCTCAGTTTTCGGTCGAAACGTTTTTATCCGTCGCGTGCGAGCACGTATAAATGGAAGAGACAGTTTTTTTGTCTCGTACAAAGGGGCAAATAGAAAGCGAGAATTTTGTAGGAAGAGGGAGGAAACTGAGCGTTTGAAGAAGAGGATGAACTGAGCCTCCTGTAAGAAAAAAATTTAGATTGACCGGGGGATTGACAAAAACGAAAAGTGATGCAAGAAGATGAAAAAAAAGGGAAGAAGAAAAAAAATTAAGAAGAAAACCGTTGTGGAAGAAATGGAAATGTAGGTAAAAAATGGACAGATACAAAATATAAACGTGAAGAAAAAAGGGAAAGAATAGAAGGTATCGATGAAAAATATTGAAAAAAGTTATATAAATCATCTCGAATCATTATAAATTTGTAAAATATCAATGAAAATCAATATAATCATGAATGTAATTAAACAAGTTGCTTTTTACGAAAAATATGTTAATATGATAATTTTAAACGGAAGGAAAAATAATACTTTCGTAATCATGTGACTATAAATTTAATGGATAACGAATCAGTTCTGTTGGAAAGATCGTAGTTTTTAATACAATCTAAAATTAATTGAGAATCTATATGTACAACCATTTTTATGTAATAAATCTAGCAAGGAAGTTATATGGTGTGTGAATTCTTAACTCCACAAATATCAAAAGCTCGTTACTGAATGAGATTTCAATTGTATAAATCATTAAGCAACTTCTTCCTATTGAAGAATATGTGTTTCGATATCTTGAATTAAATCATCTGGCTTCCTGAATTGATATTTACTATTTACTCCGAGGAACTGCTAAAATTAAAAATAATAATATTCGGAAAAGTTGTTAACGTTAAAAACACTTTTTATAACTCAATTTTAAATAAATAAAAGCGAAATACAACAATTTCCAATTACCTTATGTATAAATTAGTATCGTATATATTAAGAAAAATTATTGTAATTATGTCAAGATAAACCGAGAAAAAATGCTAAAATATTCCTCGACTTTTAATATATATATATATATATATATATATATATATATATATATATATATATATATATATATATATATATATATATATATATATATATATATATATATATATATATATATATATATATATATATATAGTATACTCAATTAGTATCGTATACATTAAGAAAAATTGCTGTTATTTATATATATATAAACAACAATTTTTCTTAATGTATACGATACTAATTTTTTTATATATATATATATATATATATATATATATATATATATATATATATATATATATATATATATATATATATATTAAAAGTCGAGGGATATTTTAGCATTTTTTCTCGGTTTATCTTGACATCTTTTAAACGGAGGCTTAAATTCGCTTTTTGTGGCAAATCAGAGCGAAATTAGAAAAAATTGCTGATATATTCATCAATACATCAACTATAGCATTTTATATATACCTACCATCACGGCACAAGTTCCACGGAACAACTGATACCAATTCCTGATAAACATTTATTACTACTAAATCAAACCTTATTATCACTATAAAAATAAGGTAGTGAAAAGTATGTTGAATCCACTAATTTAACAGTAAATATTAACTTCTTTCACGACGTTACTGTTTAGTTTGAGATGGCTAACATGTTACTCGTATTTTGTTTGTCGCAGGTGCGCTGCTAAAACGTTTTAGTTTATAAACGTGCAAACATTTACATTATAAGCTAGTAATTGTAATTATTGATTTTGAATATTATATTTAATTTTCTCTATTATACAGTATATTATTATTCAGCATATATATGTCAATATCAGCTAATGGTGGTTTCAGTAAAGTACCCAAGTTAATATTAATTAAGTTAATATAAAGCTAATTTGCTTGATGACTTCATATAAGTAATAATATTTTAACTAATATCTTAAGTTTAAATTTGAAGTAGTATGCTCTAATGTACTACACAATCACAACATACACGTATACGCGCGCGCACACATACAAACACATAACACGCAAACACACACAAACCCACACATACGCGCACACACGCACAAACACACAACTCACACACACATACACACACATGCATACACGCGTCTCAATATAGTGGACATTTATTGAAAGTAGCTTGCCCTTTGAGGCACAAATTTTTCAAACCATCTATTGTTTATAAAAATTGGTATATAAGGTGTTTTGGTTGATAAATAACCTATAAACAATGCAGATTCGAAACCAAAAAGAAAATTTACAGATCAAGCGCTTTTTATAATTATTACGTTAAAGCTCACAGTAAGATAGTACAATTACAATTTTCGAAAAACTCCTTCCGTAAGAAACTAAAGTGACCACCACTTCTGTCAAACGAAACAATTACCCGACTAAAATCTCCATTTCACTCAATAATCTACAATAACACTATCCTCATCACAAATCACGTCCACCACGCAAATCCAGAATCAGCAAAATCCACGACCACACACGTACATGACACCAGTTCCATCACCTACAACACACGCACACACACAGGCACTGCTCTTAAAAGTGAGAGGGCGAGGGAGTAACTCCAAACTCCCATCCACATCCACGTTTTCCCTCTACTACCTATAGCAACCTCCTCTATGCAGCAAAACGACAACCATCACCACAGCACGGCACACGTCGCAGGGAAAAGGAAATGGAAAGGAAAAGGAAAGGGGCTCGCGAGAAAGCCTTACGCTCGCCTATCTCAGGGCCGCCTAAGCAAGTAGTAGGAGGTGTGTGTATCCCAAACTCCTGCCATTCGCATACGGGGGATACACCTCAATTCGCGAATCTCCACGCATACCCCCACACACACAAACACACACACGGACACACTGCGCATAATATATATAGGAGCGGCGATCGGCCGCGCACGATGCAGTTGTCGTCCTAGCCTCGCCACCGTCGAGTGCAGCTCCTCCACAACTCTTCTTGTACACCTCAAAGCAGAAAACGAAAAAGATATAACACCGCGAAATGGCGATAGTGAAGTGCGCAGCGGTTCTTCTGCTGGTCTACGCATGGATGGGTAGGATCGAGGGGGCGCTGGGTCCGCGGGGCTACGGCGCCCGGTTCGGCAGGGCACCGCTGCTAGAGAGGTTCTCCTGGAGGATCCTGGACTGGAACTACCCGAACGAGATCAGCCGGCAGCAGGCCATCGCCAGTGGGGACTTCCAGCCGGAGAACGCCCTGCCCGTGGGCATCGAGATCTGGAGGGATAAGCTGTTCGTCAGCGTGCCGAGGTGGAAGAACGGTCAGTCTTTTTATGGCTCTTGGTCCGGGAAGTGATTTGAGTTTTGTGTACTACGAGAACCGGAAGAGGAGCATTTTACGTCGAGTGGTGCGATTGATCGAGTTGGTTGGGAGTTGTTGGATAGCTCGGTTCTGTGATGAGTTCAGGATGTGATGGTTGATGTAGAGGATGAGACGCTTCTCGAGAACTGTCGAAGGTTTACTGGGTGAACAACGAAGTTCGGTGGCGTGGATTTTGCCAAAACTATCTCTGTTGAAAATGTCCGATTGAACCTGATTGAAATAATTAAAAACTATTCAAATGGAGAGCAATGTCGTATTAAACCCGATTATTTAATACGAAATTGGATTAGGTTTTAATCGGATTTAGTAGTATTAAGGTGATGCTAAACCCACCCCTCACGAACAATTACGAGAACCTACTTTTTTCATTTGATTTTCGATTTTGAGTAAATATATCTCTGGAACGTTGTTGTCCCAATCATAAACAACAACTTTTCAGAGAGATAGTTTATCAAAATTAAAAAATTAATAAAAAAAGTGATTCTTCATATTTTTTGATAAAACCAGGGTCTATCAACACCTTAATCATGTTTAATCGGACATTTTTAGCTGGATTAAGAATTTTTGCAAGATATTCTGTTGAATTATAATCGCAATAATTATTACACGTTTTCTGAAGAATTTTCAGAATTTACAGGTTTATCTGTAAGTTATTGCCTTCAGTTCATACTGTTAGAATTCTGAAAGATATTCTGTTTGCAGAATACACATAGAAGGCAGGTATAATTCTTGTAGATAAACGTGTAGAAAAACCAGCAAGTTCTCAAAATCCTACAGAAAAACATTAACCAATTCTGCAGAAAATCGTGCAGAAATATCTTCAGATTTTTTCTATGAGGGGGTTGAGAGATGATTTTCCACACTCAAAGAATGAAGAATTATCATTCCTTGAAGTCTAACATTTTTCGGTTCATCAAGAGGCACCTAATAGTAAAAAAAAGTTTTTAAGAAAACATGTTCGAAACATATTTTGGGACATTTGCAACCAAAATATTTAGTTTGTAATTACTACTTTATTTTAACTTTTAAATAATTTTCCCACGAAATTTAATTCATACTGAATGATGGCTTTACAGATAAACTCCCCGCTATACATAGGAAGTCCGACGTCATGTTCTTTGAATGGAAAAAAGTTTTGTGCAGATAACTTGTTTAGTTGTTACCTTCAATAGTTATGTGAGTTTCTATTTTATAATAATATGCAACTAAAAGTATATCGAATTAAATTGTTTTTTTTTAATAAGTTTTTTCTATTATTTTTAAAGTCAAATTTTAAAGTTAATAATTTTCAAAGTTAAAAATTTCTACAAATTATTTTTGACCTCAGATTTTTTTATTGTATTTAAAGTTACTTAAGTTTTATGGAAAAGTCTCTCGGGATGAATTTTTTTAATTTGAGGTATTGCCGTCTGCTTTTATATTTAGTTTCTGTAGTTATTTTAACATTTAACTAAAGTTGTATGTAGACCTCATTCTTCATTTATTTAGTGCCCAAATTGTCTCTTAAAGTTTAAGCAAAATCCATGACCTGGGCTTCTGACACACTCCAAAGTACTTATTGGTAATCTAAATTCTGTTTTAGTCGAAAAATCTGTAAACAAATAAGGTTTTGGAAAAAGAACAGTGCAATACAAATGCTTAATTGAAGTTGTATTTAATTAAACAAGAATAATGTACATTTCGTGACACATGACGTAAAATGCTCCATCCATGAAAGAATGAGAGAAAAATGTTTTAAATTTCTATATTTCATAATGTAGTGTAAAATATGAAGACTAAAAATGTTTATGAATATTTCAAGAATGTTAATGAATATTGTAAAATATTCAGACAGGTATTGTTATACCTTAAGCGTCTACCTACATTAGAAATTAGAACTCCTTCTTAACATTCCAAGAATATTGAGAAAATATATGATAGCTTACGCGTGTACTTGCTACACCATTCAAAATACTAAAAGATTTAAATAACAACTTTTAGTTTTAGTTTTACCAATTTGCATACTGTCTGAAGCTATTTGAAGTTTTTCAATAACGTGCTTTTAATTATACACTAAAAGAGTAAAATTCTATTAGGGAAATTACATTTTATGTGACATAAAGTCAATCTTAATTTACCATTAATAGTCTTATTGGTGAATTTTTAATTTTAAATACTATCATTAAATTTCAAAATCAATTATAATATCATTCATCTATTGATATCTTACCTAACGCTAAAAATGAAAACCAGCTAATGATAGCTATTACTATTCATCAAATACCCAAAAAAAAATTTTCGAAAATCCACACTATTTTCCAAATGACCACCTTTCAATTAACCAATTATAAGTCTATAACATTACATACTCCAGATAAGATCAATCATGTAATTTCCGTCCACATCAACCCGTTATTATAATCCCACACGCAAATTACACAACGCACACACTGAAACAATTATAATATTTGCCTTCAATTTTGCCGTTCTTGCGTGTATACGTACACGACCCAACTTCCAAATGAGCAAAATAAAACCTACATATGCAGCGCAACGTTTCGCAGCGCCTATATATTTATTACTCAATGAGTCTCGAGCTTCGAGCACGGGGGGACTCGAAATTTATTCCGCCTTCCCGATAAAAGCGACAGCGCGGCCAGCCGCGCGCGAACCTAAATTAATAAGCTGGACGCAGTCGCGTTATGCGCGTGTCATGTATCGGCAGCGGCGAATCGCGAAATTCTGCATCGATAATGAACGAATCAGTGCGCGCACGGCAGTCGTTGTAATTATAAAGCTGGAGCTTTTATTGCGGTGCCGTTGGGACACGTGGATTCGCTCGTTTAGTGTTACACGATTATCGCAGATTCTTGATTTCTTAGAATCGATTTTTTTTTCTTCATTTTTTTATAGAGTCGGTCTGTAGTAATCATTTTCAATCCTGTCTCTTTGGACTTGAATACATTATCACTTTGCAGTACGTGCTAGACGGTGATAGAATTAAGTTCTAGCACTGTTCATCCATTCTTTTTATTTTCTCAATCGACTTTATTATGGGTACCAGTTGGGGTTCTGACTAAAAAAGGGTATATCAATATGATTGTTGACCTGAAGTAATTTTTCCAAATGTTTAATATTAGCTCTTACAGAATCTGAAGGCAGATTTTTTATTTTTCTTTACTAGAATTAAGTATCGGTCAAGATCGTCCGTAAATTATTGCTATAAGTTGTCGTTTTCGGTCAATTTTGAGTGGCCATATTACATGTAAGAAAAATAACTTTTAGATTATCATCGGATTCTGTAAGGTCATCGGGTATTAAATTTTCGAAAGTCACTTTTGTCAATGATTTTTCTTTTCTTTTATCCAATTGATTCACCCTTTTTTAGTAAAACGTCAATCAGTACGCAATTAGAAAGTAGCAGTACTTAAATGATAAATTATATTTCTTGCTAAAAGGCCTTCATTTATTTATTCATAAAAAAATAATACGGATGTTAAATGTTCCATGCGTATTCATTTTTTCTAATGCACCATCAAAAGATTTATTCATCACTGTTAACACCAATATATTATAAAAAAATTATCCAGTTTAGTTTTATTTTATTAATTTTTTTCTTATTTAAAAAGATAAAAAATTTCTCTTTAAATCAATACTAAACATTATTGTATTTTTAAAGCATTTTTTAAGATAATTAAGGTACAATTATTTAGGATTACATTTGTATATTTTTTTTAATTATCTGTCCAATATTATTAAAACACCATAAAAATATTATTCTACCAGATTCAGAATAATTAAATTATTCTGAAGAAGAATAATTAGAAGTTATAATGCATATGGTACGTTATGAACATTCAAAAACACCCCCTAATGTCTCCTTTAATTAATTATAATTTTTTACTATTGTAATTATACAGATTAAATACTTTTATTATCACAGTTTAACACAACAACTATTCTTAAAGAATAACTAAAGTTAATTAGAATGTGTTTCTTAAAAAATAAAAAAAAAACGGATTTTTGATAATATTTGAGTATATGCCTATCTCAACTAGTACATATTTATATTCACGTTACGAGTTTATTAACGTTAAAGTTTGCAAAGAAAAATTTGGCTTAAATGTAGTGACGTTAAGTAACAAAAATAATGATTGTATTACAGCATCGCCATCTATGAAAAATAAAAAAAAACATTTCTTTATAAATATAAATCGCTCTATAATAAATTAGTAAACAAAAAAACACGATTTTCCTGTTAATTGCATCAAGACTTTACAATCCTGCAGCAACTTCCGCGCAATAAAGAATCTCACCGCGCGACAAATCAAAACGCTCGAATTTACGCAACAAACTCTCACTCGCGCGTACATCTAATTGCCACGTAAAATCCTAAGCGCATTTTATTCAATTATTTGTCAGTATTTATCATTCAATGAGTGTATACGAGGGCCCGTGAGAATGGATTATCGCGTTAATTACGAGCTCGAAGTGCTATTGTGATCGTGGAACGATCTTCAGTGTGCGCGATGATTCTGCAAATGATAGATATCTCGTATTGCGTCAGTATTATCCAATGGGGATTACCCGTAATTGGGGAAACGAATATATTAAGATACTGAATCTTACTGGGTCATGTTTATTATACAATTTTATTTGTCCGATTATTATTATTACTATTATTATTATTTTAAGGAATATGACTTGATAATAGGAAAATTATATTAAATATTTAATAAATATATGTAATTGTTAAATGATTATGGTTCATAAAAAGTAATTACAAATATTAACTCTTAACTATACGTAATTACCTGATTACTATACAATTATTTTTTTTATAATTTAGTTTATGTTTGAATTTATCAAATATAACGCTAATGTAAATTAGTAAAATAGTTTTGTATTTATTAATTAAAATGTTGAAATAGGTACTTAAATTAATGTTTGTTTTTTCAAACAGCTTGAGCTCGGTATCAGTAAAAAATATTTCATAACAAGATATTATATTTTTATAAGTAGTATTACAATTTATCATCCTGCTAAAATAAATATGAGTTTTCGCCATGACTTAACTATATATGTTTATCTGTATAACTTTTTTATTTAATTTATTTTTATTTCTTATACGAATTCATTTGTCAAAGTGAAGCATATACAAGATTAGTAATAAATAGTTTATCTTACTAAAAGTAAAAAATTTGTTTATTAGAATGTCTGATTTTGCAAAAAAAATATTAGAAATATTCAGGTGATTGGTGTCAGATATCCACCACGTCGATAATTACGTGACAAGAATATACCACAGTAAAAATATTAGCTACAATCGCTTTTAAAAATCCTTCTTAATAAATGAGACTTTAATGATCTGTCACTTCGTATAGATTAGAAATAAAATAATTATTTTTCTATCAATGTGAATAAAAAAAGCTCGTTCGGTTGCTAATACATAATGCACCTAGATTTCCTTCACACTCTCAACATTTAAATCCAGTGCACAACTTATCTACATTCGTAACACTCAATACATCAGACTAACGGTATCACCAGAATTGCACAATTTCCAATTCCGCAGTAGATACCTATATCCCACAACACCTCACGTGTATACAAATTCTCCTGTGCATACACCCCCAGAGACTCCAAATTATTCAACCCATTAAATTCGGAAAATGTCTCAATGACATTTTAATTATTCACTCCTCTACATCATATCTCCCCGAAAAATCGCTTGTATAAGATTTATACGTATACATATACGAGGTGATATAATATATATCGGCCCACGTTGTGCAGCGTATGACAAGTGCTTGGAATGAGAAAATTCCCGCGAGATATGAATTTTATTGGGTCGAGAGAAGGAAATCGCGACGAAGCTGGAGTCGCTAATGTGTTGCATATATATATACGGGGCGACAGCGACAAACAGAAATCGTACAAGATAAGGCGATTAGATATATTGAAAATTAACTTTTACTAGAAAACAATGATTAATGGTAGAAACATTGTGTAAAATAAAAGAAATATGATAAGCGTTCATTACGAGACTTATTTTATAAAATAATTGATGGCTTAGTAGTTGTGGTACAACGAGCCCATGTGCTTAGAGGGTGGATAATGTCAAGATATGTGATTGGTTTCTTTAAACAAGTATGGGTAACAAATATATTAGTTAGCACTGATTTAATTATCAATACTTTTTTACATTTCTAGAGTGAAAATGTATCTCCAGTTACTGCTTTTTTACATTTTTGTAGTGACATTTAACTGTGAAATTTAAATATTGATAACACAGTCACTGAAATGTGATTTTTGCTCCAGAAATCAGTATATCTTTCATTAGTAAAAGACTATTATTTGATAGTAGAATGTAACATTTTAAACAAAAGTGTACATAAACTGCCTAGAAAAACCATTTAATTTATCCCAAAAAGGAGACTAGTGTATTATTTTTCGTAAATGATTAATTGATTCATCTGAGATAGAGTATATTTATGACTTTTAACCAGAGTTGATACTTTTATGATCCGATCTATTTTAAAAGTATTCAAATGTCGGTATTGTTCTATATAGGGATGCGTCTAGTCGTGATTCTGTTATAATGTAAAAGTATGTCTATATATTTTGCTAAGTGTCGAATCCACGTCTCACTATAAGTGCATCTACAAATATTCCAAAAGTAAAATTGAAATTCAACATCCAAAAGCAACCGAGACCTAAACCAACCCTAAAACTAAAGGCGACAAAAAACCATAGTCAAAATAGTTATAAAACTGCTCTGTAGAAAGAAATGTCAAACCGCTCCGAAGCAGCGCTCAAATTTTACTATACAGAATGATTTTCAGCGACTTTGACTGTGATTTTTCGTTTTCTATTACCTCGATTTTGTTTTTACTATTAGTCTTGGTATTGGTAACAAATTTCATTTTATATGCTATAGCTTTTCAATTTAATGGTTCAACAACTCTTTAGCTATATTTATACTTATATCTAACTTGAAATGTTCTATAAGACTTAAATTGCCAAATGAAATTAACAATAATAGTCATTTATTTATAAACTACAAAAACAAACTGCCAGAAAAACATGAATTTACTTGTATATTATCTAATCAATTATCAAAACTTTTTTACATACGTGTGCAATAATAAAAAATAGGAATCGTACGTATTCAATCGTCAAATAATATTATCAAACATTTGTATCAGTCGTCAGCTGAGAGACTTCCAGCCAGCCGTGACCGCCTCATGCGCTTTTCGCGTGCAATTTATCTTCACGCTGTGCGCACCGCATTGATATCGAAAGTACAGTTACACTAATAAAGTCTATAAGAAATATAAACATTTCTCCGATGGTCTTACATAATAACAATTACGGAATTATTACATTCGAAAAAAAAAAACACTTTGAAAGTTGCAGAGATAAGGTAAATCCACCATATTATCCGGAACATTCAGTCTACTCGCTTACTCTATATTCAAGTCTACAACTACTTCGCTTGCTTTTTTTACAAATCTTTTCAAAGAACCATTTTTATACGCCACCCCGATTAGAATCAGCACAAAACCATTGAGCTTATCCAGAGCGTTGTTTACATTACGCATTCGCATTACGCGCGTTGTACTCGTATATCGTACCGGTTTAATTAGAAAATTAGTCGCTCATTGCGAAAGGCCGCGTCGACGGCGGCGGTAGCAAAACAACAACAACGGGTAGAGTCGGGCGGCCCCCCTCGAAAACGAAAGTGCTACAATAATGCGCAGAGCGCGTGGAACTTGGAATATTGAAATACCCACACGAACACGATGTTGATGCGGTGAAAACGAGTGCGTTATGCATCGAAGAGAAAAGAACCTGTAGCTATTACTTCCTGGAGCATTATTTCGTAAGTATATCACTTTATATCGGTGACAAAAGTGACAAAATGCATTGTGGACCGATAATTAATTTTAATTTACATTTTTATACATTAATTAAGTGGGGGGGGGGTTATTCACAAATAACGTCACTATGCTTTTGAGAATTATTAGCCCCCCCCCCCCCCCCCCACCACGCGCGTAACGCATTTTCACTGATTTTCCTATGTCTATAGTACACTCCGTCACTCTAATAAATGGATGAATAACCCCCTAGATTAATAGTTATTATTAAGGTGATGCTAAACTCCCGTGTTACTGACAAATACGGGGAAACACTTTTTTCATTTAATTCTTAATTTTGAGAAATTATCTCTCTGAAAGGTTGTTGTTTCTGATTGAGACAACGACATATCAGAGAGATATTTACTAAAAATTGAAAATTAAATGAAAATAGTAGGTCCTCGAAATTGTCGGTGATGTGTGGCTTTAGCATCACCTTAATTTTAATACTGATTCTTTTATATTTTGCTTTACAAAATAAAAGTTTTATAACATGTTACATAGACTTTAGTCACGAAATGATGATAAACGTAGCTTATCACTAAATCGTATAGAGTGGCTAAAAATTACTTATAAAATATGGTGACAGAGTATGGTTGTCACCATTTCACGGCTAAAGTCTATATAACATGTCACGAAACTGGTATATTGTAAAGCAAAATAAGTCAGCTAATCAGTATTGAAATTAACAATAGCTAACTATTAATCTAGTTGAAGTAATGTATAAAAAAGTAAATCAAAAGCAGTTATCGTACTAAAACGCCCAAAACTGATTTTCGTCACTTCTGTCACCAATATAACGCGATATATCACTTACGGAATGAGGCTCCAGAGACCGAGGTATGTCGTCTCCACTTAGCTCTCCTGGAGGTATGTAAGTGTGTAACGAGAAAATATGCACGCCAGTACATACTGACAATGATGCGCTGGAGGGGGAAAGGAATGATGGCGATATAACCTCACTTTGCATCTACGGAGCTGCACGTAGGTATGTAGTCAATTCTCGCCTACTTGGGTGAGCCAAATAGCTAGTTTTTTTTCTCACTCAGGCATGCGCGTTTTCGTGTCACTTCTTTTTTGCGACAGCTACGATCATGGAGAGAATTGCGAGAAACTACATAATCAAAGCAAAAATGCGTGCTTTCGAGTTCGATGTGGCAATGTGCAATTCTACTTTCGGGATTATGCGCCTGAATTAGAAATTCCAGGAATGACTGTTTTTGTTTTGTTATTTCATTTTAAAATACATTATAGATCTAAATCGTAGCTTGATCATTAAAAGAGAGAGTAATATCCGGATCAAAAGACGCTTAGAATCACGGTATTGTAAATATAAATGCTTCCTCGTGACCTTATCAATTACAGCATTTTGTGATTTGTCTCTCCTAATATTGAAATTTATGTATAAAAACCACACCCTTCATAAATGGTACAAAAACTTTAACTTCCCTACTAATGTCACCGTCAGAATTTTCAACGTTGTTGTGGGGTTGTTTACTCTCGTGTGTTTGTGATCGGACAGCTGCAAATCGTGCTTTATCCCGTAGTTTTTACCCCCGCTGAACAGTGTATCAAAGACTAGAATCACCTAGAATCGTGTGAGGAACAAAGTACTTTTAATAAATATGGTATTGAAAATAGTGATTTACTGTAACGTGTAGGATCAAGATTTTGAAGATTTACAGCGATAAAATTTAAGATTAAGTATTTATAGCATAACCATTTTGAGAATGATTGCTTCTAAACATAAAAAGTCCTGCCCCTTAATTCGTTCTATATGTAGCATATTGTTGTAAAAGTTTAATTTCTTGAAAGGAATTAATTGGTTCTATGTGTAGCATATTATTGTAAAAGCCTCATTTCCAGCTAATCATTAGAATATATAACCAACGTTTCTAGAAAACTCACTAATATTGTTTTAATTATATTTTTCTTATTTGAAGAAATAAGGGTAATAAAACGAAATGATGAGATCTTGCCGCACCTCTCAAAATATGTTAATAATACCCCTATTGTGTGTAAAATGATTTTGATCTACCTGGTTTAAAGAACGATTGAGATAGCATTTTATCAACCAGAGGCGTCGATACGTCTTTTGGTACCTAGAAATTACTTATACTTTGATGACTAATGACAGTAACTAACGCAATCGTAATTATAAGATACAGCTAAAAATCTTAACAATGGTAGTATATCTATTTATACAATACTCTAACATTGCTTATATAAGCCACGCAAATGTTTTTAGCAAAAGCGTCATCCGACTGATAATTCAATTTTTTTATTATAAGCTAATTAACACTTTCTTTGCTTTTTCTACTATCTTGCAATCATAAAGAAGCTTTTGTAAATATTTATAAAATTTATAAAACTTATGCTAATAATATAATTTTTTTGATAAAAAAGTCAAACTTCATTGTAGAAAAATTGTTAATTACATCATTACATTACGTAAATCTAAAACTTAAAATCTTAAACAGGAAGGGAGGAAGAAAGAGAGGGAGAGAAAGGGGAGGGAGAAATAGAGAAATGTCGATGGACAGATGTGTCGAATATTAGAATTATACAGATCATATCTAGTAAGAAAAACGTCGGACTTCAAGTAACAAATTTTATGAAAATTTGGGAATTTCTTAATCTGTTTACTTCATAGTTATTATAAATATGTTTTTACATTACCCTTAACTGTTATGAAATTAACTGTTCTATGCGCTATACTATTATACTTATTCAAAGCTTCTACGAGCTCATCCTCATGATAATTTACTATTGATTACTGTGTTAAGTGCAATTTTCTTTGATTTGTTAATTCGGGAAAATAATGTAAACTTAAATAGTTATTCATTTTTTGTAAATTAAGTTTATTAAGTTTATTAAGTTTCTTAATACATTCTTAAAATATGTGGAAAAAATGTTTTATGTTGCTTTGGAAATCAATTAACAAAACTTTATTTGTTATTACATAAATAATAAAAGGATTTTTTATTAGATTATATATATATTGAAATTTATTCAAAACATTGCTAATTTAGAAAATTTTTCCTGAAAAACATTAGTTAATTTATCAAGATTTTCGTTTACATTTTCGCCATCAGCTACTAACTCAGCAAGCATTCGAAGATATAGAATTGTAAATTTCCAAGGTATGTCACTATTTTCGTACTTCTTTTCGAATTCGTCTATGACCTTATCGAGTGTAGCTTTTTGTGGTTTACCATGGTTACTAATGAATGTAGAAGATACAACAATCATATCCCTCAGGAATGGTTCGAAAATTTGAACTTCCCTGCTAATCTCATCTTTGTCATCGTCAGACTTCTCAATGTCGCTGTGATGGTGATTCACTCTCGTGGGTTTGGGATCGGACAGTTCGCTCCCCGATTGATTCAAAATCGAATTTACATCGATGTTCTCTACCGCTTTTAGCATCTGCTGGGTGTGATGATATTTCCCATGCGGGAAAGCTGATGATGCGTGCAGCGCCAAGGCTACCAGAACAAATCTAGAAAATGAGAAAGAAATTTAAAAGATAAGTTATAATATGCGTTCGTGCTAAAAAAAATTACTTTTACTTTTACAGTATCAAAATAAATCAGCATTATAGTATTTCAATGATTACCAATCCGATATGAGAATTATAATAATCTATTGATTCTCGATACAAAAATACGACATTGCTTTGCTTGTTATATATTCATTACACATTTAAAATTCAAAAATGTCGAAAGATAACACCGAATTCTCCAAAAATATTTTAAACAATATGATTTTTTAACTTAAAAATATAATTAAAATTAGAAGTAACAACGATGCATATCTTTGGAACCTCACTTCGGAGCTAACCGTTTAACCACGAGTCAAAATTTCATTGATGATTAGATAAACTTGTGGTTATTTCAACCTAATAAAATATTAAAATCATAGACTCCTTATTAAGCATTCATTTCTAAGAGCATTTGTTACACGACTCTCTAATAAGGGGAGACTATGGAGTTTGGGTAATGGATTTTGATGAAACTTTGTTATGCTTGCATGAAATTTAAAAAGAATGGGGGTAGTAAGTAGGAGAGCGCAAAATATTGATTAAACTGAGGTTCAGATATGCGCTCTTCCATTCACTTAAGGAGGTTGTATACGTAGATATATACCTTAAATAAAAAATGTATGTAATGATTTGTTCTCATATTATAATATGAGAAACAATATAACATAAAAGTAGGACACTTTAAGTGATAAATACATTTTTTTCAACATAATTTCTATATCGCAAAAGAAAGATTCGACAATACAGTAGACACTTTTTTATTTGTTTTTAGTTGTTTGAATGTTAAAGGACTCATTTTCTTCCTTGAATAATTTCAGGGGATCTTGACAATATAAAAATTGGAAAATTATCACAACCGGCAAAGTTACGTCCGATTGTTTATAAAACACATGTACTAACTTATAAAAAATTGGACGTAACTTTGCAGGTTTTGATAATTTTCCAATTTTTATATCGATAAGCCCCCTAAAATTATTCAAGGAACAATTCTCATTTCAATTCTTGAAAATAATACTAACTTCTTTAAATAGTCCTTATAGGAATATTTGCGTGTTACACCTACATTCATCGACTCTAAATTCGCGAGCAACTTTATGAAGTTTGAAAAATAAGTTTCGAGAAAAACGCATTTGCATATTCAGTTCTACATGAGCAGCAATGTTAATTATTTTCTTTGAAAGGTTATAACTTCGTTAATTATGTAATTTTTGTATTCCATCAGGTCCCAAAATGTTCTTACAAATGTAGAACAAATTAGAATTTTACAAATTATAATAATAAATTAATAAAGAAAATTAACGCAAGAAATTAATTTTTTTATTAAATAAAATATTCATTTTTTTTTAAATATCTACATGTGTAACCAAATAATTTAAAAAAAAATTGTCAAGAAATAAATCTATGCATAGAAAAACTTACAAAGTTGACCGTTTCAACATGATTGTTGCTCTTTCAATAACCACAATGAAATAACTAAAATACGATATAAAAACGGTATTTTATACCCTCTTTGAGAGCTTCATAAGACAATTATCATGAAGTCACTGATAATTTATCATTTTTAAAAATACAAGAGGGCGGAAGTTTCATCCGGCTAATTATTTTATTTTTTGAAAATAAGCATATTAACTTAATTATATTTTCTTAATTATAACTTAATTATACATATTATTTCACAGTGATTTTTCAACTATCATACAAATATAAATGAAATGTATGCTTAATGAGCTAGTTGATACTGAATAATATGCGTAATGACGCTTATCACGGTATTCTGACTAATATGTATTAAATATTATGAATTGTAGAAAACAATAAATTAATTATTCTTTATACGTTTTTATCGTAGGAGGAAAAAATGTTATAGGTTGATTTGTAAATCAAATAATACAACTTAAGTGTATTTTGAAATATGTTCATTATAGTATGGATCTTAAGCTGACAAAAAATTGGTATTTGTTAAATTAATCAATTGCTTAAGAGTTTATCCTGAGGATTATCCATTATCTTCATCATCAGTTGCTAACTCAGCGAGCATACGAAGTTGTACAATGAAAATTTCCAAGTCATATCACTATTTTCATACTCTTCTTTTCGAATTTGTCTACGGACATATAAATTACCGTAAACCCTCAATAACTCATCACACCCTACATATCGATATCAATGTAATATTAAGCGTAGAGCAATCTTTTGAAATACTTTTGTATTTGTTATATTTTTGATTAAGAATATATAACCTCTAAATATTACATTTTCACTAAAAAAATGTTATCGAGAGCCTGTGCAGATATACGTGGTTTACTATTCCCATTATTAAATTTTAAAGCTACAGCAATCATTTCCTTCAGGGACAGTTCGAAAATTTTAACTTTCCTGCTAATGTCATCGTCGTTGTTATACCTTTCAACATCATTGTAGTGGTTATTCAATCCCGTGTAGTTGTTCTTGAAGTTATTCCCTCAGTCTTCGGTACATTCAAAATAGAACCGAGATTACTGTTTTCGAAGGCTTTTAACATCTCTTGAACGGAGGGATTTCTTTGGTTCGGAAATGCGTATGATGATGACACGTGCAGCGCCGAAGCAACCACAACAATCCTGGAAAATGATGAAAAACATTGTAAATATGATATATAGTTAGTGATTACTTATACAATATGGAAATAAATCAACAATAATATTTTAATGAATAACTATTTAACCTGATTATTATATTAACCTACTGGTCATCGACCCAAATACGACATTGTCTTGCCAGTTATTTATTTATAGGCTGGGTGCACGTAGACTTTAGCGCCTCCAGGTAGCGGAAAACCTGTTCATTTTGGTGAAAAGTAAAGAATCCGGTTTAACCTAAATATTCTAATTTTAATCTGAAAAACGCTGAAAACTCCTAGAATTTGGATTCGTATATTTCATAAGAAGCCAAAAGTTATTATTTTGTCCATTTTATGTATAAAGCCGCAGCTATCTATTTATTTTTTTCACCCAAATGTTTTTCCTCTACACTGAAGTATACGTGCACCCAGCCTATTATACATTTAATACACAAAAATATCGAAAGGTAACCGGTTGTCTGATTCAAAGTAAATTAATTTGATTAACAAAAAAACTGACAGTGCCAATAGCTTCAACATAATTTTAACGCGTTCAATTACAAAGTTCATAAGTAAAATACAATATCAAAACGACATTTACGTATTCGGTTAGGACCATATAATGGCAATTGTGAAGAGACCACGGGGTTTGGGTCACGGATTTTGATGAAACTTTGTTATGCTTGCAAAGTATGTAAGAATTTAAGATACTTAAAAAAATAATTTGAATATGCATACTGATTAAATTCTGGTACACCAAAAGAAATACCAAGTGAATTTGAATACAACTGCATTACAACTTCGGGCAGTATGATACAAATTCAGGCCTCCGAACGGAAAAGGGCGCGTAGCGCGATTTCGCCGATTAAGTATTGTCCGACTAACCAACTTTGAACATCACTTGAAATAAAAGTTTTATAATTGATATATAAAGAGAATGCTATTGCACAACTTTTTGTACTAAAACTAAATTTTTAGCAATTTTAGTTTTTTCGTAATAGGTAAAAAATGTCATTATTAATATAAAAAGAATATTCACATTTTACACTTCAACTCGACATAACTTTTTCAAATATGAATTTTTATCAATTAAATTTTTACAGAATAATCTTTAGGGTCTTCTATGAGATATAACATGTGAAAAAAGTGCGAAAAGATATTTAGGAAAAAAATGGCGAATTTTTAAATACATTTTGACAAAATCTAATTTTTTCCCAAAAGTTGTATTACATATTTTCGAATTATTAACTTTTATTTGTACTAAAATCTCTATTATAAGTCGTAGAATTTTTTGCAAAGCTTTATATTTCAACTAATTATCGTTAAAAAGCACTGGCAATTTTTCTATCAGCATGACTCCGAGCAATTAGCCGTTGTAATCGTTAACACGATCCCGCTGCGCACAGGATCACGCTGACACAAAAATTGCTAGAACCTTTTAATGATAATTAGCTAGAATTTAAAACTTTCTAAAAAACTTCTACGACCCATAATAAAAATTTTAGTACAAACAAAAGTTAATATTTCGAAAATTTGCCACTTTCTTATAAAATATCTTTTTGTACTTTTTTCACGTGCTATATATCTCATAAAATACCCTAAAGATTATTATGTAAAAGTTTCATTGATAAAAATTCATTTTTGAAAAAGTTATGTCGAGTTGAAGTGAAAAATGTGAAATATTTTTTTTATTTTAAAAACGACGTTCTTTACCTATTTATTACTAACAAACTAAAATAGCTAAAAATTTAGTTTTAATACAAAAGTATCGTAATAGTATATATCAATTATAAAACTTTCATTTCAAGCGATGTTCAAAATTACCTAGTCGGACAATACTTAACCTGCGAAATCGCGCTTTACGCCCTTTTCCGCTCGGGTTGGGACCGAAAGATTCTGACAGTGATTATAATAATTATTATAATCAATATAATCTGTCAGCACTCGTAAACGTATTCCGCAGTGTAGAGTACTCTAACGGTTTTCGAAAGTGTATCAATGCCCAATGTTTATCACTGTCCGATTTCTCATTGCCCGAGGTTCGACAATACCTTAAGAAATATAATTTTATTTTAGTGCAATGCGCCCTTAAACATCAAGTATAATATGTTGAGGTGGGCGTAAACACTCTAGTATGCTGATTTTCGAAAATAAGCCCTAAAAGAGTTTAGGCAACCGTGAACATGGGGTACCATCCGGATGATACCACATGTTAAGGTGCCCCAAACACTCTAATAGGCTGATTTTACAGTCTAACAAGCATGTGTTTGCACCGGGCCGAAGAACGGCCAAATTTAGTTTCGCTTCATAGGCATAAGAAAAGCACGTTATCAATACATGTTTGACAGAAAATACGATGTGCACCACAAGGAGAGGCCTTTTTCGCCCTTGTGTGTTTGCAATACTCGTCTTTCGGCTCGTGCTTGCTCGTCTTCGACTCGTATTGCAAACCTCACACGCGGAAAAAAAACTTACTTCTCCCCCGTGGTATACAATGTACTATTTTAAATTATATTTAAGTGTTTAAAACATAAATTATTATGATTATCTTATTAAATTAACTTATTGCATTTAGTAAAAACATTTACGTAAGCAAATTATTTATCTGGTTAAAAATAAGAAAAAACTTATGAGTAGACTACAGAGACGAAAACTTCAACATTATTGTAACTCTTCCAATAACAACTATGATATAAGTAAAATACGATATCTAAACTATATTTTATACATTCTTTCAGTAACTCCATAACAAAAATTATCACATAGTCACTGATAAACTATTTCTTTATTTTTTTAAATACAAGAAAATGTTAGTTTCATCCGGTGAATTATTTTATGAGATTATTAATTAAGTGATACTTATTCTTTGATATAAGTCACCGGTAACACATACAATTTTTAGACTCATATTATATGATATGAAGACTTACAATGATTTTTAAACTAATATGTAAACAGAAAAGAAATATGATTTTTGAGCTTTTATAAATATTTATAAAATTTTGTTATTAAATTAAAAGGCTTCATAAAAAAATAGAGTCTCCGCCAGAGCATAAATGTTAATAATATTAATTACGTCATTATTATACTCAAACAAACCTTTTCAAATATAGTAATAATAATAAAAATACTGGTATTGTTAATATATTTTGATTAACCCTCTAAATCCCAGTGTGCCTTGCTCGACATTTGTGGGAAAGCAGTGTGTATGACGATACTGATTATTCCGTATTAACTTCAATTTAAATTATTTTTTTATTAACTACTCTCGAAATGTGCACAGTATATATGGTTCTATAAGCTATACAAACTATATACTTATCCTGTTCACTCATTTATATACATAATTAGTTATTATTATTAACTAAACATTGGAATAGCTTCTTTAATAATAGAAAAAAAAAATCAGAATAAATTGGACAATATTTAAAATATGTTATAACAAGTAATTTTTTGCATCAGTAGTACAGTGGGATCTCGATTCTGTAAAGTCCTCGGGACCGAATTCACAAAATCGAGGCCCAATCGCGTGGCGCATTCCCCAGATGCCCGACTCCCCATCCATGCGGTACTACGTACGCTGAGTGCGAGTGCTTCTCCCCGCCATAACCGCAAATCCCGCCGCGTTGACCCCCGCCGTCAATTACTGGCGTGCTGGTGGGGGAAGTGCTCACAAAATCGACGTACACAAAATCGAGATCCCGCTGTAACTTAATACCTATTTTTTTACGACAGAAATATAAAATGTAAAATTTATATTCAAAATATTTATATGCAATTTCTAAAATCAAATTTTTTGTATTTATTCATTGTAAATACTACATGTACATTGATAAAAAATCATAATTTCAAGTGGAACATAATGCATACGAGAGAAGGTTAAAAGAATCTAAAGACCCGGCCCCTCGATGATTATAATTGATCACTGAAGTTTTAAGTCGCGTTTTCTTTGAAGTTTATTTTACCACGATATCAGCTATGATATTAATCACATATTATGAATTTAAAAAAGTAATATTTACTCAATTAATGATTAATTATATATTTCTTGTAAATTAATTAATTTCCATTACATATCCAGATTTAAAAATGTTTAAAATGCAATTTGCCTGTAATCTGAAAAGGAATTATTAATTTAATGACAGGTTAATAAGGACCAATACTTAAATTTAACATTAATTTGATTCCTTATGCGAACAATCTTTCTTAGGCTCATTTCGAATCAGGTCACAAAACTTTATTTATTGTTAAATAACAGAATAATTTTTATTAGATTTAATATACATTCCAAATCTAAAACTTAAAAATATTTTTATTTGATTAAATCTTTAATAGCTTCAACAAGTTTATCATCATTAATTAACTCAGCGAATCCATGAAGTAATTTCATCAACGTTTTCCAAGGTATATCAGTCTTTTCGTACTTCTTTTCGAATTCGGTCAACGCCTTCTCAATCTCAGCTTTTTGCCGTATACTATTACTATCATCGAATTTTGAATATATATTAAAAAGATCCATCATAAATAATTTGGAAACTTCGTCTTCGCTATCATCGTCATTATCATCATTATCATCCTTTTTAACATCGCTGGGGTAGTCGCTTAGTTCCGTGAAATTGGGCAGGATCTCTAAGCTGTTGCCCTCGCTCTTCGGTTGATTAAAAATCGAATTGACCCTTTGTGGTATTGTGAATGCTGACGATGCGTGCAGCACCAAAGCTACCAAAACAATCCTGGAAAGTTATGGAAAATAATTGAAAATATGAGATATAGTTAGTGTTTGAGCATATAAAATTACTTCTTCATTGCTGAAATAAATCAACAATAATATTCCAATGATTACAGATCTGGTATAATGTCTATAATAACCTATACATATACTAACTATATAATAAACTTTATCACTAGCAGTTTAATGCATAGGCTCATATTTTCATAAGATTCCGCATTTGTGTTATTTTAGTAAAAAATGGTACCTTTCTTCTTATCATAACTCTGCATGTATTCAGACTTGAATAATTACCAAAAAGTCTATGAAAATAGTTGGAAAGAGTTTTATTTGAGACCTGAATAAAATAATTTATCTGTAACCAAAGAAAGCTAATTATTAATAATACTTTACGTTTTCTTATAAATAATTAGCATTCTCTTCTTACAGATGAATTTTGTATAAGTTTCTGGCATTAACTTTGTAGATAATAGTTAAGTTTAAAATGCCGCTGCCAATTCATTGGCACTTAGCTCAAACTAAATAAATTGTCTCAATATGAGTTACTTTATTCTCATATATTATTTTAAATTGTTATATCTCTTTCTTATTAATAGCTCAAAAAAGCTGGGATTTTTATAATCATATAAACGTTCTATAAACATTTTCGATTTTTTTCGCAAAAATCTTTCGATCATTTATCACTTTTTTAAAACGTTTTAAAAACGTTTTAATATCTTTCTTAAAAAACGTTTAAAGTTAAAAAAAAACATTTTTAAAACCTTTTTAAAACGTTTCGTACTCTTAAAATCCATATTTCAGGACCTTATCCGACTCCAAAGATACTTGATCACGTCCTAGTTATATCAGAATTAGTAGTTCTATTATCTGGTGACGGCATAATTAATCTATGTATTCAGGTACTTCAGAATATTTAAATAAATATTTGAATTATATGTAGTTAGATATTGGTACATAGATTAATAGAATTCCTAATCATCTAACATTATTTCAAATAATTTTCCATCATAGATTTCAGAGATATAACCGTTTAAACTACATATGAATATTCTCGTGTATAACAAAAGAAGGAAAAGAGTCTATCCAAAATTTAAAGTTGTAGAAGATAGGTTATTTTATACTCTTTATAATTCATTTACCTTAACTAGATCATAAAATTTCTAACATTACAAAAAACTCGAAAAACTAAAACTCAAAAATAGAAAAATAAAATAATCATTATAAAACAAAAACAAGTCAATGAATCTTCAAATTTCTTTGCAATTTTGAATCTTCATTTAAAAAGGAAATAAATGAATCCTTTTTACTAAATAATGACCGCGTTGTTCGCGAGGTATAAGCGATCAGAAGAGAATTAGAAAAAAATATAACTTCAATATCTCAGAAAGTAAAAGATCTCATGATCTGAAAAAACATTCAGGTCATGAGATAGTGAAAAGCATGAGATAGTAATTAGCTACCTTTTTGTAAAGTTTCAGATAAAATGCTGTCGATTTACTTAAGTTATCGTCGGAGAAAGAAAATCAATATCTTTTACAAAATTATTTTTTACTCGACAAAAGAGAAAGGTCAAGACTCCAAAATTCACACACACTCACACATATACATACGCACGCACTCATGCATACACACACATCCATGCAGACATTTTCTAAAAATAGTGTTTTTTGATTTCTTAATTCTCAAAACATATTTCTGATATATTTGTAGCAAAATCTTTTTTGTACTATCACAAAGCTTCATCTGCGAGGAAGCAAAAAAGTCCCAAAACATTCAAATTGATTTAAAAATATATAAAATTTTTTCGATTTACTGATTTTTTTTTAATTTACAATATTGACACTTGTGACATTCACTATTTATATCATAGGAATATATATTAATCATATGTTTTATAAACTCTCTTAACATTTTTTTATTTAGTGTACTGTATATAGCATTAGACCCACCTTAAGAAATAACGAAAAAAAATCGAAAAATTATAACTATTTTTTTTTAATTTGATTTATGTCATTTTGAAAAATGATGTATCTTAGCAATTTATATTAATAATATAATGTATAGAAAAACTTACAGAGTCGAGCACTTCAACATGATTTTAACACTGTGAATTCCAACGGTAGAATAACTAAAATTTAATAACGAACCGGTATTTTATACTTGATATCACTATCCATTATGACGCATCCACCGACCAAGTTATTATTCTTCAGCATTTTGGTAATTCCACCGCAAGTCAACAAGAGGTGATACTGTCAAGTTTGGGAAATTTGTATAAGCATTTTTTAGATTCTTTAAATAAAAATGAGATAAATTACTAATAAGTTGTCCCGACAATCAAAATCTCGTTCTATTTCTTGAAGCTTGTTTCCCAAGCGGGTTGATCTTCTTTAATCCATTTTTTCATAACTACTTACAGAATCCTGTATCTGGAACATCTTTAGCAAAACCCAATCAACCTTTAGATTGAAGAGAGGAATATTCACAAATCGCTTTGCGGCTCACGGTAAAACCAAGGCACAAAAATCGCGAGCAGAGACGTTAGAATTTAACAAACGATAAATAAATCTTTTTCTTGTATCTTGGATTTTAAAACGGCCTTCCCAACTTAAGTTTAAAGAGTTTTTCCTTTAGTTCTTCAAGGGTTAAAGAACCAAACGCTTTGCCCTATTCGAAGTTGACATATCATTACAATATCAATTTTTGTTCGAGATAATTCATGGTTTTTATTAAGCTTCTTCCTCAGCGTATTTAAAGAACCCTAAACTTAAAAGAAACAGTAAAACCAATTGATCATAGTGTTTCTGATTATCTGAGACATCATATATTTACTTATTATAGTTCAAAATCATTTGCTGTTGGTTCTCCACTTGAATATTCGATTGCGGGTGTAATGATGTTGTTATTTTTTTTTCTATTTCCTAACAGCGCAGATAATTCTCTAATTAATCGTGCATTAATTTCTTCAAGGAACACCATACTACTCTTGAACATTACTTACAAGAACTTATTTATAGTTTTGTAAATACTATACTATATTAACCCAATTACCTAATCAGACGCGCATGTTTGTATTTGTGTTTGTAACTGGAGACCGACTTAGTTGGTTTACTCTTTATCGTAGAGGACACTATTTATTCATTTAGAAAATCAGCATAACGATGACTCAGTTCTATCGAAACTGAATCACTGCTAAACTGCGCACTGATAAGCGCGTCTCGAAATGTTTTCGCGGATAATATAATATAATCATGTTCTAATTCAGCCCTCTGTACCTTGAACTCTTTTTTCAAATCAGTACATTCGAGATGTGCTCACAGATTAGAAATTAGTGGTATCTCTTTAATTTTCACTTGAATCTATTATGTGATCGACTTTGTTGATCTTTTTGTCGTCATTTCCTAATCTTATTGCTTCTCTTGAGTTTTCATTATGATCAATTCTAACGGTATTTTAAGCGTCATTCTATATCATACATTAAACAGAACATTTTTTTGTTCAATCCTAGACGAGCCACCAAAATTATATTACCCAGTTCACACACACACACACACACACACACACGCGCGCGCGCGCGCGCGCACAAGCACTCACACACCCCCACATCCACGCGCACGCGCACGCGCATACACACAAGCACACGCACACAAACACACACCCACACATCCATACAGGCGTTTACTAAAAATAGTGTATTCCTAATCTCTCAAAACATGTTCCTATAATTATTTTAGCATAACTCTTTTTACCATCAGAAAGCTTCCTCTGTGCAAAAGCAAAACTGTATGCAAAACGGTTCAACGGTTGTCTGTCTTGCTCATTGATGAGCAACTTTTTAAAAAACGTGATTTAAAAAAATTGTTTAAAGTTTTCCTGCGCTAATGACTCATGTAATAGATTATTTTTTAGAAGAGCCATACTTTCTTCAACTCCTATCCAATATTGATAAAATTTTTAGAAATTATTCTTAATAGTTGTACTAAAGGAAAAAGGTAAATACTAAAATAGTTTTTGTTAACCCAGATCCAGATGACTACTATAGCGGCTAAAAGATTCATACACTGAAAAAAAAATTGTTGAATCTAAGTAAACGTTTCCTTGAATCGTACTAAGAAAAGATTTACTTAAATAAAGTAAATATTTCTTAAATTTAGTAAATATTTATTGAATTGATGAATACCAGTCGAAGCATAATTAAATATTTACTATTATCAAATAAAATTTACTATTATCAAATAAATATTTTCTTAGTACGATTCAAGGAAACGTTTACTTAGATTTAACAATTTTTTTTTTCAGTGTACACATATGCAGACGCACACGCACACGCACATGCACACGCACACACACACACACACACATACACACACACACACACACACACACACACACATCTATACAGCGGACATTTTTTAAAGACCCATTTTTCTAACTGAGGAACCTCGATTATATCGAATTTTAAACACACACATACGCACACACAATTACACTCACACATACACACACACGCACACATCTGTACAGCGGATATTGTTTAAAAACCTATTTTTCTAACTCAGAAACCTCGAAAACATCGAAATTTATCAAAATCTGTGAATAAATAATTTATATCGTTACAAAGCTTTTTGTTTGAGAAATCAAACAAAATTGGCAGTAGCCATACATATATATAGTCTATAATCAAAGACTTCCGGTTGAGAGAGGAAGTGGACAAAGGAAAAAGGAAGAACTCGACGATGATGATTCTGAAAGCGTTTTATTTTAATCGTTGCTTTTTAATATAAAAATGATGATCATTTTTATTCCAACTTTTCTTTAATGAAAGCTGAATGGAATAAGCTTTTATTGTATATAGTAAACTGCATCTTTTGTTATTTTAAATTATATCAACAATAATAAAGAGTTTTGCGACAGGTTAGAGGCCAGTATTTCAAAGTATAAGTGTACGGTGTGGACCCTCGCAGGTTACATACTTGCATTCGGGCTCCGCTACTGCGGTTCTTGTTTCCTGAGAGTACCCAATATTTAATAAATATAATTTTCTATTACTAAAGCGTTCAATTGTATCTTCTTTAATCTTCATTCATATTATGAATTAAAGATATTAAAAGTTAAAAAATGCTGGGATTGCTCGAGGTAATTTATTAGTGTAATAAAGACCCCAAAAACTTATGATCTCTTCGTGTAAAATAGTTTATTTGTATTAATAAGTTTTTTAATCACTGTAAATTAATTTTTCTTCGGAAATTCAGTTTATCAATGCTTAAAATACAATTGTTGATTTAATTTATTTAATAAAAGAAAAATAAATAAATTAAGATTTTAGAATTATAAATATACTAATTAGATCTCTTAAGAGAGCAAATTTATTTTAAATAATTTGAAAATCGATTTACTAAACATTATTTATTATTACATAATTTTCATTGTACTTCATATACAGTATGAAACTTAAACTTAAAATTAGTCTTCATCGAGTGATTCATTAAACTGCCTCATAGCTTCCTCATCAGTTGCTAACGTGATAAAGATACGAATAACTTTGATCATAGTTTTCCAAGGTACGTCACTCTTTTCGTACTTCTTCTCGAATGCGTCTACGGCCTTCTCAAGTGTAGCCTTTTCCGGTTTGCCATTGGTGTCATCGAATTTAGAATACAGATCAAAAAGATCCATCAGAAATGCATCGTAAACTTCGTCACTACCGTCATCATCATCGTCCTTTTTAACGTCGCCTTGTTCGTTGTTCACTTTGGTCTCATTGGAATCGATCGACTTCAAATCATGCGCCATGATATCCAAGTTGTTACCCTTGTTCTCCGTTTGATTGGAAATCGAACTACCATTGCGACCTTCTATCGCATCTGATAACGTCCGAAATTGACGTTGGCCCCATTTTGGTAATGCGAGTGCTGGTGATGCATGTAGTGCTAAAGCTACCAAAACAATCCTGAAAAATAATATATTATAATAAATATATTATAAATACATTTGTAATCATATATTAATGAATAGCAATTCAACGAGAGAATTATAATGAACTAATCGTCTAGATCTACATCATTTTATACTAATAAATATTAAAATTTAACACTTTAGACTCCAAAAATATTGTAAACTAATTTAGTATCAGGCGTGTCCAATATTCGCACGAGTTTTATGCCATTATATAATGGATACATATATCGATATTCGCAATTAGGACTTTGAATGAAAAAATCCATTCAGCCCGTAATGTAGAATATAAAAAAATAAAGGACACGTATTTTTCTTTTTTAAGATAAATGCAAATTAAAAGAGTTATAGTCGTTTAAAGTTTACAGATTTGCGATACCTATATATAATCATAACACGTATGTGTTCGTGACATCATGAGTACTCAAAGGGCTTTACGGCATTAATAGATTTTTCCATGCAAAATCCCAATTGAGAGCTACTGGACGCATTATTCGCATGAAACTAACATAACACGTATCTCATACGAAATTCTGCCCTACCACAAGTTTTCAAAGTACAGTTGTAGTTATAGTGTATGGCTCGAATTATATGTAGACATGTTAATCAACATATTTAATTGCTAGATTATGCTTCAAATAAAATCTCAAACCGAAGTTAAAGGAATATTAGTATTAATTAAGTTGGACCTGCTCGTGGTCATCGTTTGTAATCACTTATATAATTATAAAAAGTATAACAATCAATAACTAACATTTTTTCTAAAAATCTCCGGTGTATCGATGGCTCAATGGAAGAATCTGTTAATTCGGAGCGAGCTTGAAGAAGAGGTTAACTCGAACTGATTTCCAAAAGCATGTTAATTCCAATATGGCGTGAAGAATGGCTACTTTAGCCAATTTCTTCTCGCTTTTAGTTGTGTATTGACAACTCTAAAAAATAGAAAAATACGCCATTAGCGGAAATATTCGTTCTTCTATTTTGTTTTAGAGTTGCTAATATACAATCATGGCCAGAAATAATTGGCTAGTAGTGGCTCTTTATGCCATGTCTGAGTTAACATACTTTTGGGATGCGCTCCGAGTTAACCTCTTCTTCGAACGCACTCCGAGTTAACAGGTTTTCCCTCAGTCGTCGATATGTCGTGAAAAAATTTTAAAGTAAAAGTATATATAGGTATGTTTTAACAAAAAATCAGTTCAGTAACATAATTTAGTTTTATTTCAATATACTATACGAGCTTTGAAGTTATTTTTAAGAATGAATAAAAAGTATACATTTGAATATTTTGGTTTTTATTTTGGTAAGTTTATTTATATAATTTTTAAATAATGTGGACGCGACTAAATAATTTTTTGTTAAAAATGAATATATTATGAGTGAAACACTTACAGAGTCGACCACTTCAACATGATTGTAACACTTTCAGTAACAACGAAGAAATAACTAAAATACAATATCAAGACGGCATTTTATACATTATATCAAGTAACAGAGAATGCAAATTATGACGTAATCACCACTGATAATTTATTTTTTCTTAGCATACGAGTTGGATAACTAGTAAGATATTTTCAGAGTCGGAAACTGCATTCAGCTAATCAATTTATCTTCTGATTATTAGCTAATTAACTTTGTTTGATCTTCCTACTATCATCATGCAAACAAAAATCAAAAATATACTTCTTGAGGTTAGAAAAATATTTATAAAATTTTTGTAATAGGCTTGATAGAGAATATAACTTTTCCTGCCAAAGCTACAACGCATTGAGGAGTCAAGCCTGAGTTAAATTCTGTAAAAATCATTATTCATTTTGTAGACGGCAAAAATATTTTGACACAATCTAAGTTGATGCAAGTTTTTATATCTTTTATATTTTAGATTTTATATTACTGGTCTAGATACAGATTAGCTAAGAGTTAATCCTGATTAGCTGATTCTTATTTCCAAATTTCTCTTTCTCAAAGAGACGTCCTGAATAATTGAGTTTAAGAATTGTATGTTGGAAATTCACTTTAAATAAAATAATTTTAAAACTAATTCATTAGACACAATCGTGTAAGTATTTCCAGTCTAAAAAAATCTAAAAATTTGATTTTAACATATCTGCACGCGGAAAATTCATTAAATCTTAAAAGACATACATCAAATAAAAATTGCCATTTTTACAAATTTTTTGCATTAATATTTTTATTTTTCTTTCACAATATAGCTTTAATATGAATTTTAAATATAAAAAATTATAAGGAAATTACGTCTTCATTTTGAAAACATACATATATTTAACATGTTTAACGTATAAAAAAACCACAAAAAATGGTGGTTTTTAGTAATTTTTTTTAATGTTTCATTTTTCATTCCCTAAATTAGCATTAAGGTAATTCATAGAGATATAAATTAGATGCAATTTATGCCTATTTTATGAAAAAGTTAATATTTTTAATATGCTTGACGTGCAATGAAACCTAATTTTTATTTCTGATTTATATTAATTCTTTTACAATTTATATTTTATGTTTCTTTCACAAAAATGACATGAAAATAATTGTATGATACATCAATTTAAAGCAAATTACGTGTAATTTATAAAAACGTAGATATTTATATCACAAATAAAAAAACCGCTGCCAATTCATTGGCACTTAGCTTCCTCAAACTAAATAAATTGTTCTAATATGAATTTCTTTATTCTAATACATTAATTTTAAATTGCTATGTTTCTTTCTTATTAATATCCCAAAAAGTAATTTTTTTTATCACCGATTGTTGTCAAAAGATAAGTTACAAAAAATCATAAGCTTGTTACCATAAATTGCAATATAGATTTCAATATATCGTAAAATAGAAAAATAGTTATAAAACATAAACGATTCGAAGAATCTGTATTTTTTTCTAATTTCGTATGTTTATTAAAAAAACGAAAATAGATTATTAATTGTTTAATAAAAAATGGCCGCAGCAGTTTCGAAATATAAGCATCAAAATTAAAACATAAAATATAATCTCAAATATATTTAAAGATAAAAGACCACTTCCCTTGAAGAGTTATCGTTCCACAAATTTTTTGTCACATACATACGTACATACATACATACATACATACAGACCGACATTTTTTAAAAACATCCTTTTCTGACTCTGGAATCTTGAAAATGTAAAAGTTCATCAAAATCACTGATAAAAGATTTTTCATTTTCACAAAGCTTTCTCTTTGAGAAAGCAAAAATGATCAGGAATTGGGTCCGTTACGGTATATTTTTCAAAAATGAAGACAATGTTTTGTAGGTTCATTTTAAAAGTCAATACAAGAAAATTGATTTATAATTAAATATCAAAGGAACTATTTATTAGATTTCACATATATATTCATTACATTATTCTTCTTCACCCAATAAATTCATATCAGCAGCCATATGAAGAAGCTTCATGGAAACTTTCCACGGTATATCACTATGTTCGTACTTCTTCTCGAAATCGGCCAACGCTTTTTCAATTTCAGCCCTTTCCGGTTTCACATCGTCATCAAAGAGCTTTATAAGTAAATTAGCAGCATCCATCAGGAATGCTACGTTCTCTGCCTCTTCGATATCCTCCTCATCATCGTCGACATCCTCATCGTCGTTTACAACGTTGTTGCCGTGGTAGTCGTTTGCTACCGCGCGCTCCGAATCCTGGGCGTTCTCGGAGTTGACATCCTCGCTCTTAGGTTGACTGAAGATCGAATCGATGTCATTGCTTTCTTTCGCGAGGGCTGACAGTTTGTTGATGTGACGCTTGGCCCATTTTGGCGCTGCCGATGCTGGCGATGCGTACAGCGCCAAGGCGAACAGGAGAATTCTGGAAAATGATGAGAACATAATCAGAAGGATAGAAAATAGGGTTTTGAAAAAGAGTTAAAACTACCTAAAAAGTTTGTTTTAACTTTAGTCCTAACATACAACATGTGAAAAAGTTAAAACATGCTTTTAATCTGGGTAGAGTCGGCGTGCGTTTCGGTGGATTTTATGAACTTTTCATTTTTATTTATGTGAACGTGGAAAATTACTTTTTTAATAATGAAATAAATCAGAAATAATATTTCAACGAATACCAATCTGACGTGGGAATTGGAAAACCAAACTGATCATCGTCCCAAACACATTTTTTCAATTTAGTATACTTATTGGCTGATTCTCACGAAAGTGTAATATTTTTTACATACATTTGAAAATCGCGACCATACACTTGGTTTTACGAGTGAGCACAATGCTGTAAAATAAACAACTTTTAAGTAGCACTATTATTCTTTGTTGAAATATAAATACATATATTTATTTGATAAAAATAATAATTAGGAAATAATTCTAATTGCCAAATTATGCTTTAAACAAAATATTCAAGTCAAAGGTATATTACAATATAATTCAGTTAAAGCTAAATTTTAAGATTAAAATAATTCTTTGTGCCTGAAAGCCATAGATTTGAAGGTAATGGCAAATGTACCCATTACTTAAAATCACGATGACGCACTCACTTAATTTAACTATCAATGTTGAGCAAATATATCTCTGGAACTTTGTTCTCCCAATAAAAAATAGCGCTTCAGAGAGATATTTTCTCATAAATTTAAAATTTAATGAAAAAAATAAATTCTCGTATTTTCCGGTAACTGGCGGGTTTAACAAGGCTTTGATAAGAAAAGCATGCTATAATGTAAATAGTACGAAGATGCAGTAAATATTTAATTAGTTGCGTAACAGTTTTGTTTTGTTACAATATTATGGCAGCGTCCCTTACGAAGACCAGCACATTTAACATTTCTCACAAACACTTGGTTCTTTTCAGAGGTCTCATATAAAAGAAGCACTTTTCATATATACTGATTAACACTTTCTTAGATCCTTTAAAAAAATTGTAGTTTTCGTCTAAAATTCTGAAAATTGTTAATTTTTATAATAGACTCCTGCCAAAAACTAGTATTTTTCGAGAAACCTGAAATGTGCTAGTCTTCGTCAGAAGCGTAGATGTGTGCTTTAAAGTTATATTTAAATTATACTTAAGAATTAAAGAAAACCACTTAAAAAATGTATTATTATTCTATTAAATTAAATTCATTAACTTTGAGAAAATATGTTAAAGAATGATTTAAAATAAAAAATTTAAAAATAAAAAAATTTGTTTGGTAGAAAAACTTACAGAGCCGACCACTTCAACATGATGGTAACACTTCTAATTACAAAGAAGGAATAACGAAAGGAAATATCTAAACTGTATTTTATACACTCTTTTAGGACAATATAATGACCATTATCACACAGTTACTGATAACTTACTATTTTGTATCATACAAAGTGAATAATTAGAAAGATATTGTACAAGAGGGCGGATGTTTCATCCGGCTAATTACGAATACATAAGCTTATCATCTCATAAATGATATGAATTATATCATTATGATATTAAAATAGCTTTCCGTAATATATCCATGCATTCTCATATATGTGCTTTATCGTTTAAATTTTAATAACTTTTGATAAGCTGTATTCACAAATAATTAGTAAAACTTATTCACTCTTTGTGAAAGTGAATAAAAGTTTAGAATAAAACGTTTTGGAAATATGTTTTTGATATATGTATTAAAAAAATACTACTTCTAAAAAATTTCCGTATGGATTTGTGTATATAATCGATCAGATTTCGGGGACCAGTAATCTGATAATGATTTCATAATGTCAATTTTATACGCACGAGTTGGCGATAAATAAAATTCTTTCGATTAGTCGATGTGTTTATCTTTTATGATGGTTTTTCGATTTTCGGAAACTCCTATTTTAATTATTTTTATACTAGAGAATATAAACAACTCATTGTCAGTCCAACTGTATTTAGAGCATTTTAAAATTTTCTATCTTCTGGAGCATTTTTTAGGCACCTCCGATTTCCATGAAAAAAATACACTATATACACATTTTCAACGATACAAAATTCCCCAAAGCCTACAAAGTTACAAAACCTCGAAACCATCATAAAACCATTCCTCCCAAACGTCAAGGTCCTCCCACCCAAAAACCTTCTATCTCCTCCTCTCCCTCCTCACCATTCATCCATCCTCACACCTCTCTATAAAAAAGCGCCCCCGAAAACGCAACATCCATCTCAATCTCCTACTCCATCTACCTCCTCCTGACTTCACCTTTTACATCATCAAAAAAAAAGAATCTCTCTCTCTCTCTTTCTCTCTCCCCACCCCCTGAAAAAAAGAAACGCATCGAAATCTCGTCGCGCGCGCGCGCGCGTGGAAGAGGGAAGGACCCGAATAAGAAAGTAGGCGCGCGCAGCCAATCTTTTGTGTCCACGCAACAATGGCTCGGCTTACACGACGACCGGAAGCTGGCGGGCTGGCGCGCGCCTGGAGCTTTGATCCGCCCCAACGCCTATATACGCGTCTTCGTCGATCATTGTCAGCGCGTTTCTCGGTTTTCGGCGTGAAGAAACGAGCGCGTGGTTTCTTCTTCTTCTTCTTCTTTCGGCGGGGGCGGGAGTGTATCGGGGCGCTAAATATTTTACGCGCAATTTCGGCACGGTTCGATTCTTGTGTGTATATATCGGTTTTGTGATGCGGGGAGAGGGATGTGGGTGTTGCGAAATAATGCGTGGATGTAGTGGGTTTGGCGGCGCGTTTGTTTGGCGCGGGGAATTCGAGACGGTGGTGCGGAAACGGGGCTTTAATTGCGTATTTAGAGACTGGAGGTTCTTGGAGGGATGGATTTTCGGGTGTTCGGTGCTGGGATGCGGTAAATGGGTGATGGATGGAGGGCAGAACGGTGTTTGATACGGATATTGAGGGTAAATAAATGTATGTTTAGTTATTTAGGTATTTTAACAAAGGAGTTTTCTATGAACTATGGGTAATCGTGGTTCGGCAAGTATTCGACCGCAAAATTTTGGCGAATACTTTTTACATCTTGCTAAATGCTCCACGAAATAAGAGAAATATTTAAATTTTAAATGTGTAGTGAGTAGTTCAAAAATGTATTCGAAAATTTATTCTTCGAATAATATATTCAAATAAGCCATTATTTGAAAATTTATCGTCATTTTCTCCTTGAGTTTGTCTAGAAGTTTCTGAAACATTTTCAGTGAAAAAAGTTAATGTGAAACTTAACGTTACTTTCTTGAGTCAAAATTATACACAGGTGGACTTGAATCTTTTAGAAAATCTTTAGAATGTATGATTAAAATCGAGTAGAGCACAATTGTAAAACTTAATTTTATTAATATTAACTAGTGTTATTTTTTCTAAATTTTTCCTTATTCAATAGTTATAAAATTTCAACAAATATGCAGCTTTTTTTGTTCTCCTGCTAGTTTTACTAATTAAAAATGTACCACAAATGTAAACACTATAAATTTAATAAAATATTGTAAAACCTAAACTAAATCTTACTTCTATGTTTTTAAATCTTAAAATTGTAGCTCATGTTAAAAAATTTTCAGTCTCTAAACAGAATGTCATCAGAATTTATACGATCCACGATCCACGATCTAATTTGGATTTTCCCCAAACCAGTTGGAGATTCCTTAAATCAAATTTTTGTTTATGCCGATGAATCTGCGAATTAAAAGAATAGTGCACGTTAAATGCGCATTTACACACAATGAATTCAGTTTTTGATTATGAATATTCTCAAGCTCCTTTCTAAACAATCGAAATATATAGCTTGTGTAATGTTATCAAGCATTCTTCGTGTACAATTTATGATAATCTGCGAGCAATAAGAATAGTAACGGCTGCGATAAACAATCTCTGCTACTGTACTTAGAATAATGACAGATGTTGACGTAATATCTGATTACCTATATTATCTAAAGTAATTAATTATTAGTCATTTCCAGGAATATAATGGCGTGCACCTTTTCTAGTAGTACATGATTTAGTGTTTTGAAGCCTGTTTTGATCACTATCTTATAGGATATAGAAGAGGACTATATATATATATATATATATATATATATATATATATATATATATATATATATATATATATATATATATATATATATATATATATATATATATACAAGAGTATACTTTTGTTACTCAAATATAACTATTAACTTTTGAATTATGATACCATATCAAAATATATTATGTTTAAAAATCTCTGATTTAGGGATTTCCAATAATAATCATGTTGCCTTTTCAAAAAATCATCAGGTACAAGATTCGTTACTTTCTGAAAAAAACAAACAAACATAATGTATGTATTTTTTTGGACAGCATTAACTGACGTAATATTTTAGATAATATTTTGAAAACAATAGTCTTAATTTGCTATGTATTTTCAGTAGTCTAGAGAAATATTTTTGCACCTATGTAACTCTTAAACTTTTAATATATTCGAGTTTGTTTTATTTTTTCAATTTGTGTTTACACTGTATAAATTCGAAAATTATATGAGATTATTCGATACACTGGGTATCTAATATTAGTATCAACTTAAGTATCACCCTGGTATCTATCATTTGTTCAATTCATTAGCATTTAGCTTTCTCAAAATAATTAATTGTTCTAATATAAAAATTTTTATTCTAATAAATTAATTTTAAATTGCTATATCTTTTTTTAATTAGAATCTATAAAAATGTGTTCTGATTCGTCATTGATTCCAAATCCAACCTCGCATTCGTAATCAGTTACCCCCAAAACCCCCTAGTAATAATTTTTAGCGAATATGTTCAAATTTTTATCAATCCGATCCGCTATCTTGAATCAGCGGCCTCGAAAACCGTTCTACCATTCCCCGCAAATATATTTACCTCCAAAAAAAATGTGTACCTGTAAGCAGGTAAAATTCTTTAGGTTAAAATCTTTCTCAGGTTAAAATTCTTTTTATTTTTATTATTATTGGAGTACTAAATTATTTTAAAAATATTCTATAATTATTTAGAAATTATTATTTCCATCCTGTTATTAACAATAACGAAATAAGACATTATTTATACAATAAAAAAAAATTGGTAATAAAGTTGATTATATAAACAGATATTATAAGAATTTGTTAAAATTGATGAAATTATTTTTAATACATAATATACAATTCAATAAACGTGATTATTATTATTTATAATTACATATAATAACAAAATATTCTGTGAATGTCATTACTACATATTATTTGATTTTAATGCAATGTTCACATAAAATAATGTTATAAAGAAAGTCAACTTCATTCAGTTCACTAACTGTCGTAAAAATCAAAATACTGTGACTTTATATCGCATAGTTTGATAACCCTATTATTACTGAAAAATGTGTATCTGATCACGCTTGAAATATTATAAACTTAAAAATACAAAAATAGGTTAGTTTTTCATCGATGTCCATGAGGAAAGTATGTACGCTAAAGTAGAGTGATATTTCACTCTACTTAAAAGTGAAAGATTTCCACTCTACTTTTAGAGTTAAAAATCCACTCGAATAAGAGTAATTTTTTTGACTCATTCTTCGAGTGGTATTTCACTCCGAAATTTCACTCCAACTAGTTTAGCGTGTAATTAAATAGTTCATAAGTATAATTTTTATCCAGATCTATAAGAAAAAAAACATAAAAAATACTAATATACATTACTTTATTAATCTTTAAATACCTTTCCAATCAATATTTAAAAATATCAATTGAAAAGTTGTAAAAAAAAGAGATATCACCGTTTATAAGTAATTTTATACTTTTTCAAATGTAAAATGAAGCGATCATAAAGCCCACCTTAGCTCAGTGGGTGACGCTTGCCTACCGATACAAGGCGCTCAAGCAATCGAGGGTACGATTCGCGGCGAAAATTCTCAAGAATTTTTTCTTTGAGTTTTTCGTCAGAAAAAGATCTTCGTCTACGCATTGTGCTTTAATGTAAGACGTATGTGCCCATATAGCCTCCTCAAAAGTATTTGAGACGCTAGTAAGCAAGTGATGGATTTCTCTCGACCTACATCGCACAACACAACAAACAAGTATATAGAATACCAATGTAAAATAGAAAATCACATATGTATTGTAACATATCTGAGTCCCAAAAAAGAGAGGACACATAACCATTAAATACAAAGAAAGAAAGGCAGAGTTAAACAATCAATTCTAAAATAAAAAATAATTTACCTTATCGATTTCAGAATATCGTAAAATAAATAAATCATTGTAAACCAAAAACGGATCGATGAATCTCAAAATTGCTTTCTAATTCAGAATCTTCATTAAAAAACGAAAGAAATGAGCTGCGGTTTGCAAAAAATGACCGCGCCATTCTCGAGATATTAACGATAAAGAAAATTTGTTAAAAATACATAACCTCAAGTATCTCTGAATGTAAAGGTCGTTATAATCTAGGCTTCTAATAGTTTCAAGAGATAGTAAAATGCTACCTTTCTGGAAATTTTCTGACTGAATAATGACATTTTACTCAAGTTATCCTTCGACAAAATAAGGATTTTCTTACAAAATTATTTTGTACACATAAAAGAAAAAGGATAAATCTTCGAAAGTTTTACGAAACATTCTTATCAATATTTATAATCACCTCAAATTTTTTAAAAAATTTCCATGTTATATTTCTCAGATATTGCCTTTTAAACAAAACACGACATTTTCGTGAATAACAGAAAAAAGAAAATAACTTACTTAAAATTTCGGGTCGCAAAAGTTGGAAACGATAGGTAATTTTATGCTCTTTCAAATGTATAAAAAATGAATTGATGATATTATTTCAAACATACCAAATAACACGAGAAATAAAACATCGAAAAACAACAAATATTTTTTAGCCCCCTTCCTTTAATTAAAATATTATCATTGAGCCGTGAAGTATTAAATGTTACCATGGATTACTCGAAATACGGATGCATATATACATACATACACACACGCACGCACGCACGCACGCACGCACGCACGCACGCACGCACACACATACATGTTTCCAACATGTTCTTAGCAAAACTTTTTTTACCATAACAAAGCTTCCTCTATAAGGAAGCAAAAATGATAAATAAAAAAATATTTTGGACAACAATAACTTCAGTATTTATAGCTACTTATATAAGCAGAATCATTAGAAGCGTTTTGTGACGTGTATTATAAAATGCATCTTTATATCATGATTATGATAATGTATACATTTAAATGTTTTAATTTACTATCAATGCTTGAAATGTTTAATTCAGAAAAATTCACTAAAGTAGGAAAGTCGTGGATAAAATACTGTGAATGATATATTAAAGGTCATGGCTTTATTAATAAAGTCATCGCATTAGATGCGCACTTGATTCGCATACATTCTCTTTATTTCAGTGTATGGATACGGCAACGACTTACGCGATAGTAACTAAACTAAGTCAGTTGCACAAATGATACAAAGCTGCTTGCACTGCACCCGTGATTTATCAAGTATATGAGGAATTCCACAAGAAATCTGCACTTAAGCGGTTAAAAAAATAATTTAAAAAAAGTTAAGGCACACCTGTGAACCATTTTTATCTCGTTCTATAGGTCATAATATATATAAAACGTGTCCAACGTGCAAAACAGATTATGTGTTTTTTTTAAATGCACAGCAATTTCTCTTATGGGAATTTAACATGGGAATTATGGACTTGAAACATTAGTGATATAACAATTACTTGGCTTCTGTGAATGTAAATAATTCAAGAAAATTTTTAACTATGAATTAATGAAAGTTAATATTTTTTACTTTGTTTAAACTCAATTTATGGTCTGAAATAAATAAAACATTTTTTAAACCTATGCAAAACCTATGCATAACATAGACTATGAAAAAATATTTAAATTGTGTAAAAACTTAAAAAGTTTTTGCATATCAAGTTACATTTTTTTCAATTGTCAATAATAAATTTTGTAACAGTATAATTGTTGATTAAATTTTATTTATGAATGTAATACTACTTTTACAAATAAAATTTTTTCGTATTTTTGTAACTTTGTTCGAGTTTATGAACAACAAAAATATCATAAAAATGAAAGAAAACGATAAAAAACAAAAACGTATCGATGATTCTTAATTTTCTCTTTATCTCAAACTTTATCAAAAAATACAAAAAGAGTATAAAGTCTTTTAACATTGTGTAATAGTATACTCGATATGGTTATAGTTTTTTTTTAAAAATGCATTGAATTAGGTTGGATACCGTATTTTCATTTGTGATACTTCTCTCGAATAATAATATTGGATTAAGAAACCGTAAATATAAAGCATATATTAAAATGTTCATATTCCAATATTTGTAGGTTATAAATTTATCTATTAAAATTACTTAATTTCAATATGATAATCGCTCTAATACATAGAGCGGGGCAATCCCAATCAGTTTGTAGTTATGTCACACACCCATATTGCATAAAATCTAGAGATTTTTATGTACTTATTTCAACTGTAAAACAAAGTAAAAATATAATAAATCTTTTGTTTAAAATTTGTTTATTTATTTTAAGTCATTTATTTTGAAAAAATTAAAATACAATCCTTATTTTTACTATATTTCATACATAACCTGCAGTACACGTCAGAGTAGATTATTTTATCCATGTTCTGTAAAATCAACCTTTGATCCCAGGTTTATTTTTTACTGTTATAATACAGTTAATAATAAATCCATTATCATGGACATGTGTTTCAGTAATATTTATGCATTACAGAACTTACTTCTATCAAGTCAATTAGAATTTATGTTTAAGCTTATAATTTAAATATCGACGAATATTGCAATAATATATTGTATTGATATTGTTAACCGTCAGTGTCGCTCAGAAATTTAAGGACTCTGTCGAATTTTACATTTAATTTTACATCAAAATATACACGATTCTGCTACATGGACTGCAATTCCTGTATGTTTTCCCCTTGCGAGAAAATAAAATGCCGAAAATAATTTAATATACATTATATATTAAACTCGGAAAATAGCAATCAATTCATCGAAATCGTTGCTTTTATTTATATTTTTAATACTTATAACAATATAAGCTTATTATAATTATGTTGATGTATAAATTGAAGTATTTTAATTTATTATCAATAGTTCAAATCTTTACTTGAAGAAAAGTTTTCACTAAAGCAAGGAAAACATGGATCAAGTGATGTTCATTATTAAATACATTATATTAAAGGTCATGACTTAATAGATAAGTTATCGTATTACTTGAATTACATTCTTTTTTAGTGTATGTATATAAAAATGATTTACACGATAGCGACCGAACTGAGTTAGTTACATAAATGATACAAAACTGCTTCCACTCCATTTGTGATTTATCAAGAATATACAATTTCAAAATCTCTCGACAATAAGTCGAGGCAAATATTTCCATATTTTATCGATAAATAATTTTTCTCACATATTGTAAATTATATCAATGCAAGTATAAGAAATAAAATAATATGTAATTAGCCAATAAATTAGATGAAAAATATACATTAAAGATAATATTTCATTATGATTTCCAAACAAGTTACCTACTGTACTCTTATTATGCATTATCAAAAATATTTTCGTGTTTAAAAATGTTAAACATGATAACTGCACATACAGACACGTACACGCATACGCATCAATACGGACAATTTCTAAGTAGCGTATTTTGGTTCAAAATGCCTCAAAATATATTTGTAATATGTTTTCTCTAAAGATTTCTTTTACTTTCATAAAGAAACAATTATTCTTTATTTTATTATAGGCATTTCTTTCTGAATGAGAAAACTTAGTAACGATAAAAATGTTTGCTGCAAAGTATTTGTTACAATCTAAGTATTATTGTAAGTAGAAATAAATCTAACGATGAGAATAAATTATTTTATGATCAAGAAATAGATTTAATTAAAAGCCATGTTCAAATAATTAAACACTATTATCTATATATCCATATCTTTTTCTTAAATTATCCGGCAATCTTTGTATTTATCTTCCGTCTCACTCCCTTTTTTCATTCGGTTTTTGCCGTGCCACCCCCTCTTTTCGCCATTCTCTCCCTCAATCTCGTTTTCGAATATCGTCTGGACGGTTTCCGCCTCGCGACAAAAGTGAAACGCGCGCGGGGCGGAATCTCGAATGCTCCTTCGTTTCTCTCCTTCGCACGAATTCCTTTGGCTTGTCTCCGCTTTTGCTTCTTCGGTCGCCTTTTTCTTCTCTCTCTCTCTCTCTCTCTCTCTCTCTCTCTCTCTCTCTCTCTCTCTCTCTCTCTTTTTGCCTTGTATTTAGATTTCTCTTATTTCATAACTTTGGCTAAAAGACTTAATTATGAAGTCCTTTGTGATTTGCTTCTTTTCTTGTGACACGCTTCTCGTTACCTTTGGCATTTTTTGCCGTGGACGTAAACGCAAATCATTTCATTGTACATGATATGCGTTAATCTATTTCATATATTTTTACATTATTTCAAAGGTTAATAGGTAGTAGGTATTTTATTAGTCGATTCAAGGAATCAATAAAACCATCATCCGTCCTTTTCAAGCTTAATGCATCGTACACTCGAGGGCTAAACCATATTTCCGAATGTACCGGTTAATGACCGACAAAAGCTGCATAGCTTATGGCTATTTACGCCACAGACTATGCACCTTATACCATAAAGTATGCATATTTTGACGGTCATTAACGGGCTTGATCGGAAAAATAGTTCGGCCCTCGAGTGTACATATTATTCTAATTTATCATTATAAGTCAATAGAACAATGCGATTATGGACGACAAACACGTTGGCGACATTGTGCAAATAAATAAAATTAATTATTCATCATTCAGTTTATGGACTCATAAAATCGATATATAAACACTTCAAATTATTCTACCACTTGACTATGAAACTACTTTCAATTTATTATGGGTTAGAAAATCAATTATTCTGTTTCTGTAAGTAAAATATATTTGGTCACATTACAAAAACTGCTGCCAATTCACTCCTCCAACCTTATTAATTGTTCCAATATGAAATTATTTGTTCTATTTAATTCTGTGGTGAGAAGTCAAACCAACAAGTCAATTTTTTATAAAGTATCCATTATAAAAATCATTATAAAACAGAAACGAATTGACGAAATTAAAAAACCTTTTTAATTTTGAATCTTTATCAAAAACAAAAAGAAATAAGCTTTGAATAGACAAAAATGACCGCTTAATAACCAAGAAATAAGCGACCAAATTAAAAAAAAAACAATCATAAAAATGAAAAATCATTATAAAACAAAAACAAATCGATGAAACTAAAAAAAAATTTTGCCAAATATTCATCAAAACACAAAAAATTAGCTCCAATTTGTAAAAAAATACTGTGTAATACCTAAGAAATAAGCAATAAAAATTAATAAAAAAATATATCCTAAAATATCTCGAAAAGTAAAAGAACTCATATTCTGGTAAAAGAGATACGCCAAGAGGTAGTGGAAAGATACCTTTTCAGTCTTAATTTATTTATAAAGATTTTCCAGCATATGTTTCCAAAATATCGCCGTTTAAAAAAAATGACGTTTTCGTATATAACAAAACCAGAAAAATAGCTAAAACTTTTTTTATTACTATTACAAAGCTTCCTTAGAAAGAAGCAAAAGTAGTTATGCATACTAATTAATTAAATTTAAAAACATATTTTTTAGCCAAGCTAAAAGTGACAAAGTCTTTCCTAAAGTATTTTTCCGACCATCAACGCATCAGAATGTATTTATTCTAACTAAATACACGATTCTGTATCAAATTCGAAGCAATCAATCCTAATACAAATCATTTAATTGAACCCGTATGGAAAAGACTTAAGGTGAGTGTTATTTCGTACCCGCAACTAAATTTGGTGGGTTATTAGACTTGTACAATATAAAAATTCAGTTGAGGGTACGAAATAACATTCAACTTGAGAGTTTTTTCCATGCGGGAAGACTTTCGTAAGCTTTCCTGTTACAAATATTTCGATAGTAAATCGCTTATTAATAATATTAATCGTTACCATGGCATGATGCCACAATGTAATTCAATATGTACTAACACATTTTTCATAATTCATGGATGGCCATAACTAGAGCATAGATATGAAATTGAAGGGATAAGCCCTTTTTAAAACACAATAAACTATTGATTAAATATATAATTATATAATTATATAATTATATTATTTGATTAAATAATTATAGTTAATTTTATTTAAAACTACACTAAATGTTCTCTTTATAACCTAATGACTATTTTTTTACCACAAAGTATGAGGTATATTAAGAGTTGAAGGGATCATTTATCTTCCTATAGTCCAGAATACTTGAAGACATTCAAATAGAAATATTAACACCAGCGTTCATGCGTGCACGATTGGAGAAGCAATGTTTAATGGATTGACTTGAATCTTCAGAAGATCATCCTTTTGATAATAAGTGAAAAATAATTTAAAAGAAGTTACATATATCTCAGAAAAGCATTTGTTTAGTTCAAATTTTAAACTAATGTACCGGTTTCTTATTAAAAGAATGATGTTTTGAAGATCTTGAAACTTTCAAGTCAATTCATAAAAATTACTACAATCATTCTCTGCATAACTTTTAATGCAAAAATTTTCATTTACACGTCTAAGTATTCTAAGCCTACAAAAATAATATATAAAACTTATGTAATTAAATTTTTACACGAAAGTAAGTTTTAAACAAGCAAAAAGTCCTCTTGCAAACAATTAATCGCCCGTAAATTCCTACATTTTTACAAAACGACCATTTCCGATTTTTCAGCCGTCATCTACCCCGAGTAACAAAATATATCCGCGCACGCCTCCTCGCCCATTGCAAACCCCATTGTTTTCCCTTCCTCTCCAATGAGTCTCTCAGCGTCTCCACCCAACAACTCCTTCCTTCCTTCCTCGCTCGCATACTTGTACTCCATTCTCCACCTCGCCTGCCCCCCATTTCTTAATCCTATAATTTTAATTTCATTTCGTCTCATTTCATCTTTCTCCCGCTCGCTCGCTCGCGCGCGAACGCGCCGATCTTAATTCACTTTACAGCTGAATAGGCTCATTCACTACTAACAGGAGAACTCCCCTCTCTCTCTCTCTCTTTTTTTTCTCTTCGCTCGTGCCCGCGCATTGTGCCTCGCTCTTCCTTCTTCCTTTTTTCTCTTTTAGAGCGTGTACGCGCTTTAAGCGAACGGCTATGCGGATCCTGCGGCCGCTCGCTTATGCACGAACTTCTTGAAGCCAAAGACGAGGGAAGAAAAGACGAAGACGAAGACGAGGAGCACTTCGCTTTCTTAGTGCGTGTGTGTGTGTGTGTGTTTCTCGCGGAGAGTTCAGGTGCTGGCGAGCGAGCGATCAGCGGCAGCGGGAGTGGCATGTAGGTAGTGCTTTTTTTTCAGTGGATTGCATTGTGCGGGGATGAAACGCGATATCGAGTGACTTTAAAGGGGTGTGAGAGAGCGAGCGATTTTAAAAGGGAAATCGAGAGAATGGAGGGCATCCTTGATTCGGGTAGACGGAGAGTGATATTCTTTTTAGAAGTGTGTGATGAATCTTTTTTTATTATTTTGATAAGCATCTTATTTTACCCTATATAAAAAAAGCAGTGTCCCACTCTGAAAAGTACATCAAAATATTCCTACTAACAATTGTTTTTAATGGAGAATTCACGCGCACTCGTTTTTCCTTGTCAAGAATCAGTTACCGCACGTTTGCTTCAATAGTATTTATTCTTAGCGAATCTACATTATACTTCCATGATATCTTTCTCCTCCAATAGAGCATTCAACATTTTACATAAAATACAAATTTATATTAATTTTAATATGAACTTATTTTTAGTCACGTCGCTCCAACATTGTTTTATACTCACTTTTTTCACGACATTTAATTTGCGGAGAAACATATATATTATTTTATGAAAGTGTCCCGAAATTTTTCAGACAAATCGTTGAAAATTGCAGAAAAAAATTATATTCATCTAAAATTGAGGAAGAAAAACAAGTTCTGACATATTGAGCAGCTTTAAAGATTTTGATAGAAAGAAATTTAATACCTCAGCCTTTGATAGAAAGTTTCCGGTCAATTTGTTGGAAAGTGTTGAAAAAACTAGTTCCGAGGTGTTAAATTGCTTTAAAATTTTTTATAGAAATGAGTTGAGTAGTTTAAACGTTGCTCAACTTTTATTTTACCGTATATACTACAAAACAGTTTTTTTACTTAAAATATATACTTTCCTATAATATTAATTTAAATATGTAAGTATGTAAATAATAAATGAAGTAATAAACCCACAATATTTTTGTAACTTTCATAAAAGTGCTAAAAATTTGAAAATAGAATAGTATTGAATTCACAGAACAATGACTGATTATCTCTGACTTTTACTGAATGATTGAAACATGTAGAGCAATTTTTCACGGCAAATCCATTAGAAATAATTCCCGTGTGTGCGCGTTCTTGCGAAATCCGGCTTTAATAAATTCAGAACACAGAACTACACTTATGACGCAACTGTCTTATTTCAAAACTAATGCCCTTTTTCATTTTATTTATATAGAGCACCGCCCGTGCGCATGGCCGTAATGACTTATAAGGCCGCCTATAACAAAAGTAACAAATCGCGAAATAATAGGCCATGCTATTGGCCAAGAGCAATTAAATGTTGTGAGAAAAGATATAAAATAAATATCCAGGAAATTATACAAATGACGTGACTGAGATAAAACGATTAAAATATTAATTTTTTTTGTGTTTTCTTACAGGAATACCTGCTACGTTGAACTACATCCCGCTGGATTCAGTTCGTGGTGGATCTCCAAAACTCACTCCTTATCCTAACTGGGCTCAAAATGTTGCTGGAGCATGTGGTAGTGGACTTACTACCGTATACAGGTATGCAGTACTCCACATTTTAATTATGTGATATAAATTTAATTTAAAATTTCGTTCGAATGTTTTAAAAAAAGTCTTTTTTTCAAAACAAATACTACTTTAAGAAGGTTAGTATTACTTAATTTGGAACTGAAAATAAAATGGAGAACATTTTATATAGCTACGTGCAACTTTAATTTTTGATAGACGTATTATATAATATCCCTCATTTACTGCATGTATATTATATAATAACTTTTTTAGACGCTGAACTACCTAATCAGTATTTATAAACGTATTTAGTATTTGTATAATCTTTGATAAATGTCTAATGAGTTCAATTTTGAAGTTTCCACTTTCTAAATATGTGTGAATAATTTAGAAAATAGACGTAAAAATATATGTATGTCTCTAGTAGGGAGACAGCACCTGTTTTAGCATATTTTACTTAATAACAAAAAATCAATCGAATGAAAAAAAAAATATCATCTGTACATTTTAAGAAAGTATAGACACAAACGATTCTTAAATGGTCAAATGCAGCTAACTCTCTCTAATTTATTGAATTTCGCGATTTTCTTTGCAATTTAAAATCGATGACACCTCCTAAAAATTCGCGCACAAATACTTAGTATATTTAACGCCTACAACCACTAACATTTTCAATCAATTCTACTCTACCACATTTTACCTCAAATTAACCTTTCAAAATTATTCCCTAATCTTCTTACACAAAATTCAGACACCCAACGAAACAGGTACACAAAAGAAATACGCGCGTGACCCACATCCCGTCAAAATTCTCCCCTCCTCTCTCCAAAACACAATTTTCACGCTCTCCAAGAAGTATTCAAGAAACTTTTCGACTCTGTAATCCGATTTCCGAGCGGCACAATGAAAATTCCAAGATCTCGATGACTTCTCGCCGACCATTTTTCAAGCGATTGACACGCTTCTGACGTCTCGCTCCTTTCTCATTGTTTCCAGAATTCACGCGGACGTGTGCGACAGGTTATGGGTGCTGGACGTCGGCACTGTCGGCATCGGTAATACCACTGTCCAGGCCTGTCCCTACACCCTCAACGTCTTCGACCTGACCACCGATAAGCTGCTCAGGCAGTACAGGCTCAGGCCCGAGGATGTCAACCAGGTGAGTAGATAAATAGCGTAACCTGCATATTTCTCTCTTTGTGAATTTTTTTCGACCAGTTTCTTTTTGTCAAGTGCGGTGAGAATTTTGAGATGATTGTCTGGGAATTTTGGAGACTCACTTGTCGAGAAGAGAATTTCGGGGGCTTGATATTTCTGTGGTACTCTTCATTAATTATATAATATATCGACGTACTATGTACGCAAGACGTAATAATAATCGAGCAGGAGTTTTGAGAATATGCATTTGAATAATAAAAAATAAAATTTCTGGCTATTATAAAGTCTTTGAATTGTTTAAGGTGAAAATCCACTGATTTGGTTTTAATTACTGCATTTTCGTAGAATAAAATTTTGAATTTGTTTTCTGTAATTAAATAGAAACCATTAAACAAAATTTTGGCGTAATTTCATAGCTAAATTTCGAAGCAATTAAATTTTTTTTACTTATCAAGATGTATTTCTTAAAATTTTCCATGCGGGGGCCCTATTTTTTAATAATTTTACATTTTTTATGTTTCTTTTAATAATATTTACAGTGGGTCTCCACCAATTTAAAAAAAATCGTTTTACGTTGGTATTTTCTTTTATTTTAACGATATTAGTGACAAAAAATATCGTTTTATAGTAATAGCTAGTAAAAACTATTTAAAAAATGATACTCTCAAAGTTTCAGTAAAATCTGGTTGCCTGGGATATTTTTAAGTATGTAATAGTAATTTGTTCCGTCAAAAGCAAAATCTAATTTTAATATTTTAAACAAAAATGTAATTTAAAATTGTTTATCTAATGTAATTTGTTTCTTCTATAAATTTATAATATCCTCCAGGTCTCCAAATATTAATTCTATTATAATTATCGAAAATATATAATAAAAAGGATTTAACTTTGGTCCAAATGAGTAGAGCTCCATGCTCAAACCTTTTTTATATGCTATATGTTAACTTAAATATTCGAAGTACACATTTTTCTTTATTGTCAATTTACAATCTATATATAATGGATAAAAAGTTTATGTGAATGTTTTTTAAACCCTCCAATGACGTACCAGTATTTCAAAAAAGTTCAAACAAATACGACTAGAAGCACGAACGATTTTTGTCAAGTGAAGCTATATAGGTTTTGTTGATCGCTGGTTACAAATTTGTACCAAAAATGCAAAAAATGCCAAATGACAGAACGAAATTTCGAAAATCAACCATAACTTCTTCTTAAAAATGAAACGATCAAAAACTACAGTTTAAACAAACGAGATCTCACCATGCTTGATAATCAAAGACAAAATATATTTAAAGACACGTGTAATCACATAAAATACATCCAAATTAATCAAAAACTTCCTGTATCACCCGTCCCCCCTTCTCCAGAACACCTTCATCGCGAACATCGCCGTAGACCTGGGCAAGGGCGGCTGCGACGACGCCTTCGCCTACATGTCCGACGAGCTCGGCTACGGCCTGATCGTCTACTCCTGGCAGCTGAACAAGTCCTGGCGCTTCTATCACAGCTACTTCATGCCCGATCCCCTGGCCGGCGACTACAACATCGGGGGCCTGAACTTCCAGTGGGGCGAGGAGGGTATATTCGGCATGAGCCTCTCCCCGATAGCCCTCGACGGCTTCAGGACCCTGTTCTTCCATCCGCTGAGCAGCAATCGGGAGTTCGCCGTGTCGACGAGGATACTGAGGGACGAGAAGCTCGTGGAGACCAGCTGGCATGATTTCCAGGTGAGTGATAGGGGACGCGGAGAGATTCAGAGGATCGGATTTGAGAATGCGTTGTTGTTGGTACAATGGTTGCGACTGATGATGGAGAGGTCACAACCTGCGGGAAGCGCTTTTCGATGAGGCTTCGGGAAGTGGGGTCTGGTACCTGAAAGTGATGCCTAGCCTAGTGCCCGTTGTTTCGTCTTATGGGCACTTGGGGTTATGATATGACCTTTTGAAATCAAAATATGCATTATTTTAGTAAGAAATGATACCTATACTTACGTATTATAACTCTGTAAGTTATTTTGCTAGAGAAATGATGTAAATAAGATAAAAAATGTTGAGCGAAAGGGCTTTAATTTAAGCTTCGTTTCATATAAAAATATTATTATGTTGCAAAGTTATATGAACAATGAAAAATGATGACCAAAATTGCATGAAAAATATTCAATTTAAAGAGCTGAAAATCCTCAAATTTACATGCAGTTTTCTTCAGCATTTTTGGCTGTGTAAAATATGAATATTGCTCACATACTCAATGTTAAAAATGTTATATAATATACAATTATACTATTGTTAATACTATCTTGTAATTAGGACCTCGTTAGTCACTCTTACTAAAAGCAAAAGTCATAATTTATAAGTAATTTATAAGTAATAGATATATATCTCAAAGCTTCATCAAAATTCGTGATACCGTGGTATGATATTCTTCTAGTTAGAATTTAAATAATTGTCATAAAATTTTTATATAGATAGTTTTGTTAAAATAAAAGCATAAAAAACCGAAGAAGCAGAGGTTACACGAAATTTCTTTTATTCCTACACAGTTTAGTATTGAGTCGTAACCTGTGTAGTACTGTCAACTCATTTTATTCTTCGTCTCTGAATTACGGATCGTCTATTATGCCAATTACTAATTTTTTTCTCTATGAAAAATGCATAGTGAATTTTATGTTTTATTTACTAGGAGAGTGTCTCACTTGTAAGTAATCTAATTTGGATAAGGTTTTGGGAAATGTTTCCTGTAACTAAAAATGAAGTCCAGTGCCCTTAGTTTAATTCCAAGCACTCTTGATCAGCGAATCGAGCATGTTTCATTAACATTACTTGTCTGAGTATAATTTTAACTGAGATTTAAAAATGAGATATTGTTGACATTGGATTGGAAAATGAGACATTTTAAATGAGATATTTTTAACATTGGATCTATTTATGAGTAATACTAATGTTTTTAGTTGTCTCTTAGGTTTTGAGTCCTATGAAATGAAACAATGGGCACTGGGCTTCATATTTAGGAATGTATCAAAAAACATTTCTTAAAGCCTCAACAACATTCGTAACTCAGAAATGAGCCTCTCTCCTTATTAGAATGCCAATATTTTGTCGTTTTATAACACCCCACAAAAAAAAGTTTTATACCATGCATGTTATTCAACCTAAACGTATAAATTAATATTTCAGTAAGTTGTAAAAAAAATTTTAGTAGTAAATAATAGTAATTAACTGTGACATGTCAGCTCATAAAGTATGCGCAAAAATTATTTCCTCACGATAGACATAATTCCGGCCATTTTGCTGAACGGAAACAAAATCCCAAAAAGATTCTTTATTTCAGTGAGATTATGAGTATGCCGGAAGTTAATTTAACAAAAAGAATCAACTTCAGAAAACGGAGGCACGTTTGAAGTTCAACTTCACAGTTTCCGTGACATGAAGAATTACTATTTTTATTTATAATTCTATTTCCAGCGAAAGCTACACTCTTACTATTATATATTTCTTCTTGCTTGTTTTCGATACGCGGAACAGCCGTCATCATATAATATTAATAATACACACGGTTAAAAGTTTTGTAGTTTTTTTCTGTGGCTTCTTTAAAGAATAATAAAATATTTGCTTGCTATACGAGAATATTTCCGTAAATAAAAAATTAAAAGAAAATAATTTATCTTGTTCGTTTTACTTACTTTTTAATAATAAACCGGATATTTTACAATAAATATATAAGCGCATAAAATACTCATTGATTGACTCTGGTAAAGAAAAAGTTTATGCTAACGCTGTACAATGTAATTATTGTATCATGCAACCGTAATGTGCACTTATTTGTTTTGAAAAAGTACGTATTCCGCGAAATACATAAATGGCAATAAGAAAGCTAATGAATAATAGCTGCGTGTGAATTATACGTACACTTCTACATGACAAATATAGAGGTAAGCCATATATTGTGATATCCGCTTTCTCTATATCCGCATTATATATTACAAGCCTATAACTAGCATATCTATCACGATTTCTTTATTATATTTAAATGGCGAATACTATAGAAATATGCTAAATTATAACTCTTTCAGATCAAATCAATTTAAGATGGATTATAAAAATGTAACGACCAGTTTGTATAATATTTTTAATATTTTAAAAACAAATTCATATTATTATGAATTTAAACCAGTGTTAAATTTAGAGAATCAATAACGTAAATATTCATAGCTGAACTAAAAGTTTTATTTTCGACCAAAGCAGTTATAGACACTAGGTTATATTGAATATATTTGCCTAATAATCGTTAAAGCCAAACAACTAGATATTTTACCAGTTCGTTCATTTAGTGTACTCTATTGCTTACTCTATTGCTTACTAAGTTTGATGGTTTGATATTTTCTGGAAATCTCCAAAACATGGTTATTCTTAGAATGAATGTAGCCAATAATAGAAAAAGTTAGGAGTGAAAGCACTTTTTATTACTAAAAAATCATTAAAATTTATTAAAAAATAGCTATAATATGTCTAAAATTTGTACTAATTCAATGAAATGTTAACCTTATTATCAGTAACGTACCAATCACCTGCAAATCACACAATTGTACATCTCTGTAGTAATTGAGCATTCAAAAAAGTACACTATTATCTTAAAAATCCATCATATCGACGTTCCTCCCTTTTCAGAATCCTCCTACAAAAATTATACTAAATTTCAAATTCAATAATCGGAGGTTCTAAAAAAGTGTTAATCTTCATTAGAGACTTTTAAAAGTGTCACTTTTCGTAACCAGCCTCAATACATCCTCTAGGTCAAAATAAAATAAAAAAAATAAAACAATAAAAATGAAAAAAAAACACCATTACAATCAATTCCTCTTCTAAATCAAACAACGCGATTGACGAATGTAATCGTAATCCAGGTGCTACCGGAGCGCGGACCACTCGGCCACTCCACCTCCGAGATCATGGACGAGAACGGCCTGCAGTTCTTCAATCTCGTCGACCAGAACGCCGTGGGCTGCTGGAACTCGCTGCTGCCCTACGCGCCGTCCAATCAGGCGGTCGTCGCGCGCCACGACGAGGCCATGATTTTCCCAGCTGACGTCAAGGTACGTCGTATATATTTTATGTATAAGAAAAACGAGTCAAGTATAAACAATTAATTGCCGATGTTTCGGACGTATATGCGTCGTCCCTTTATCTAGGCTAAAAAATATGTACAAAAAATTTTTTAATCGTCGTCATATGGAGTCGAGTATCTCGTTCACGAGTTTGCGAACGTGTGATAGGCATATTTGACAATATTTGGAAGAAAACCTTTATTGAATAAAAGAAAATTAGTTTTTAGCGTTATAAAAACGAGGAAAATAATAAATTTAGGTCAGGAAAATTGAGAATTTGGGTGGCGTAAGGGAATAAAAAAGAAAATATAACGCACAAACAGAGAAAATATAATTTTAGAAGTACTGGAAAATTTTGAGCATCAAATTACAATTTTGTTGTCAGTTCGATTCTCAAAATTCACCAACTTCCTAAAGTTATAATTTTCTCCTTTTGGCGTTTTAATTTTTGATTCTCGTATATGTTATAGAATTTTTTAGAAAGACTGACGTTTTTGTTGCGTGCTAATGGAAGCTGCGGATCACGTATAATTGCCCGAAACGGCCGAGAACCGCCTTGCAATTTACGTTTTGAAGTAATCGAGAGCAGGAATTTACTCGGGTTATTAAGGAGTGGTGAAAATTAGGTGCGAGGAAGTGTGGGAACGTGGGTGCAAATAGTGAGGAAACGTGAATTTACTCTGAATTTGGAACATGATTTTTTTCACGTCTTTGCAAGTTTTTGCGTATTATCTCACGATTTACTTAATTGAGTATCGTTTTTTTACATTTTTTACATTACTTGCGTTTTCTCAGATATATTTGTAAATATTACTTTTGAATATTGTACAAATACGTACGAAAACGTTATTCCCATTCCTATTTCCACTAAAGTGCGTTAACGAGTGAGCGTGTATTAGACTAGAATATTGCATGCAGACGTAAAATCAGTGCCATTTTAGCAATCACTGTTACCCGTTTCGAAAACCGTAACGTTAATTACAATTACGTAAGCGTGCACACCAAAGAAAATCAGTAAGTTCTCGAAGAAAAGCTAATTGAAAACCAAATGAAAAGAGACGGTCACATGCCATAAAAAAGTTTAAAAAAAATCACTTTCATTACTCACTAAACAGCAGCCACCCGGTTACATCGACATTACACTACCTATCTGTCCTTCCAACCTCTATACACACATCCAGCACTCCTCGCGATCTCGTTACCTCAATAGAGCCTTTCGATGCCAATTTTCCCGACAATCTCAACCCAAAAGCAATCAAAATCAATCCTCCGTACACGCCTTCGCGATCTCATTGAATAACCCCCAATCGACCCGGGACTCATTAGCCACCGACTGATTACCCAACGACGGACAACCGCGTGCGCACATAACGTCGTAAACAAGCCGACAAGAGGAGAAAAATGGCATCGATGTGTGTATAGCGAGTTCGCGGGGGAAATAACGGACGCGGACGCGGGGAAAGAGAAAAAGTTCGCAATTCCATAACGGTAGACACGTAACGGCTCAATAATCGCCCGGCGAACTGTGATATATGGAGCAATGGGCTTTGCTGCACGGCGAGACATAATCGAGTGATAATACGACTTTCACCCTTATTGCGCATTCGATGATGAGGTTTTGAACTCTTTGTATTTACTTTCTTTGTTGACTCTTAGCTTGACGAATTGTATATTATTTGTTGTGAGAATATGAAATCGACACGTATATACTGATATATGATAGGCAAGGTCGGGATTCGTTCGGCAAATTAAAACAAGCAATAGAGTTATTAAGAATAGAATAGATATATATTTATAACTATGATAGTTTTACAGTTCTTTATAGATTCTTAGGTTTTCTTCCCAAAAAAATTTACATTTTAAAGTATTCTGCAGTGCAAGTGAAGAAAGAGGGTATCTGCATTTCGCAAAAAGATTCGAACCATATAAATAATTTTGCATAAAAAGGACATCAAACAATATTTTTCTTTTACAAAAATGACTAGACGTAGTTCATCTTTTAAGGAAACGGATACATATATTTTGTCAATAAAAATCTCACGCAAATAGATCCAAATACAAATAAACGCTATCAAGTGTCTCGGATTCACTTAAAATGCAGATAGATACCAATTTTCATCATTATCACGGCAAATCATATTCATCCACAATATTAAAATATTTCTTCGAGCCTCGAAACAACGATCCATCAATACACAATAACCAGCAATGCTGCTACAATCCTCCAAAAATGAAATCTCCCCACAAGTCAATCAACTTGCACAATATTAATCTCGCTTCGCAGGTGAATCGCGGCCTACTCTGGATAATGACGGACCGCATGCCGGTCTTCCTGGTCTCCAGCCTGAACTACACGGACGTGAACTTCCGGATATTGACGGTGCCGGTGCGCGACGCGATAGCCGGCACCGTCTGCGACAACTCGCCCTGGACGTACGCGGGCAATCAGCTCTGGTGGGACCGATGATGAACGACACGCGGAGAGTGGCAGCACTTTGAGACTCGATGGTGTGTGTTGAAGTACCAGCTGTGCTTGTGCGCGGGGGAGATGCGTGGTAGTGGAATTCGCGAGGCTTTCGTCGTGCCGTGTCGTGGAAAGGATTGCGCGTGAGATATTTCAAATGGTGCTTTTTGTTGGAGGGCTGTCTATGGGTAAACGTTGCGGATAGGGACTCTTCTAATATTCAGTTGTAAGTAAATGCTCGAGACGTTATATATTTTGAATGGATTGTTTAAATGTTTATAAACAAAAAGGATTTTTAATCGAAACTTTATATTTTCTCTAAAGTTGCAAATGTAGCGTTTTGTTTTGTTATTGTGGTTGCATCTTGTGACTTATGCATAGTTTTTGACATGTGAGGTATAGTGTTTGTACTTCAGTTTACTTATTTTCATTATTTTTTGAAAATCACATGATTGGTTCATCGTAATTATTATTAAGAACAAAAATTAATAACAATTTGTTGTTTTTCATTGGTTAAGACGTAGTTTTCATAAATATATTGAATTGTATCAACTATACTACGTTTTTATTAAAAGAAAAATAAACTGTCATTTATTTAATATATTCCTTTGCACGGCCGATTAAGCGATGGCGATTTGTATAGAATGTATGAATTTTGAATTTTTCGAAGTGAACAAATTGCTTTTTTATAGATGATTATGTGCTATAAAAATATAATATACCTTCTCAAAAATGTTCTAAACAGAGAAATAAATAAATTACTTATTTTATTTAAGGTCTAAATATAGCATAAATTTCTCGAATTCGCAGGTGTAAGATTAACCGCTACGATATAAAAGTAGACGTTAATTTTATCATCCTTCTTTTTGCTCGAGACACAAGTCTCGTATACATCGTAAAGCGTTCATTCGCTTCTGCGTAAATAAGTCGAACGAGTCGGTGAAATTGACGTTTTTGCTCGTCTGTTTTCCCGTCATGCGTAATATGAAAGGAAGGAAAGTGAGCATCGCGAGACGAAAGCCGCACGTATGCGTATACAATTATACATGAATGGAAATGCCGAGCGAGTTTGCTGTTTCAGGGTCCAACGAATGCGAATTATGTACATTTTATTCTCAATCCGTTCCCAGACAAAATTTACGATTTCTACAGGTTTTGTATGTATAACGTGTCCTTGAAAATTGGAAAATTGATGCATGTTTTTGAATGGAATAAAATTGTCAGAATGAATTTATTGTGTTTATTTAGAATGTTTTGGATGAAAATTGTGAGTGAATCTGAAGCTTATAAGGGGAGACTATCGAGTCCGGGTCTTCTATTATGATGAAACTTTGGGAATTGGCTTTTGGAACCTAGAAATGAAGCACAGTACCCGTAGTTTTATCCAATGGGTCTTTAAATCTGAGATAGTGCCAGAAAGCATTAGCATTGCTCATATGGACAATGCTAAAAATCAAATATATATAGATATACTATCAACGTTAATTAAATACGCTGTATCTACCATACAAAGGCCCATTGGATAAAATCACGAGTATTGGGCTTCATTTTTAGGTATCAAAAAACGATCCTTAAAGTTTCATCAAAACCGGACTCCGTGGTCTCTCCTTGTTAGAATAAATTTTGTTAGTTCCTTTGATTCATGTAAAATTTGTCAATCTTATGTCCATTTAACAAAGAATACATTAACTTCGAAATAAATTTAATTTACTTGATAAAGGACAATTAATCCTTCATAATTATCGTGAGCATACAATAATAATTAAAGACTTTAATCTTTATAAACATGTAAAGGACTCTATTTCTCTGTAAGATATGCGAAATAAATTAATAAAAATAAAAAAAAATAGAATATTAACACTTATTTCTTTTCCCACTTCCAATAATCCTGTTTTCCAAAAAACTGCAATACGATTTTCAGACTAATTCCAACTTTTATCGCAAAAAATTCTTACGTGAAACCTCTTACCGCATTAAAAATAAACTAAAAGTAAGTAGCATAATTAATTTCCCGTCTTATATCTCAGGACATTAATGAAAAATAATGAATCCAAATCGCCCACATTCGCCAACTCAAATCAAGTAAGTAATTCACCGTTACCGACCAAACCAATCCAAACGCCCAAACGCACCGAGTGTCCCACCTCGCAAGTACGATTATAATTATAATTATAAACACTCGGCACCTCTGAAAGGCGCGAGAACTCGTTTCGCTGATTAGACCAAGCGCGAGCGGTAGCCTCGATCAATCGCGAAATGTCCAGCCGTCGTTTCGCGCACATACGTAAATTGCACTTTCACTCTCGAAACATCATACACGTGTGCGCCATATGCCGCCGAAAAAAAGGGGGAGAAAAGAAGGAACGTAAATCGAACTTTTACTTCTTAGCACGTGGACGTGGATGCGAATTTCAATCAAAATTCCCAAATGCATTCTCCGGACGTTGGAAGGAAGGTGTATATACTTTCTCCGGTGAGGCGAACTCGTGTGGCGTCCGATGCACCGATGTACAGCATGTTTTGAGATGTGCGCGTGGTGTCTCAACCTTCAGATTTGGCATTTTGATGAGGTTGTGTATCGTTGCGCAATGGATGTAAGTCCGAAAAGTTACTGGTGCGTACTGAGTTTGCGATAGGTCAGGGATCTCGTTACCGAATACGTATACGGGATCTGGTTCGATATGTTATATTTTATGTGGATTTAAGGGATAACGATTTAAGTAGACATTTTTCGTGTTTTCCAGATCTACAAGTTTTAGTAGTTGCACTAATGCACTAGATCGAAACGTAACTAATTTTGCAAGCAAAGTTAAAGTTATATTCATCGTATCAAACGGTATTCAACTTAGAACATGCGTGCTTGTTATTTAAGAAGAGTATAGATTTAATAAGTGGATTTAAGTCGTTATTTAACGAAACTCGAGTAGACGTATTAATATGATTTGGGAATAAAATTAATACCAAAAGTATATTAATCATAAAAATAAAGAAACTAATAAAAAAATTTCCTTTTATAAAATTTTAGACGGGATCTGAATTAGTGACTAGTTTTCTGTGTTCATATATGAAAATGAACATATCTATTTTTTCGATATGATATTGTTAGTACATAATTATAATTTTATATGCGATAATATAGGTAAAAGTTTATATAAAATAATGTAACACAACAAGTGTACATTTATGAAATTTTATAGTGCTGTATATTATGTAGTACGAGGTGTTACAAATAAAATCAAATTTAAGAAAAGTATATTACAAATAAGTAGGTCGAAGGAATAATTATTTGCAATTCTGGAATATGCTATATAACATATCTGTTATTCTTATGATATGTTATATTTTAGAAAAGTGACAAAATAATTTTCATTTGTAATCGCATATATATAAATATAATGCCAATCACACACGGCGAAAATTGTTTATTTGTTATTAAATAATTACAGATAAGATTAATGATACGCTTACGAAATAAGTACTTGACTATACGCATGTAATATTACAGCAGCTGAATTTTTTTCTAAAAACGTCAATAATCAAAAATATCCGATAACGGCTTACAACTCATAACACATCTTCGAATCACCGCCTTCGATTATATCCGGCCATTCCTCCACTTCATAAACAAATCCCAACGATCTGCTGAAAGAAAAAAATAACATCATTTGGAAGATTCGATTCTAAAGACAAACGCTATCGACGAAAAAAATCTCGACCCAGATCCTCTTCACGCGCGCGACTGCCGTCACCCGGGAAAGTCGAATTCGACGAGGCATCGGCTAATGACTTCCGCCCTTTTGCGCTCGCGCTTGAGATTTCCTTTCCCGATACCGCATCTCTCGGACCAGAGTCTAAGCCTGTTTTTTTTGTTCATTGCGCGTGCGAGTGAGGCTTAAAGACGAGCGACGACGCGCGATGAACGCGGAAATGATGGAGAAGATTTTGTGAGACACTCGATGTCGCTACTCGTGAAAACGCTAATTTGACATGTAGACACTTTTTCGTGAGTCAGGCAAATTTTTTGGAATTTTAGTAGGTGAATGTTTCAAGTTCTATTTACTTCATATTCCTCCCGTTGTTATAGATTTTTTATAAAAATTGTTTGCTTAATTCTTTAGAGACAAATAACTTAAAGTATTAATATTAATCTGAAACTGTAACTCTAAATCAATTAGCATACAAAATATTATAATATATGATGAGATAGATTTAAAAATAACGCAGTTTAAATTTATCTGTTATTTCTCACAAAAGAAGCACTGCAGTTGCATTTTTCTGGTATGAATTTCCCGAATGCAGCCTCTTCTTGATTTCTTTATGAGTTTCATTTTTGTGCTCTATTATCGTGCCAAGGTGTTTAAACTAGTCTTCTTTTTTTAAAGTATTGCCAGAGACTTTCAAGTACTTATTTCTAGGCCTATTTCTTTAACTGTTTTTATTAGTATCTATACGTTTTTTATTACGGATTCTCTATTTTTTCCTACAATGTCTATGTCATCTGCGTAAGCTAGTAATTGTGTTGACGAATTGTAGGAGCCATTTATTATAATTCCCTCTTTACTTTCTTGTACGGCCCTGGCCACGATATAAACAAAATTTATAAATCATGTAATCCATTACTTTTTTATTTTTTATCAAATTTATAAATTTAAATACAACGAATCTTGTAAATAGAAATAATAATAAATAGTTATTAGATAATACAGACATATTAATTTTCGAATAGAATTAGGTACTTACATTTAACAGTAATCTCTGTATAAGTACATTTTACACATTTTAAATCTAAAGAAATTACTTTATTTTATGTAAATCAAGGCCTATTGAACTATACGTATAATCGATGCTTTTTAAATAGAAGATAGCATGATTTCTTTAAATTTTTTTTACACGTCGACACGTATAAAATTAGAAAATATTGAATTTAAAATTATATACTTGATGGCTTTCTGCATTATTTAGCCATTTCAAATTACCATCAAACATGGGAATATAATATTTGGATTTATTTTAAAATATAATAACATATTAATTTCACGTTGGAAAGGCTCTGCTATTTATAAGATGTAGACTATACCACAATTTCAAAATTTTTATTTTATCAATTACTTCCTGCAATTTCATTCTTTAGAAAGTAAAATCACAAAATAGTAGACTGAATGGATTCAAAAGAGATTGATTCATTACGTAAATTGAATACCGATTGTTTAATAATTGGAAAAGTGTAAATTATAACAGGGAAGTCTAATTAATATTCGGTCACAAATTACGTACGATAAATTAATTATCAATTACTTTTAAACCAAAAGAAAAGAGCTGATAAACTTACGATGCATCTAATAAACTACTTTCTCAATAAACTCGAACAATGAACCTGCGCTATCACAATTGTGCCCATCTCGAGTAAATCTATTAATTATGTATAATATACTATAATAAACAAAGTTTTCTCTTTGATAAAGCAATGCATATTATGCCTGTTGCACACTGAACAAAAAATGCTGCTATAAATGCTTTAGAAGATTGTTTTCGATAATGAGTGACGACATCCACAGATTTGCTGTTCGTCTTCCTGATTGAGTATATTGCAATTTTGAGTTGCGCATTATCCTAATCATAAAAAATTTCTTATTATAATACCTGTTAGTTTTGCGATAGTCAGTCAAAATATCACTAAAATGAAAACAATTTATATTCGCGCATATGTTTGAAATTCGGGCATTTTTATCTGCCCTATTCGTCCTGTTTCAAATTTATATAACCGTCAATATTTCTTATTCTGTAGAGAGCATGAAAATCTACTATTTTATGCAATGACATCTGTTTAAAAACGCGATGCTGATATTCAAATTCCTTCTGACGAGAAACATGTCAAAAATAGATACGTAGTTAGCGTAAATTATTAGTACTCAAATTCTTATTAACATTCTTTGTTTAAGAATAAGGTGTAATAGGGAACAGACGTGGTATTGAAATTAGGTTTAATTTCTAAAACCTGCAATAGAATAGTATATTGTGTACCTAGGGCGCAAAGTGGGCTTTTTTAGACCGAGTGTGGAGATTGCAGTACGAGCCGAAGGCGAGTGCATTTGCGAGCCGAAGACGAGCACTGCAACAACACGAGGTCAAAAAGCCCACTTTGCCCTTGGTGCACAACATATTTATTGTAACGCATATATTGATTTTTGCGTTTTTCTAGCATATTAAGCGGGGCTAAATATATATATATATATATATATATATATATATATATATATATATATATATATATATATATATATATATATATATATATATATATATATATATATATATATATATATATATACAGTCTAGTGGCAGACTCTACCGTGTAATCTAGTACTCTCACTGCCAGCAACCTGTCTAATATTTTTTATAGATTGTTAAAATAAAATGCTCCTTACTTTTAATCTCTGCTGGACCTGTGTAGCTGCTTTCTGAAGTGTAGCCAAGTTGTGGGTTGATAAATGATATTTTTCCAATAGTCGAATTCACAAGTAAAACTTTTATTTATTTATAAATTTGTATGAATTATTATAATTGTAACAATTGAATCGCTCTGTAGTTGATTTGTATAATACTTGAGACTTTGCTAATATAAATTTCTCTATTTGTAAAATTGATTGACTGTATTTTAATAGAAATATGGATAAAACATAGATATCAATTTTAATGGATATTTTATATATTTTATAGTAGATTTATACGTTCTAGTTGTATTTTCTTTTTGCTCGAGCCGCGAGACAGCCTACTGTGGGCCTTACGAACGAACTAATTATGCTAATAGATACTATATTCGAACTGATTCTTGAGACGTACAGTCTGAATATATACGCTTGCCGAATTTCATAAATTTTATAATATTTACCAAATTTTCATAACTATAACTTTTTTAAACGCACTTAACAACGTAATTGTGTCAGTTACAAAATCTTACAAAATGCTTTCGCGAGCATTTTTGATTCATTCGATTAATAACTGATGCGTTGGTATTTCGCAAGTGCATTCTTTGCTGCCGCGGTGTGACTCGAATTTGTTTATTTTTTACGTGTACAACAGCACGGGATTGCGCTTATGTGGACTCTCACTAAACGAGACCTTATACCTCCTGAAGTATGTTTTGAAAAGGTAATTCTTTGTAATACATTTTTCTAACTAATATCTTAAGCTTCTTCCATTAATGATAACTCATAAATACATTTTGTTAACATCAATATTTTATTTTATTTTATAACTTTTGAAACGTAGTACCGAATTAATACGTATGACGTATGGGTCCAAGGAAACCCATTCCCATAATTTTCCGAAATTTAGTATGCAATAGAACATTTATACTCTAAATAAAATATAACAAAAGTATAAATATCAAACCTTTCAAAGTAGTTCAATTTTTTAAAAAATAGATATATTTGTGTTTGTTACTGATATTCCGAAAAAAGGGATTTTACTTTCTACTACTTTTTACTTGTTATTATAGTGATGCTTCATTAACTTTAAAGGCCAGAAAATGTTGCAGCAGCAATGTAATGTTGTAATATCTTTAAAACCTTAAGAAGAGTAAATCTAAAAAATATTCATTGCTTGAATTAATAATATTTCATTATATTTTACTTTATCAATAAATTTGATTTCGATATTTAGAAGTTAAAAACTATTCAGGTATTCTTATTATATCCTTAAACTTGCCTTTGCTTTCCCTGCGTTAGCGTGACTCTTATAAGCGACTCCAGACAAATATTTAAACTAAAATATCTCAAGAACGGTGTATTATTTTGAAAAGTTGTAGCCCTATTTTTAACCTAAAAACTTAAATTTTCACGTAGCTCAATTTGTTTAAAAAGAAATTATTAAAAGGTTAAAGTTATAGGGGTGCTTAAAATTACGCTGTAATGTAAAAACTACTTTTTTGCTACTTTAGTGCATCAAACTTACTTTTTCACTTTTAATCCGAGTAAATCGAATGTTTGAAAAAAATCTAAAAAAGAACAAGAAAGTAATAAAGAATCAGAAGGAATCAGACAGTAAATGCGACAATGAACCATTGAGTGCGCGCTCGTGCACTTCAAAATGTAAAATCCAAAATAGTGTCCAAATTTTCCCTATTTAGTTTTCTGTTTAGATTTTGTTCACTTAAATTTATTTTTGCTTCCTCCTACATGAAGCTTTTTAATAAAAAAAAAAGTTTTCTTCATAACATGTTAGAAGTATGTGCGTGCGTGCGTGCGTGCGTGCGTGTGTGTGTGGGCGCGCGTGTGTCTATGTGTGTGTGCGTGCGTGCGTGCGTGCGTGCGTGTGTTGTGTGTGTGTGTGTGTGTGTGTGTGTAAAGAAATTTATATTGGAACAATTTATTTAGTTTGAGGAATCTAAGTGCCAATGAATTGGCAGCCGTTTTTTTTTTATTTTTATGAACCTTGATCATTTTCTAATTAGGACAAGTTACCCAACTACTGAAAGTTAGATGTAATATAATATTTTGCTGATTTTTAACTTATTTTTTGGAGAAACCATATATTATTTGAGCGGATTCTGTTATTTAATATTTATTGTACAAACTAAAATGTTTTTAATCATTATGTTTACAATACAAAATTTGAAAAATGTATCAAAATAAATTGAAAATCAATACTGCTATTGGAAAAATGTATCAAAATAAATTGAAAATCAATACTGCTATTGGAAAAATGTATCAAAATAAATTGAAAATCAATACTACTATTGGAAATATGTATCAAAATAAATTGAAAATCAATACTGCTATTGGAAAAATGTATCAAAATAAATTGAAAAATCAATACTGCTATTGGAAAAATGTATCAAAATAAATTGAAAAATTAATACTGCTATTAGTCACAGCTTGGCTTCAATAAGTTGTATCAGATACTTTCGCTCAACTATTGATACTTCACAAATTTCCTTATTCATTGCAATTCCAGTGCCGTTATAAAAATCTGATACGGCCGCGTAACGTCGTACATGACGTTACCCTCGGAATCCCGAAAACTCATGACATCAATCTCCCTGCAAGTCTTGAAACCGAGTGTCTTGGAGGCTCTGTATGAGAACGGCGACGTGAACAGCCCGTACACGACGTCGATGTTTCTTCTCTTAGCCAGATCGACGGCAGCGCGAATCAAAGCGGTAGCTAGCCCCTTGCGACAGTGCTCCGAATGCACGCCCAAGAGGTCGATCTCCAGGGTAGAGTCGATCGTAGGCGACTCTCGGAAGAAGTCCACCGTACAGGTAGACGAGAACAGGACCGAGGCGAGCCACTCGGACGTAAATTTAGATTTAACGAGTGGAGCTTTATCCGCTGGGCTTTTTCGACCGTTGGCGCAGAATTTTGGATTCTCCGTCACGGACATCATGTTCAAACCGACGATTTTCTGCGTCTCGCGATGGACGGCAACGAGGCACAGTTCTTTTTGTAATAGGCCCTCGTATCTTCTCCTGAAATCCTCGACTATCGTTCGTTCCTCCTCCTCGTTGATCCTGTCCTTTATGTACGCTAAGTGAGCCATCAATAGGTTCTCGTTTGGACAGAAATGTTGCAGCAGGAAATTCAAAACTGCAGGCTTCTCGTGATCTTCCATCTCGCGTATCTCGTAGTCTTCGAGTGGCATTCTGTGTGATGAATATATTGTTAAAAACGCTGTTGGATGATATGATACAAGAGTGAGAGTGTTTATATTTAAGGAGATTCTATCAGCAAATATAAAAAATCCAATATGGCGGACATAAATATTTTCGGTTGTCATATTGGATCACCAATTTTGTATTTTGGAAATCTGACTTCATATTCGCAATCAGCGGCCCAAAATAACTCTGTCTATGACTTTTTACAAAAATATTTTATATAATTTTTTATTTATAACATTTTTCCTGAAGAAAACGCTTTTTTATAATTTTTTATTTAAATGCAGTGCATAGCTTGAAAAATGCTTAATTTTGCTCAACCCACTTTTTGTATAAAAAAACTCTATGGAGACAAGTGTCCATTTAACGAATTTTTTGTATAATTCTACTACTAAGGAACACCGATTACGCGTGGTTAGAAGATATTAGCAGTCTATACCAACGTGTGCCAACAAAAAATGTTATTTTAACTTTCTCAAAGAGAAAGCTTTGTGATGATAAAAACTTTTCTATCAGAGATTTTGATGCATTTTTATGTTTTCAAGACTCCTGAGTCAGAGAAACATGTTTTTAAAAAATGTATGTATGTATGAAGTAAAGCTCAACATAGAACTAATTAGATTTTGAAGCTGATTGGATAATAAAAAGTACATTAAAGAAAATAGAAAAGTTAAAAGAAATTTAAAATTGAAAAAAAAATGATCCCCTTTTTATACGTTAATTATATTGAGAGTATGTATGTTTTCATATAGTGCACGTGATTTTCCTTTGATTGATATATCTAGCAATTATTTTAATTCTCTTTTAAAGTAAAAATAAAAATATAAAATTTTTGAAATTTGTAAAAATCGAGAAAAATTATTTCTCTCTTTATAATAAAAATATGTTGAAAATATGTATGTTTTCATAAAGTACACGTGATTTCTTTTTGATTGATATACCTAGCATTTATTATTTTTTTTTTTTTTAAATATAAATTTTACGAAATTTGTAAAATTAAGAAAATTTCTTTTTCCCCTAAATACGTCAAACATATGGAAAATATGTACATGTTACACTAAGTAGAATAAAATAATTCTCTACAGATTATTAAAATGGATCGTTGAAAAAGTTGCAGAGGAAAGACTATCAAAATTTAATTTTTCAGAAAACACTGTTACGTTATTAAACTTGTTCAGTACTTTCTTTTTTTAAGGGTCACATAGTTAAACCAAAGATTTTTTACTTCTATTAATCGATATTTAAGCATATATAAGTCTGAGATCATTAAAAACTTCGTTGAAGGCTAGAGTATGAATGTATGAGTGTATGTAATCAAGTTTACGCAATAACTCAGCGAGGCTGCGGTGAAACTGGCTGAAATTCATAGAGGTTACTTGTCACATTATAAGAAGCTGACGTATCTATTTTCAGCTATATCCGATGAATATATTTCCATAGAGGAGAACTTTAAAAGATATTAAAAATCGAATTTTAGCTGTATCGTGAAGTAATTTCGTATTTTTATTAAACTTTTCACGGTAAAGGTGTAGATCTCGTAAAAATACAACCATTTTGTATGTAACATTTTTTACGATAACGTCATTTAAATAAAGTATATCAAGAAAAACGAAAAATATTGGTATTAAAAATGTTTAAAATTTGTTGCTTTCTTTAACTATGACAAAATAAGTTACCGAAGTTTTAATGTTTTTGGACGAAGTGGAGAGATATTTGTTACATCAGTAGCAGATCAGCTTAAACTTTACATTGTAAAGGCATTTTTCACTCGATTCTTTAGGTCAAAGCAGTGATATAAAATTACAAAAAGACAACGGAATTGACATTCTTGCCAATTAATCTCTCATTGTTCCAAGTTATTGATAATTTTCCCACTTTTTATATATCACTATTTTAGTGTAAATTATTCTTTAACTAAATAAATTAATATTTCTTTTTCATTTTTTAATACCTATAACGTTAAACCAACAGGGAGCAATAAAAATGAAAGGCGTGCGCAAAGCGCGAGTATTGCCGGTCGTGCCTTACATGCGAAAAGCTATGCTTTTTGCAAGCCTTGCAACGTTTGCGATGCAAAATGCGGAGGCGTTTCATGTGGCCTACGGGCCGCAGGCCGCAGACCGCATGGCGAGCTAGTTTTATTTGTGTTTTACAAAAATTCTGGTAGGACATTGATGAAAAAAAATCTTTAGTCTTAATTTTAATATAATGAGGTTTTAATGCTATATTTATTATCATTATATGTTAAATACAAATTTTCAGAATGATTCATCTTATTTTAGGTTTCGTTAAAACGAGCTTGGTGCGCATACGCGCGGAAACAGTATGGAATTATGGAATGGTAAACGCAAGAGTACGTACTTCAAAATGATTTCACTTCAATACAGGAGCTATTACAATTTTGTACAACTGCAAAATATTGAAGAGATGATAATAAAGTGTCAGAATTTTAAAGGTACTTAAAGAGAAAAATGTAAGAATGATTTTGTTCTGCGAATTATTTATTCTGCGCGGTTATGGATTCGATCCCGGGACTTCACTAACCAAAAGCAGGCGTTTATTCACTACGCCACGGCCGCACCGGCTATTTCCTTGCACTTTTGTCTTCATATCGCCTCCAGTTGCATTTCGGCTGACTAGGCATACGTCACACGTCATAGATGACAATATGTTTGAATATTTCAGACTTTAACTAATTTTTTATCTTGATAATATAATTCGAGTATTCCACTAGGTGTGTATTTTTCGTAAACAAAGCTACTAAGGACATTTGATTCTGATGCGTATTGTTTGTAGAGAAACGATATTTTCTAATATATTTATTGACGGATAAAGTAGGTCAAATCATTGTATTATACATATGTCTCCAAACCCGTACAATTCGGCGATTTTGGGAGCCGAAGCAGCTGATTTGTAAGACTTTGTTTTGAACTATATTTATAATTATAGATGATTACATAATAGGACATTTGCAATAGCTTAAATTGTAGATTTCAGCTCGCAGATTTTAATTATCTGCAGGCTGTTCTAATATTGATGAAATATTCATATATAAATACTACATTTAAATGATAAATTTCCCGTACATACGAAAACTAAGTGAAAGTAGAATTTTTACTGAATTTATCATTCTATAACTTAACCCTAAATATGATCATTTGGTTGTCATTGAATAATTTTTAGAAGGGGGTGTCAATATTATGTTTACGTTATTCCTCGTGCTTATTAAGTGCATTATTTAAGATAGATATAGCAGTGGTAAATAACGGCAATCAAATAAAGTGATATTTATGTATTTATTAAGCTTCATAATAGATATAAATTATGGGCACCCGGACATTATGCGATCGCTCTGTTTTATAATTCAATATTAATACAATTTATTATTGACATTACTTAAATTAAAATTTTGAAGACATTGTATGTCCTACCTCAATATTTACGAACCTTCTTTATTTTCAGCTGTCGCTGCGCCGACTTGTTAACACAAACAACACTCTTCTGTTATCAATTCCTTATGCATGAGCCATGCAAGTAGTTTTCGCGGCGAATATTTCGGTAAAAATTGCGTGATGCTTCAAACGGATCGCAACAGACATTTACTCAAAAATGCAACTTGACGTTATAGGAACGGGGAAAAGAGCGGTAGAGTATGGAAGTCGACCACGAGTTGTTCGAAAGAAGAGAAGGGCCTTTTGTGCCGTACGTTCGTGCTATGCAGCGACCTCTACATATCATATATGCTCTTAGACCATATAGTATATATAGTACTATATGGTCTAAGGTATATGCTATATCTGCTGACTGACGATCACAGCTGAGTACATCATAAATATAGTCACTGCAGGCTCTCTTTCTCTCTCGCATAGATGAAGGAGTAGGAGTAGAGGAACGACAAACGCGCACGAAGTTAGGGGAAGCATGAATGCAGACGACCCGACATAACTATGGAAAAGAAACTTTTTTTATAAGTCAGAAAATTTTTTATGTTTAAAAGCAATCATTCTGATATCAATATTATTCTATCTATTATATATTATTCTATAATTTTATGCTATCAATACTTAATAAATTATTAAATTTTACCATTGTAAAACTTCAAAATCTTGATCGTACACGTCACAATAAATCACTATTTTCAATACCATATTTACTAAAGGAACTCTGTTCCTCATTCTAGATGACATGATAAACGACAATTTGTTTATCGATGGTTACTCGACTCCTTCTGACATATATTACAAAATGAGCGGAGTACTTTTTCGTTAATTTTTTTGTATTATTCCTTTTTGTATATCCAATCAATTTTAAAAAAAATCTAATTAAAATTAATTGACTAACAAAAATAAATAATAAAAAAAAATTTAACGAAAAAGTACAACGGTAAATTTAAATAGTATATTATGACACTGTTGTGGGAGATGGTTTTCTACCTTGTTCGAGGGTTTTCGCACGAGCGAAGCGAGTGAGAAAATCGAGCAAGGTAGAAAAACACCTCCCACAACAGTCTCATACGATATTTTATAGCACAACAACCTCAAAATCGACAATAAAGTTGGCATTTTGAGGTTAGTGTGCTATAAATATTATTATGTATTGATAGCATCAAATTTTTCAGAATGCTTGCTTTTAAACATAAAAAGTTTTCTGGACTCGTAAAAAGAAAGTCTTTTTTGGAGTTTAACCCAAGCCTGCCCCCTTAAATTATTAATAACTTTTCTAACTACAGGGAATGATTTTTCTTTCTCCGTAGGTAAGAATATGTTGTTACAGTAGACCAAATTACATTTTTCGTACTACAATTTTGGATATTTCATAAAAAGTATCATTCTCTGTATAAGGAATTTTATGTTTACATTCGTGACTTTTAAATAGATAATTTGAGACCTTATAGTATGTGCCTCTTCAGGAAGCCGAGTAACAGCCTTTAGAAATTCGATTATACCGGTTTCCGAAAAGTAAAAAGTTTGGTAGAATTTCTCATAAACGTATATAAAAAAACTTTTACAATCATATATGTTGCTGCAATAATAACTAGAAGACTATTGTTCGACATTTAAAATATATTCCACACAAATTTTACCATCTATTCCATTGAATAACTTTATATTTTCCATATATCTGTTAGTGTTCTATTATAATCATATAGAGAATATTCATCTTACAACAGTACAGGAAAATTTTACCGATGAATACAGTATTTTGACCCTGAATACCTTTGTAATTTATGTTGGAAAATTCTGTCCGTGCACGCATACTCATAATCACAGTGAATTCAAAGGTAAAAATAAGAGCAAAAACCATATACGAACAAAAACAAAAAGTCTTTATTCAACACAACTCCAGTGCCGTTATAAAAATCTGATACGGCCCCGTACCCTCGTACACAACATTGCCCTCGGAATCCCAAAAACTCATGATATCAATCTCGTTGTAAGTCTTGAAACCAAGTCTCTTGGAGGCTCTGAACGAGAACGGCGACGAGAACATACCGTACACCAGTTTGATTCCTCTTCCTCTGGCCAAATCGACGGCAGCGCGAATCATGGCAGTAGCCAAGCCTTTGCGGCCGTGTCGCGAATCCACGCCCAAGAAGAGGATTTCCAGGGCACTACTGATCGCGGGAAACTCCTTGAAGAAATCTACACTGCTCGAGCCAGCGTACAGGACGTACGTGAACCAGTCGGACAGAAATTTGGATCTAACGGGAGCGTCGTCTGTCGAGCTTCTTGGTTTGTCGGCGCTAACGGTCAGCTTTGGATTCTGCACGATCGACAGCATGTTTATACCGACGATCGTTTGAGTCTCGCGATGGACGGCGACGACGCAAGGCTGTTCGTTCAGAACGACCTCGAACTTCATTCGGAAGTCCTCCTTCATGATTCGTACTTCCTCCTCGGTCATCCGATTCTTGGCGATGAAGGTCTTCAACGTGTACTCGTTCGCGAAGAAATGCCGAGTCTGGAAATTCAAAATCGCTGGCCTTTCGTGATCCTCCATCTCGCGTATCTCGTAGTCGTCCAGCGACATTCTGTATGATGAATATATTGATAAATGCAGTGTTGGATACTGGGAGTTCAAATGTGTTAATTTAAAGGCGAACACCAGTTTAAAAAGAAGATGCTTTTTGGGTATATTTTTATTCGTTATTTAAACTTTTTATGGACATTTCAAAGTATATATTACAGCACCCTTATAAAAAGACAATAACATCTTAAAATGATGAGTTTCGAAAAATTGAATAAAAGCAAGCCGTTTTCATAAGCATTTGAAACATAATTGATTGATTTATTTGAAAGATAGTACTTATATATATTTATTGCTTTTTACAATTATAGTCGGTTGTACCATACATGTGTACAAGTTGAGGAGGAATTTTTCTTGTAATGTATAAGTGTCTAAGAGGCTTAGATGTAAAGTGAACATGTTACGGCAGAATCACCCATATATCTAATTGTAATATACATATAATAATGTATGACTTTATGTATGGTTATACATAACTATGTTTCTATAACTTGGAGTTGGACTATATATAACCATATGAGCCATTCGTTGAAAGTCGACTTAAAATATATCTGTAAAGTATTAAAGGATTTGCACACTTTAATGAGTCTGTGAAGCTGTGCGCCTGTTGTACTTTCATGTCGCGGAGCCACCGGATCGCCGCACTGTTAGTCACTGCGATACAGATGATACTAATGCGAGTCGTCGTAATCTCTCATATATTATTAGAAGCTTAAGGGAAGAAGATACAGCAAACACTAAAATCCTTTAATTTAAGAAGAAAAATATTTTTCTACAAAACATGTTATAATATAGAAAAAGATAACATTTTAGACTGGTTTTGTTCAAATTTACCACCCGTTGAAGTAGCCATTTTGAAAAATGTGCGCAAGTGGTTACAATGGATTGGTATATATTTTCTTTTATGAACATTTCATGCTAAATTTAAGACATTTAAAGAGCAATATTTTCAAATAATATTTTTATTTTCTGAGGTTATATTCTATATGAATAATTTATTGTTTACGATATAAGCAGTATTTTAATATTAACTTATATTTTTAAATATGATATTTTATGTAATAATAAAAAAAAAACTCTCTTTAAATTTATTAAAAATATGTTAAAACGAAATACAAAAATTTTCAGCGTGATTCAGGAAGAACTGTTGCGCAGGCTTACAAAGTAAGTTATGAAAATTAAGTTTTGAGAAAAATGAGTTTAAACATAAATATCAATAAAAATAACATGATCAACCATTTCTCTACGCCTTCAAATAAGTTGAAAAAAAGTTAGTTTTCGCGTAAAACGTTTTACTTTCGAAAGAAAAAGGGTTAAATAAGTATTTTACCGCTTAAAAGAAATCGATTTTTTTACCAAAAATCGGTAACTTCTTCCCTTAAAAGGCTAGATTAAAACGTTCCTAAATTAAAAAGTACTCCCTTTGTTATTCATATGATAAATTAGTTTTCAAACTAACAAATGATACAGTCGCTTACAAGGAATGCAATGGCATCGGTGTAAACTTTAAATATTTCAAAGACACCCTAGTGGAAATGACAACTGTGAGAAAAATTTGAGAAAGTGTGAAAAACTGTGAAAATACACGTATTTTTGGATCATCTGTTACAAACACATGTGCACATTTTTTCACATATTTTCTCAGTTTTTCACAGTTTTTCATAGATTTGCACAGTTTCTCACACTAATAAAAAACACTTATTTTATCTAATAAAAGTTGCACAATTTTTCACATTTTTTCACAATTTTTCACATTTTTTCACATTTCTCACATTTGTTTTGATTGCATTCTCTTATATAAAGAAAATTACAACTGTAAGAAATTGTGATAAAATGTGAGAAACTATCAGAAACTGTGACAAACTGTGAAAAACTATGTAGAAACTAGGACAAAATGTATGAAATATTCTATATTTTTTAAAATTATGTTGTAAATATAAGCCTAATTTTACAGTTTTTCACGAAATTTCATGGTTTTACACACTTTTTCACACATTTGTCACAGTTTTCACACTTTTTCAATGTTTGAAATTTCCACTAGGGTAACACTTTGATTTCAAGCAGAGATCAGATTGATGGTCTGCATAAATCTCTGCAGTTGCTGTCACTGAAGCTAAGAGGAAGGATCTTTTAATTACAATGCGCTTTCTCTACTTATCGATCCAAAATTTTCAATCATATATACGTTTGAATAACTTGATTTTTTCACATTTTACTTTTCATTTGTTATATTGTTACTTCTCTTTTCTTATTAAAAACAAAAAAATAAACTGATTTTAAAGCCAATATATTAGTATATATATATATATATTGCGTTCTCAAACAGAAATAATTGTTTTGATAAAAATTTATTTTTGTACTTTTTAACATAAAAACATATATATCTTAGGAAGTTGGAATACGCTGCTCCTAAAAATATTCGCTGTATGGAGCTGTATATGGAGCTGTATATGTGTGTGTCTGTGTGTGTATGCGTGCGTACGTGCGTGCGTGCGTACATGTGTGTGTATGAGTGTGTGTGTGTGTGTGTTTGTGTATGAGTGTGTGTGTGTGTGTGTGTGTGTGTATATGTATGCGTATGTGTGTATGTATGCGTGTGTGCGTGTGAATGTGTGTGTATGTGTGTGGATGTGCGTGAGTGTGTTTGTGTGTGTACTTAGCCCACCGGTAGTCGAACATTCCGCTGTAAAACCTGACCAAACTTTGCATGCAGATTTTGTATCCATGTTTAAGAGGGACTTGAACATTTCAAAAAATATGGTCAACTCATTTTCATTTATTATTATTTTCATCTAGCTGTTTTTCGCAAGTTAAAATTTGACAATATAGGTTTTTTAAAATTTGTATGAAGAAATTTTTTGTAAAAGGAAAATGTTTTTACAATAAAGTACTCATTAAATCCTTTCATTTGTGACCGAAATTATCAGAAATGTACCATTTCTCATTTTTTATACTGTATAATTAGAATTTTTTAAACTCTGTAACTCAAAAACTAAAGCACATAATTTAATGAAATGTTTGCCAATATTAGTTAGATATATAACTATCATCTGAAAACTTGAAGACATACGATTCATTCCTTTAAAAGTTACAGTGATAGGTTATTAAGTGTAGGAATATAAGCCTAGTAGCATTGTTTTGATAACATTTTTTGCAAATTTTTTTTACGTAATACCAGATTATAATACTTGGTGAGTTCTAATATGGTACTTACAGAAAATTTACGCTGTGTGATTGCGTGCATGAGCGTGTGAGTGTATGTAAGTGCACGTGCGGGTGTAAGAGTATGTGTGTGTTTATGTGTTTGTATACAGCTCATTCGTGGTCAACAAAGCCAGTTGATATAATCTTATCAAAGTCAGTTGATATAATCTTATCAAAGCCAGTTGATATAATCTTATCAAACTGTATCCAAAAACTTTATTTTCAGATAAAATTCAAACCTAATTTGTACGTAATATTTATGCATTTTTAAGTAAAAAAAGCTTTCTTTATTCAAATGAAATTATTATTTAACTTATTTCTAAAGTTAAAGTTGTCTTTTCAAAGTGTTTAAGGTGGGTCTGACGAACTATATAGACTTTCAAAAAAATTTATATCAGAAGTAAAGATGACCTAATAATACAAGCGACAATGTATGTAGATTAGTTCTCTACGAACTAAAGAAAAACAATTAAAAATTATAATTATGATGCTCGAATGGTAGATATTGCTTATTTAAATAAATCACTTAAACTTGCCGAATGTTGTTTTCCTTCAACTTTTTAATGTTTAAATACCGATTCTAATGTATGCAGAGTAAAACCCATTTGTTTATAAGTTTTCGCGAATTTACGTATAAATAAGTAGCTATTCTCTGTACACATTGATTATTTCATAATTTTTCTTCGTTCAATTTATAGATTCATTAAAAAATAATATCTATTGCACATTACGATTTTCACAGATTTCTCGCGATAGCAAACGCGTCAACGCACCTAACCACGTTTTCAGTTTCTAAAAACTCATAAGTATTATTTACATCAGTAATTACTTTAGTATGAGTAAATTTTACATTTGTAGAATGCACTTACATTAAGTGAAGAAACCTTCGTATTGTAATAAAAAAAACTGTTACAATTTTCTTTTCACTTAAAAAATATCGTCGTAAAAAGGAAATATTGAAGTACTAATATAAATTTTGAACACAACAAGTGCAAGCTAAATTATCCTATAATTAATTCCTTAATGCGAAAGTATACTTCGGCTTAACTGAACTACATAATCTAATAAAAAAATTATCTACTAAAACATTAATAAAAAAAAATTGATAAATAGTTACAATATATATTTTTAAAAAATGCCTGAATTTTTGCATTAATAAGTAGCCTTACTCCTTAAATTATCGAAGCACGACAGAGACGCGTCTTCACTGTAAAAGTTATAAATTACGACTATCGGTCAGAGAGCTGTGCATCGAGTAGTGTGTATTGCGATAGTGGATTATCAACGTAATTGATGTTTTGGTGGAAAGATGACACTTATCAGTATATGTCTGACTGAGTTTTACACGGTCATGGCTTTTACAAATGATATATCTTAATACCAGAATTCGTATATAAAATTTAATAAGTAATATCTTGCAATAAGTTCAATTGTCTGTATTGAAAACCTATGCTGTAATTTAGTACGATATCATAACTATGAAATATTCCTAATACCATTTTCTTTAATGGAGCGAAATTTATATTTCTTACTTCATTACCTCTTTTTTTTAATTTTACGATTATTAAATGATTTTAAGTACAGAAGTTATGAAAAACATTTATGTGTAGAGTTGCAAGACTTTCTAATGAGTTGTTTTAAACATTTCGTATAGTGAAAGTAAAACATATCATAAACTATTTATACTCAGGACATTCAGCAGTTTTTACGCATATTTTTTTTAATTTTCTTTAGCATACGTATGCTACTGGTCTCAAGTGAATATTATTTTGCAGAATATAATACACTTTCTGTTAGGTAATATATAGTATAAAAACATTATTTTACTTTAATCGTACAGCTTCGTCTGCATTTTTTTGTAATTGTATATTTGATATGTCAAAGTTATGTGTACATATTTATAAAGTATGTATTTAATAATTACTCTAACGTCATTTTAATGAAAGAAACATGAGTTCCGTATCCACTCTTCAATACGCACTATTCAAAAAATGATATTTCTAGACACATAAAATATTTATTTAAGTTTAATTTATTAAATCACTTTAAATAAGCAATCTGCTATGTCACTTACCTAGAAGATATATTAATCACCCATGTAACTCCATCAAAGATAAAAAAGCAGCCAAAACCATGTAAAAGCAAAAACTCTTTATTCATTTCAACACCAGCGACGTTATAAAAATCTGATACGGCCCCGTACCCTCGTACACAATATTGCCATCGGCATCCCGAAAACTCATGACATCAATCTCCCTACAAGTCTTGAAACCAACTGTCTTGGAGGCTCTGTACGAGAACGGCGACGTGAACAGCCCGAACACTACGTCGACATTTCTTCTCTTAGCCAAATCGACGGCTTCCCGCGTCAAAGCTGTCGCCAAGCCTTTGCCCGCGTGCTCGGTATCCACGCCCAAGAAGACGATCTCCAGGGTGGTGTCGATGGCAGGCATCTCTTGGAAGAAATCCACCGCACAGATGGACGAGTACAGGACGTTGGTGAACCAGTCCGATGCGATTTTAGATTTGATGAGAGGAGCTTGGCCTGCTGACTTTGCGTGATTATCGTTGGTAGCCTTTTGTGGATTGTGCATCAGAGACATCATGTTGATACCGACTATATTTTGAGTGTCGCGATGAACGACTACGTGGCACGGATGATCGTTCACCAAGAACTCGTACTTTCTGTGGAAATCTTGCTCTATCGTTCGTGCTTCGTCCTCGTTGATCTTAGCCTTGTTCTTGGCGAAGTACACGTTCATCAGGTACTCGTTTGCGAAGAAGTGCCGGGTCAGGAAGTTGAGCACCACACGCTTTTCGTGATCCTCCATCAGGCGTATCTCGTAGTCTTCGAGAGGCATTCTGTAAGATGAGAATTTTATCAATGCAGTGTTGGGTAGTAGGAGTTCAAATGTGTAAGTTTAAGGCAAACGCTACTGTAACTGTAAAGAAGAATATGATTTCGGACTATTTTTAATTTTGGTTTTATTTAAACTTTTTATGAAATTTTTCGATTGGCTTTCCAAGTGCACGTTTTTAACGATGATTCACAAATATAATGCAGCAAAATGCAAATTTTCAGCAAATTTTAACTTATTTCACAAATACAACGTGGCATTACTGCATTTGATGGTATTTCAAAACCTGGTTGGTGGTTGTTGGAATATCGCTATGCTTTAGCATACGTATGTGTGTAACTGTAATTATACACTACTACATGCTTGTACAAAAATGAATCGACTTACTAAGAAATGTCCCAAAGACATAAACTGAAATGAGAGATATAGAAAAGAGTGGGGAACTATATGCGTCAGCCCCGATATTCTCTTATGCCCTTTTGTCAAGTGTTTTTAGTCGTACTGAAGCATGTAGCTAGAGCAGTCGCACATTACTGACGTTATTCCTTCCTTGTGCGAGTTTGAATAAACGAAAGTTATTTTATTTGAAATATACATTGTGTATTATCATTTATTTAACACCCATTTCCAATAGTGGTCTTTTCAAAAGTTAGCACATATTATTGTTTTAGTAAAATTATTTTTTTTTATATTAAAAAATTCATTAAACATGTTTTGCTTAGTAGTATATAGAATATAGAATACATCGATGAGTAAAAATAAATGCAAACGAAGAAGTATCAACATTACAGTATATTTGTATATATACTCTATCGCTCTTCAATGATAATTCATATGTAATGAAGCTATCGGTTTACACGAATCATTATTTTCTGCGCCTTTTTGTCAAATAATGGCTGTTGTAGACGATAACTTCATTACATATGAATTACAGTATACTGAAATAAAACACAAATAAATAAATAAATTTAATAAATAAAAATAAATTTATAAAATAAAGAATGTTAACTTCTATTGTAATGAATATAAGCAACTTAACCTAAAAATTTTATTGAGATTCATCAAATTTATGTAGGCGTACCCGGTTTAGAAAATTGAAAAACAATCTTCTGAGTAATTAAAACCTTTAGTAGAAAAAATATTTTTCTTTAAACACCATGATGTAATGTTTCTTAGGGCGAAGTCCACTTTTCTCGTTCAATTTTCCATTTTACTAAAATATCTTTCTGAAAAGTGGTTTTTTATTAGAACAACATCATTCCATAGAGATATTTTTACATAAATAGAAAATGTAATGAAAAAAGTGGGCCCTCATAATTGTCGGCGGTGGGTGTATAATATAATATCACTTTGTGATAGGCCCACTTATGATTAATTAGATTATTATTAAATGATAAAAAGGCTAGTAAAACAAATTTTCAACTTTAATATATACATACAGTAAAATTTTATATATAAAAAAGTAGTATACAATAATAATACAATATTTATTTTTTTATTTTCCGAAGAAAAAACACTAGAACTTTACGTAACACATAATACTATTTGAACACTTATAAAAGAAAGAGTATAATACAGGAGCAGATTAATTACTTTCCGCGGGAAGCTCCGACATAAAATTCAACAGGTGTCGAGAGCTATTTACTTTAATGAGGTTCGATAATTAAAATAATGTGGGACATATCCTTTATAATTTTCCACCAGAAATCCAACACTGACATTAGATTTTGGGCCCAATATATTTTAAGGCCCATTTAAGGTCCAACTTTATATTTTCAAATTAGAACATATCTTTTTTATTACATATTTCAATTCCTCGCCTCAAAATTCATGCGAATACTTATTTAGTTTATTTAAGTTCACTGCCTGATTTCAGATAGAGGAAAACCTAATTTTCATAGGGCACAAACTAATCATGTTAAATTTTCATAATTAATAGATAAATAATCAATAAATTAAATACTTATTCGTATGTATTTTGAGGCGAGGAATTTAAATACGTAATAAAAAAGATATTTTCTCATTTGAATAAATTAATTTAGGCTTTTTTGCTAAGATAATGCAAAATATTGGAAGAGTATTAAAAATCACGTATGCGAAATTTTAGAACGAATGAGAACACCGATTCCGAGTATTAAGCGAAAATGTAAATAAAAACACTTGCTTGTAGGCTGCGTGGGGAGGTTCGCGATAAGAGGGGAGCCGATGCGCGGTGCGGGACTCTCCTTTCCTCACACCGCGCGTGAGATCTGTCTAACCTCCATAAAAAATCTGAACAGTGCTTGCATTTAAAAGAGACTTCTATGTATTAGTTTATCGATTGTTTGTGAATTTTTGTAATATTACGTCTTCTACGTCAGTTACGAATTTATTTATTATTAATAGAATTAAGTAGCGTACATTATAGTTGTCATATTCCTAACCTCAACATTCAATAACAGTGATAATCATAAATGTTGGAATTATACAAATCTTTTTTAAACATAAACAAGTTAGCTTTTTAACTGACAAGAAAAAAGATTTTCTTATATTAAAATCCATCGCGAGGTATCAAATCCAGAATGAAATATCTAATTTTTTATTTCTAATTTCGATATTTTGATTTGCAAAAAAACGTGAACGAATGTTCGGAAAAACCTCGGCGCGCGGAGCACGTCATAATCTTGTCCAGTAATTACAAAAAAGGTGCGCGTGAAATACAGAATCTACACAGTTTTAACGTATTTTGGTAAAATATTATTTTGTAACTAAATGAAAAATAAATCATTTTTAAGAGGATTAGTTAATAAAGAATTTCTTAATGAAAAAATTACATGGACAGTTTAAATTAATAATTAACAAAATATTTTATTTTAACAAAATAATGAATAAAAAATACCTGATATTTGCAGTCTATGTGATCTTTCTTAATTACGATACACAGTGAAGGTGTGTCTTCGCTATAATGTACAAAGTTCGACTATCGGTCAACGAGCTGTATATCGACAATATATTGCCATGTGTACGAAAGATAATGGCTGTTCTTTAGAAAGACGATACTTATCTACGAGGTCGTGACTTCAGTAGTAGATATAATAAAATACTATAATAGAATGATAGTAAGATTTTATTTTTTTAAGCAATAGTTTTTTAACATTTTCGTCTCTCAGAATTAGAGATCCATTAAATGACACTTGAAGGAAGTTAAATATTTTATTCAATTACTATTACTCTTTTCTTTGACGTGTCATCTATTCTTATCTTTTATTAACTTCCTATTAAAAAATTATGTAAATTCATCTACTTTCTCGACATACAACGCCGTATCAATGATGATTAGCGTATAAGAAACTAACCAAAATTACAGATATATAACATTCCACCAGGATTATTACTTGGCAAAATATCACCAATATTAAATAATAAGATGTGAGTATTATTTATTAATTATATCTATTGCATAGTTATTTTGTTTGCAAAGTATACCAAAATTAAAGTACATTAAAAAATTAAATTATCTACAACAAAAATAGAAAATATCACTGCCAGTACAGTATAAGTTAGCTCCCTCCAAGTTTTTAATTGTTTGTTAATGGTTTTTTACATTGCAAATGTGTTTAAAAATAATTTCATAATGAAAGTATAATAATACAGAAAAATTGTCATGTAATATATTTTATGAACAATATTGGATAGACAAAAAATATCAACAAACAAATATTAATAAAACCCAGGCGGAAATAATATTGAGCAAATAATTATTAATAAAAATATATAATTTTTTATTAATTTTAAAAAAAGTTTATAACTGTTAGTAACTTTTTATAAAGATAGGATTTGAGACTATAATATCTGTTAATAAAATTTATGAACAGTTTTTTCCTGTTATTAACAGCTAAAAAAAGTTTATAATAGTTATAAACTTTTATTTACTTTTTTGTGCTGCGGCGCAAAACCACGAAAGCAATCTGTAAATAAAAGTTATTATCAGTTATATACTCTTTTTATTTATTGGTTATAATTAAAGCATAAAACTGTTAATAATAGTTTTTAATAGTTTTAAATACTTTTTAATGAATTTAAACTTTTATTAACTGTTAATTAACAATATTAATTGTTAGGAACAATTAATATTGTTAACTAATTTGTATTAATAAGGCTCCATTACATTTGTTAGGAAACAATTAAATTTAATTATTTACTAAAATATAATAATAAAACATCAAATATGACAAGACATTTTTTTATTAATGTATAAGAAATAAATATGACATAATATTTTAATTAATGCAACGAGCAATCGCACCTTTAACAATAGAGCTTAAATAATAATAATTATTACATTTAGATATAATACAAGGTCTGTGAAGTGTAGAATAGTTTATACATTGAATATCATTAGAATGGAGTGAACATTTCTTTAAATTAAGTAATTCTTTTACATCACTATCTGTTACGATGGAAACAGGTACAAGTTTTAGCAATTTGAAAAATACAAATACATCATACTTGTCATCATGTTTTATAAGATACATAGAAGTAATAATCCCAAATCTATTATCTTTAGTCTGAAATACTGAATCATTAGTCTTTTTACCTTTTGAATAGAAACAAGAAGTAAATCTACAACTTTGATATATGATTTTCTTATACTTTTTACATTCAGTTATGCTATCGACATTAATGAATGGACGAAGACATATAATTTCTTTTTCGGTTAGTATATGACGTTTTGCACTTCCTACTAATGTACATTTGCCAACTTGAAACACTTTTTTTAATCGCTTACTATTTAGTTGGTCACAAAAATCTTTTGTCCGTTGAGAAATGAAATTTTCTGTTTCTAATTGAGGAATCTGTTGGTATGTTAACAATCGAATAGCTATCTGTTTCGCAATGTGATAATTACTTTTTTTCATCTGTAAAATATTTTTATTTTCATTTTCGAAGGGAAAGGTATTGATGGTCCATAACGGTCCCCAATTCTTAACAGTATCTGAGAGATGTAATAATAAATGAACGTTGTAGTTCATATGCTTATCTCCAAAATATTTGTTAAAGTAAAAAACAAATTTTACCAATAACTTCTTTGCCGTCTTGAATTCATCGATTGATATACTGTCTTGCAGAAGAATATTGAGAGCTGTAACAAACAATGCCAGATGATTCAAATACATAATATGCAAAAGTCCACTTAGGCTTGGTAAAGCGCCAACTAAAATCCAAATGAGATAATCAGAAGCCTTCCAATTATTACGGTGACATATACTTCTTGGTACTTTTGCAACGCATGTTGGGGGTTTGATCGATAGCAAACGTTTATCTATTATTTGAATGGAAGCAGGATATCCAACATAATAGTCAGCCCCTGTGGTTGTGATGATGATATTGGTGTATAATTCAGCAACTCCAAGCAAACATGAATGCATGAAGTCAACAATCATTCCCTTCGAAAGATTAAAGTGCTGTAAATTCATCAGACAAGAAGTTCCCCATACTCCCACAGTGTCTTTTTTACTTTGAGTAGCCTTAATCATCTGAAGCCTTATACTTTCGTCGGTTCTTTTTTTAGGAATATTTTCTAACATGGGGTACTTTCTCACTCTGTCAATTTTAACAGTTGGATGTTCGCAGAAAGTACATCCATTAGTGCCATTAAACTTCTTCATATTTAATATAGCACATCTTGCGACTGAATCCACGCAACATCCCAAAGGAAACAATTTGCTAATGTTCTTCACACCATCTTTAATCCACTCAAATCCTATTGATGATAGATGATTGGCGCTATCCACAAATGGTTGTAGAAAAATATTCATGGTTGGCTCAACTTGGGCAACCCACAAACCTGTAAGAAGCATGAATTTTTTTCTTAAATAGTCGGGAAGCTCATGCAACATCAAAAATATGGGCCATGCCGTGATTCTTGATTTTTCTGCGGGTTGACAACCGTCGGTGTTAAAAGTATACGAAAAAATCAATTTATCTTGTAGAATATTTTTCAAACATTCTTTATAATGAAATCCATCATAAATGTCTTCAAAATTATTAATATTTTTCTTCTGGCGATTGAATCTTTCATCAAGACTGTTTGTTATAATTGGATTAGAAAATAAATTATTTAATTGATGTATTATGTCTATCTCAATAAAAAATGAGCCCATTGACGAAGGCGATACTGTATTACCACATTTGCATTCTAAACTAGATTTTAATTCTGAATGTTTTCCTAAATATTTCTTACAGTTTTGGCATATAACATGATATGATATTGAATCAGTATTTACTTTCATTAATTTTCTAATCATATACTTAGTTACAGGAAATATATCTTTTTTAAAAATAAAATTTAATGCTAAAAATATATCTAAAACAGCAGTCCACGTTAATGAATGCTTCTTCATAATATTCATAAATATTAATAATACTTCTCCAACATTTATGCCATTATTAATTTCATTTTTTAATGAGTAAAAACGCTTCTCATTGTCAGATTTAGTAGTTTTAGGATGTGGCTAAAAATTAAAAAAATAAAATTTTTTTTCATGTACGCGTTTACCAAATGTTATTACAAGTAAAATTAAAAATTACTTACAATAAATGGTTCTTCAGTCACAGTTTCTTCATTGGAACTGTTATAATCACCCACAAGAAATGTACTTGATAGATGAGATGTACTCTGTAACAACAATTAAAAAACTCAAATAAAACTGCTTCTAAATGAATATGAATAATAAAGTACTATTCAACTAAAACTTCTAATAAAATACTATATTGAACTTACTAATAAATTATTTGAGTTGATATGGCTATGATTTATGCTGTAAACAGCATCAGCAGATGAGTGTAAGTCAGAAAAGTTCAACTGCAAGAAAATGTAAAATCTGTATTTAAAAATGTGTTTAGCATGCAATATAATTAAGATTCTGTACACTAAAACGAATTGCAGCCCATTAAAACATCAGTATGAAGCAATATTATATTTTCACAACTAATATTATACAGTTTATGTATTGATTAAATATTAATTTAACGGGGTAACATACCTAAAAAAGACGAAAATATATTTTTTTTATAATGTATTTTAGATACCAATTGTCATATATAAAAAGATATAGACTATAATTATCATTTTTGAATAGCAACATTTTTTTTAATTTTTGCGTGTTTGGCTCGCAGTGCCGCGCTGTACAGTACTACTGAGTACTTATACTGACAGTCACTTTTAGTGTTTACTTATATTAACCTAACATTTTAACTTGATAGTGCAGAATAGGTATTATAAAAGTGAATCATAAAAAACCAATTTTTTAACCAGATAAGTATTTTTGTTTTACAAGTAATCTAAATATTGGAAAGAATATATTACTTTGTGGTATACTTATTTGTTTTTCAGCAAAACTAGCATACAAGGGACAAGCAGAGTAAACAATACATCACTATTTCAATATCAACAAAATTAATAGGCTTTTAAAAGGTTAGTCTTATTATGTACACAAATTATTTAAACTTTGTTTGAATCGTATATGTTTTTTGTATTTATACTTATGTGATATCATTTTTTACAGGATACACAAGTATTAAATGACATATTTTATGTCATAATAGTTACTTTAGTGAATAAAAACGTTATAGTATTGTTTCAGGTAGGTTATTCACAGATATTTATGATATTAATACACTTTTACTATAACTTGATATTGCTCAACTTTGTATTTTCAGATCGTACGCATAGGCTCCTGATTAGCCGAAAGCATGCAAAATATTCTTCCAGGGCTTAAATCATTCGTAATTCATTCAGCTAGTGGATGATGCTAATTAGAATACATCAAATTATGATTAATAGGTAAGTATTGTTCAATCAACAGAAAAATATGTGAATTTTCAACTTTTTTTTTGTTTTAGATACAGTAAATAGATTCAGAAAATTGTGTAAGTGAGAATAAAAAAAATTTAAATAGCTTTATCCACTAGTGGTTTGTATTTAAAGTATTTTAAACTCTGGTAGACCTAATATCATGCACATGGGTAGTCTGGAGCCTGCGTGTACAAAGAAAATGACACTGGTCACTTATCTACCATATTTCATCGATAATAAAATACTGTATTTACTTGTAAGAAATGAAATTTATAATATAATTTATAATAATTAATTTTGTTTACAACTAAAAAATAAAAAAAAATCTGTTTTAGGTATGTTATCTCCTTAAAAGATTGTATTATTAATAAAAAAATTTCCCACGTATTAAAAAAAAGAAGTTTATACCTAGAGCGTTAATATTTTTATCAATTATTTGATTACATTGTCTATCGAGTTACTTATTGGATCAACTATAAAGAAGAATTAAAAAAACAAATAAATAATAAAAGTTTTATACTTTTTAGCAGACTTGCAATAATAACATCTGATTATGTTACATTCACACGTATGATCACAATCAAAATTTTAATTAAAAAATATTCTGAAGGTAAGAACTTATTTTTTGTATATAATAAGCTGACTACATACTTACATTCTGTAATGAATCAATTGATTCCTGTTGTGACTCATGATCTAGAAACTCTTCATAATTATGATTGGGTTTTTCTGCGTTATGTTTTCTTTTGTAAAATGTGGATCGAGGAATGCCTTCTGTATTACTGCCGTAGTATTTTTTGTAAGGACCTCTTTGAAACATAATTATTGAATTAAATAGAAGTACTGAGAATAGCACTCCTAATTCTACCTGGAATAAAAATTGAAATAAGAAATGTTTCATTTTTGTCAAATAGGTTTTGAATATCACACTGATTTTACAGAATATACTCGTGAAACTGCTTGACTATTTTTTAATAAATCAATGTAAATGATGTAGCAGACATAGAAATGATGGACTCTTTTATGATCACTAACTTTATACTGCCACACTACTACTGACAATGATCACTCCACTGTATACGATGTAACTTTCATGGCCATGTAAAATAGTACTTTGTCTCTGAAAACAAATAGTATATTGAATTTTAAATTTATATTTCAAATAAGTTTGTAAATTGTCATTGAAAGGATAGACGCATGTAATTCTTATAAAAATCAACAAATGTTGGCTTATTTTTTTAGAGTTTTGATGTATAAAAGTAATCAGGGTGTTAAAATGACTATATTATAAAATTGTCTTTTTGTACTTTTGTTCTATTATATTATGGAATGAAAAAGATTTGAAAGGAATAAAGTTAATCAGAAAAAATATTTTCAAAACCCCAGTGTCATACATTAAGCATGTAAAATTAAATAAATAATTAATATATTAAGATAAACAGAAATATAACAAACTAACCTATTATAACAGCCAATTGACCTGTACGGTATGTAATTACACCAAACTATTCGAGCGGGAAACGCGTGCCAGCACTAGGGTTTTTCTAAAATTCGCTATTCGTTATTCGCCTTGGTAAGAGCACACTAGCGCCAAACAGTTAGGTGTAAATCAAATGAGGTGGCGAAAATTGGAACATAAATAGTTAGAAGGAAATACATTGCTCTTATGGAAGGTCTTACCAACGAATATAAACTTGTATAGAAGCGCGGTTCTGTAGTTGCGCCGGGGTCTCGCTTTCTTATACACGTAAAGCCTATACTATACTATAGGTGTTACCCACAGATCACATGGAGTAACCTATAACGTACTATACATGTTACCCGCGATTTTGTTCCCAGGTGCAGCATGCGAACTGTTCTTCTATACAAGTCGATATTCGTTTGTCTTACCAAGGCGAATATGACGATTCGGAATGGCTCTGATTGGCCGTTGCTCTTCCGTTCCGAGTTTTTCCTTCTCCTTGATAGCACACCTCTCTTTTTTTCCACCATGCATATAACTAAAAAATATACATACCTACATTGTATCAGCATTCTTTAGTAGAAGTTGCATAATAGCTTAATCGTGCCTTATTTATTTTTGTTTACCTTTTTCAAATAAATAAAAGTAAAAAATGGATGAACTGTCTGAAGATAGTGAACCGGTATGTTATCTATACGTTAATATAGTTGGATCGAAAATAGGAGAATCCCAAACAAGGGAAATAGTACCATCAACTTGTGTAAAAAAATTTAATTACGATAATTATAAGAAAGATAATAACATTTACAAGAACAAGCTACTTAAAATAAAAATTCATCCTGATGGAAAAAGGAAAAAGTGTAATGTGTTGTATGCTGCAAGTGAGTACAATGTATTATAAGAGTATTAAATAGGTAGTATTACTTAATTATTATGGTATAGCAAAGTATATTTAATAATAAAACACTCTTGCATTCAGTTTCATAAATTTACTGCAGACATCTGTTTATGTTTTATATTAAAACCTTAAAAAATAATAATATAAAGAGAGCTCATCACTTCATAACCCCTATTTTATATTTCAGCCGATCAACAAGACGTGATGAAGAAAGTTAACGAAAAACGATTTGCACCTCCACGACTTTGTGAAACTCTAACTGACGAAAGCACTTTGATGGAACAATACAGTACTGAAAATATTTCTAGAGAAAAGCTTCTAGATGATATAGAGGTTCAAACAGAAGAATCTCACAAAGAGAAAACAGAATTGGTTCAGAAAGCTAAAGCAACAAGGAAGAGAAAAGCTGAAATTACCAGAGAAAATAAGAACGATAATGAGGAAATGATTTTGAAAGCCTATTTAGATGATGTAGATAGCAATGAAGATGAATTGGATGACATACAACCTGTAGCGTCAACCCCTATACATAATAAAAAAAAAACGGTAAGTGCAAATTCATATTAATTCATAATATTTCATAATTTTAACAAACTTTATTAATTAACAATATGTTATTTTCTTGCTTTTTTTAGCAAAGTGACAAAATGACTATTCGTCAACAAGAAATCAGAATTAAACATTTAGAATATCAGTTGAAACAAAGCAGAAAAGAAATTAGAGATATAAACAATGATTATGAAGAACGTCTGAGTGGAAACGAAAATCGTAACACACTCAATACTAATTCTAACACGGGTATATTTTACATGCATACATTAACAATATTTTTTAGTCAATTTATTAATTTATTTTAATTTTATTTTAGCATGTTGCAGTGGTATAGATCACTTCAAAGTACATGACAAAATGTTTGATTTTACCAAAGAACAGGCTCAACAAGAGTTGGAATATGATGAAAATGGGAATGTACATCTTGGATCACAAGTTTACTGTAATCCTGTAGCATACAATGATGCTTTTAAATCTAAAAAGCCATTCAACTATTTAAGTTTACTTACTGAAGGCGTATATGGGTTAGAGGAATTGTCGCAAAGATGTGTGCGAAAGCAAGCAAATACACATAATCTTAAGGTGTTGTCTCCCACTAAGCGAATAGTAATTGAAAAGAAAGTATACGCTTTTATGCGCGTCAAAGATCAAACCTTAAGTCAAATTGATGATTTTCTAGATAATATAAATGCCCATCACCGCAGGGTAATTAATGGGGCAAAATCCAGGCTTGAGTATTTGAAAAAAGTACAAGAAACAGAAAACCAGATAAATGTACAAGTGCAACATATGTAAGAGTAGAAAAACTAATTTTTAGCGTATAAAATTGTTTTGAATATTAGTTGCTAAAAAGTAGCGTAATATTTTGCTATAATTAGTTTGAAAATCAATAAGATTGAAAATGAATCAAAAAATAATATTTTTAAAAGCAGAGATTACATAATAGGCTATATATTAATAATTTTTTAATAAAAATAATTTATAATGAGATATAAGATTATGATATGTTTTTACGTTCTACCTCGTATGTAGTATTTTGAAAGGGATGTGTTCAGTTTAAAAACAACTTGAGGTTGTTTTGCATATTAGATGCCAAATAGTAGTCTAATATTTTTCTATAATTATTTTGAAAATCGACAAGATTAAAAATCAACCAAAATGTGATCTAATATTAAAATTGTATAAGATAGCTATAGGTTTTCAGATTCTACATCTGTGTAGTTTTTTGAGAGTTTAAGTGTTTTTTAGAAACTAAAGAATATAATAGTAATAATGCAAATAGGAATATATAATAAATATAGTTATTATAAAACTAATATTCAACCGAATGAGGGTATTATTGTGTTTAACATTGTAATTGACAATAAATATTATTAATTAATTTAGAAAGTCTGTATGGAATGTTTTAAAAAAGTGTATAATGTTTTTATATTGAAATAATAAAATACATTTAAAAAAAATGTTTTCTCCTAATTATTTAATTATGGGCCAAATATAAACAATTTCTAACTAGTTTTAAATTATTAACAGTTATTAATTAACAAGTATTAGTATCCCAGACAAAAATATCCAGGAGGTTTCCAGATGCATTCCAGTAGATAAACAAGGGGTCGAATTCCAGATCTAAAAGGGACCAAGAGTATGTATGGACCTGCTGAGTGTGCAGGTGTCCCGGGTGGCTGTTTTAGGGGTTCAGGTGTTACGCACCGTAGGTCTTAGCTTTTTCGTGTAGACCATATATCTATAGTGAGTGTTATCCAGAGTCGTGTTTAGATGACAAAGTTAAAGACGAGCAGTGTGCACTACCGGGACTCATGAAATGGCCACCCAGGGTACTTAGACTCTCACTAGCTGCATGCATTAATTTCAATTAGTACAAATTAGTAAAAATTCGTAAAAGTTATTATCAGTTATTAACTTTCTTGACTGTTTCAATTATGGTTAATTGGATATTGAAAAATACAAATAATTATTAATTACTATTAGTAACAATAACTATCTACTATAAATCATTATAATCAATTATTAAAAAATCATAATGATTATTATCAGTTATTTACTTTTTTACTGATCGAAGACTCATACTTTTATGATAATCCAAATAACTTATATCAGTAAATAACTACTTATAACTATTTATAACAGTTTTAAACAGTTTTAAACTTTTATAAACTTTTATAAAAGTCTCAAATCCTGACTTTATAATCTGTTAATAACAGTTATAAACTTTTTTAAATTTTTATTATAGAAAATCATTTCCGCCTTTAACTTCGAAGAATATTTAGAAAATGGCTCTAGCGTCTACTCATATATAGATGTTTTCAATGACACTAACAACTCTTTAGTATAATAGGAATAACCTTTTTTATAACATTTCTTGTACTTCGTAGTTCGTACTCTCATCAACACCAAATAATAATTCTTGTGTTTGTAAGGCTTTTACCAGCAATGAAGAACCTTTCTCTCTAAAACAAGTAATTCGTAAATACTTTCCCCATTCTTTAATAAAATTACATTTACTTCTGTAAAATATTTCAAACATTTATTTATTCTCCATTCCTGCCCGTTACACTAATAGCCTAGAAAATCTATCATTGCTAGTAAAAGTCTTGCAAACACAATAAATATAATTAATTGACCAAGAGTGTATAGTATACTCAAAATATTATCAAAAAAAAAATTATTCGTTTATTAAGATGCTTCTAAAACCATTATAAACATCAACGAATAAACTTCCCAAGTAAAACTAATATGCAGAAACAGAAACTAATATACTGTAAAATAACTATACACTATACAGCTTGTATGCGAATTTGAACTTCCAGATCAAGACTATGACTAGAAATAATGTTTACCTACCTTCATAAGTAATATATTATTCAAATTTAAGTTTTAGTAACAGCTGTCAGCAGACACACGTTTGCTTATTAATAAAATATTTAAAATAGTATATTCTACTTTAACTAATACTGATTCTGATAATCACACAAACTGTTTATGTATCTCCAAGACCTTTTGATTTTTCTGTCAGACAAATATAAGTCAGATGATGACTAATTCACCTTAATCCTTAAGGAGACGTCGGATACCGACAGTAGATTCCTACTATCCTACACACGTATTTCGTTATTTATTTACAAAGTTAATTGTTTAATGACAAAATAATAGCTGTCCCCAATTTGTTTTACAGTAACCTAATTATATGTCCAAGCTGGTTTCATATGATTGTTTTGTTTTCGAGAAAACTTTGACAAACTTAGTATGTAAAGGTTAATCTCCACGTAGTTGGCCCTTTTAGTGTGTCAAAGTTTTCTCGAAAACAAAACAATCATATGAACCCAGCTTGGACATATATGTAGATTACTATAAAACGAAGCGGGGACAACTATTATTTAAAGAAAAATATGATTTCTCTTAAAATTATGAATGAAAACTCAATTAGACAAGGACAGAGATATCCGGCGTCCCCTTAAGGAGACGTCGGATACCGACAGTAGTTTCCTACTATCCCACACATGTATTTTGTTATTTATTTACAAAGTAAATTGTTTAATGAGAAAATAATAGCTGTCCCCAATTTGTTTTACAGTAACCTAATTATATGTCCAAGCTGGTTTCATACGATTGTTTTGTTTTCGAGAAAACTTTGACAAACTTAGTATGTAAAGGTTAATCTCCACGTAGTTGGCCCTTTTAGTGTGTCAAAGTTTTCTCGAAAACAAAACAATCATATGAACCCAGCTTGGACATATATGTAGATTACTATAAAACGAAGCGGGGACAACTATTATTTAAAGAAAAATATGATTTCTCTTAAAATTATGAATGAAAACTCAATTAGACAAGGACAGAGATATCCGGCGTCCCCTTAAGGTGATGCTAAACCCTCTTGTTATCGTTATATACGAGGAACCAATTTTTTTCATTCAATTTTTAATTTTGACAAAATATCTCTATGGAAAGTTGCTGTATTTTAGTAGAACAATAACGTTTCAAAGAGATATTTACTCAAAATTGAAAATAAAATAAGAAAAGTGATTCCTCGTATTTGTCGATGTTTGGTGGCTTTAGCATCACCTTAACATGTCAGCATTTCATAGAATTTTATAATCATAAAAGGAATGTACTTTTAGGCTAAATTGACGATCTAAAAGTGAAAAATCAAAATTTGTATTACTTTCTTAAAGAAAAAGATTTGTAACGATGATAAAAAAAATTTCAGAGATTCGATGAATCTCGATGTTTTTGAGGTTCCTGCGAGGGTTCCTGAGTCATAAAAATAAATTTACAATAGGTTATCAAAAAATGTCTGTTTGTTTTTGTCTTTTAATACATCAAATTTTTTTACTGTCAATACCTAAACGCTTCTATCTAATGAATTAATTATAGCATTAATTTATTAATTGCGAATTTTCATTATAAGATTCCTTAAGAGGATGTCGGAGCTAAAATCGTGTTTTTTCTTTTAGTGATTACTTTTGAAGAATAGAATGCATGGGAAAATCAAAAGGAGAGCCGCGTAGTTCTCTGTATAATAAAGCTTTTGCATGCAAGATAAAGTTGATCTGTTAAGTTATTTTTCTAATTAATTTGAAATACGATAGGTTGTTTAGGTATGGAAACCTAACCTCAAAATTTGAATCCTACCAAACTTTTGCAAATAACTTTTTATAATGTTATTTTACAGTAATATTCGGAGCAGACCCGTGTAGTGCTTACTATAATTAACCGACCTGTACAAGATAAAGTTAATCAGACTTGTAGTTTTTACATATGATTAGAAATACAAAATAGGTCGGACAGAAAAAGGGGGGGGCGGGGCTCCGACATCCCCTTAATGTGAACAAGTGCCCCATCTCGAATCGACGTGGAAAAGTCCACGCCCATTATACAAGCTTCACCATGCCGCGTCAGGGACGTACATTTTATTTAGCTATTACAGGTTCCTAACCTACAAAATGACGATTGACTGCTCTTTGCAGCAATAAGTAAAATAAATATAAGAACCAGTAGAACTGTTTATCACTTGTACTTACGGAATCGCCTGTCAAATAATTCGCCTATATGAACATTATTACTACACACAGAAAAAAATACAGAGCAACGGCGTTATGTGCTGTCACCCGAATCCAAGCCCCAACATAAGGTACGGTCATGTGATGGTCGGTTGACTCGTAGCGCCGCGTCGCACCGCGCATGCGCGTTGAGTAACGGGAGCAACGCGCGCTACATACACTAATGCATATGTAAAAATCGAAGGCTTGATCTTTAGCATTTTGTCCCAGGGCTACTAACTGAACTCATCAATAAGGCAGTGTTGGTAGCCCTTGCCTTTTTTTAAATACCTTAAGTTCTAATTAATGTTTTGAAATGAAACAAAATGGAAAATACTTCTCTTTGAATGACGAATCTAGCAAGTATAGTGTGGTCTCCGGGGGTGGCAACCCTTACTTTTATTTCAGAAAAACCTTATCTTTTAAACTATTTTTGCACGTTTAAATAGTTTAAAAAATAAGGTTTTTCTGAAATAATAAGTAATAATATCAAGTTAATTATTAATCATAGATGTATACCGTTATTTGGAATTTATGATTTTATCCATTACTTCCTGCAATATCACTCTTTACAAAGTAAAATCAGATAAATCGTAGACTGAATGGATTCCAGATGTTGCTACCTTACGTAAATTGAATACCAATTGTTTAATAATTGAAAAAGAATAAATTACCACAGGTGTAATTAATGTTCGGCTATAAATAACAAACAAAAAAGCAAAATTAATCACCACTTACTGCAAACAAAATAAGAAGCCACCGACTTATAATTTATATCACTTTTTAACAAATTACCGCAAAAAATTTCGAAAGAAACTAACGCTACAACAATCATCCTCGCAATCGTCTTAAACTCGAGCAAATCTGATAATCTCGTAAGAAAAAACTAAAACTCTATGTACAAAAAAATAGAGAAGAATCGGAAGGAAGCAGAAGGTAAAAGTGAGAATGAGCCAGCATGCACATGCCTCGTGCGCAATGTGAAGAAAAAATAAAGTCCAAGAAAGACAAAGAGATTTTGTACATTCGGAAGTGCGCGTATAACAAGCGGTCGCGAGGCGGAAGTCGGCCAGACGAGATCCAGGAGCTACAGAAACGAGCTGAGATCTCTTTGAGTATTGTAACTGGGGGTGGTGCTCTCTCTTGTTGTTTTTCTGTTCTGGTTTTGTGCAAGAAAGAGTAGGGCCAGTTGACACTAGCGGCAAGTACCCGAGTAAAAATAGCTTGAGTATAATTACATGTGATTGTGTCATGTAATTAAACAAAATTTTTGGATACGTGTTAGTACTTATAATTTTATGCCATGTAACCATAATAATTACATATGATTTTATATATTATGTGCGAAAATTAAAATACCGCTACCAATTCATTGGCACTTACCTTCCTCAAACTAAATTAATTGTTCCAATATGAAATTCTTTGTTCTAATAAATTAATTTGTAATTGCTATATTTTGTACTTGTTTATCATCGATGGTTTGACAAACGATAAATGTTTACTAAAATTACAGAACGATAGGTAATAATCCTTATCACAGTAATTTTTTTCTCTGAAAAACTAAAAACTAAAACTCAAAAATACAAAAATACAAAAATTATTATAAAAGAAACGAGATGATTAATCTTTAAGGGGACCTAACCACCTTATAATTTTAATTAATATTTTTAAGTGAGAATTAATTATTAATCATATATTATATTTTCTTTTTCGATAAATTTATATATTTTATCGAAATATATCGGAAATTTTCTTTTTCTTTTTTGGACGTTAAGTCACCTTAAATATCTACCGAAAAGAAACTTCTTTTTTTTCATAATCCGCATGATTTTGAGATTTCTAAGCATCGGATTGGATTTTTCCAACGGTTATTTTGCTCAAAATACAAGAAATTCGGACATAAGAGAAGGACTTTGTATTCAAAATACACATTCATAAGTTATAGTCTCTAAAAGTTACATTTCTTTGATTTGTTAAGTTTTTATCATACATTTTGGATTTGAAAAGCTATAACTTATGTCCATGAATTTTTAGTACCAATTCCTTCGCTCATGTAAGAATTACTTGTATTTTGAACAAAATAACCGTTGGAAAAGTTCAATCCGATGCTTAGAATCTCAAAATCATGTGGACTATGAAAAAAAAAGAAGTTTCTCCTTGGTAAATATTTAAGGTGACATACGTTAAAAAAAAAATTTCTGATCTAAATAAATTTCTAAACCTAAATATATATATAACCAATTTAATTAAAATACTAAGGTGGTTGGGTCACCTTAAATTTCTTTTCAATTTCGAATCTTTATTAAAAAGCGATAAAAATGAGCACTGTTGGTAAAAAATGACCGTACCATTCTCGAGATATAAGTGGTCAAAGAAAACTTTAAAATATACATAAACTCTAATATCTCGAAATATAATGGTCGTTGTGACCTAGGCAAATAAATCGTTCAAGAGATAGTAAAGAGCTACCGTTTTGAAAAGTTTCAGATCAAATACGGCCGATTTACTCCAGTATTCGCAACCGAATAAAAATCGTTCTTTTTTCACAAAAAAATTCTTTTCCCTTTAACAGAGAAAGATAAAGACTCACAAAATATTACGGAATATTATTATTCATATTCCTAATTATCTTTAAATTTTACAAAATTTTCATTGTTATATTTCACAGATATAACCGTTTGAAATAGAATGACGATTTCGTAAGTAACAAAACAAGAGAAGGAGCTTATTTAAAATTTCGTACGGAAAAACATAGGTAATTATGACCGATTTCATCTCAAATCATGCGGGCCGACAGCACCTATCTCTCCAAATCAGCTCAAATTACAGTATATTATTCTACTCGGAAAATAAGCGTATACGTATTTTTTTATTTTTCGATAGCATCAAAATTGCATGTGTTATGCTTTTTTAAAAAATTCCTCAAATTTCGTCAAATTTCCTCAAATTTCGTTTCTTTAAAATCGAAAACTTTTTTCTTATTAAATCGTTCTAATTCGTCTTTTTGTGGATATTTGAAAATAATTCTGTACATATTCGATGCTGTTGGTGATACTCTTTCAATCTGCCAAGTTCAAAAATTTTTTTACAAAAAATCAAGGATGATATGGCATTTTTTATAAACAATCAAAAATGCTTTTTTCTCAAAAAAGCCATCTTTTTTTGACTCAATTTTTTTTTATAGATAGCTAGTCTCAATACCTATATGGTCATATACATGACATTTGGAATATTTTTGTTTTTTAAGAGATATAAACGAAATAAGAAAAAAAATTTATGTTCCCCCATAGCACTGTCGTGCAAGAAAAAATCCTATGTATTTTTCCCTTTTTTATGATTTTTAGACATTTTATTGCTTTTTCTAACTTTCCTGCTAAGACGATTCTTTGAGTTGATTTTCTTCTTCTTCTGTTTCTCTTTATTTAACAATTTTGTTAAAGAATGAAGAGCAGTTCGACCTGTATAAGATTTTTTCTTTTTACCTACATTTACTTTCCATACATGGGTTTTCTGAATGCCGTTATATTTAGGAGCCTTAAGCCACTCTTTTATTTTATTTTGTCTAAAAACTTCAATATCTTCTTTTGGTAGTAAGATTAGTTTAATATTATTAGTATAAGATTGAACTTTTGTTACAAAAGCATTGGCATCTTGTATTAATTCAATATGACTGTTCTGAAGATTATGTCTAGTTGCATAGTGTTTGACTAGTCCGCCAACACCATCACATGCACCTTTCCCGTGACCTGTAGCTGAAAACAACCATTTTTTATTGATGGAAGCATTTTTCATTTCATACCATTGAAATCGATTTTTAAAGTGGCTTGCTGCTCCATCTGTTATAATCGATATTTGATCTATTAAATCGGTTGAATCATTTTTCATCGAATCAATTATTTTTTCCATTGCTAACAAGGCATGGGCAGAATCGTGTTTTCTATCATCACTGATCACAGCAAAAGTTTTTGTTAGTTTTCCTTGATAACAAACTGCTGTGAAAATAGAGACCTGTTGATTAACCCAGTGAGTACCTTGAATAGGGTTACTGTGAATCACTGCCCAATTTTCAGCAAAATCACCATGCAGTACTAGATGACCTGAGTTAGCTGCAGCTATTTCTTTCTCTTCTTTTATAGCTTTTCTTTGTATATTTTTAATATTTAAATGAACGCTTGTTTTGACTGTCCAAGAAGAAAGATCGCTAAAAAAATTGGAGATTGTTAATCTTTTCTTCACAAGATGGCCATTTTCCCACATAGCAAAAACAATCTCCTCGTGTTCATTAGTTGTCTCTAATCCAAACAAACTTAGGTTGATATTTTCAGAACCTGGGCATAAAGTACATTCTTGAAAAAGACACTTATCGGACAAATTGGAGCAAACAATTGCCGATAAAAGTGTAGAACGAACTCTATCGCGGTCTGAATGTTTGCCTCCTAGGAAATTATTTAGACTATTAACGTATAAATCAAAATTTGCACAGTTAATGCACAGACACACTTCCTTCGACGGGCTCAACATAACAAACTTTGGTTTTAATGTATAAAACTTTGTTATACCGATTTTTATGTCTGGGTTTTCTTGTTTGAATAGTTTATACGCCTCTTTTAAACTGCGTGTCAAATAACGTTTTATTTTTTTTCTTTTTTTCCATTTTGTTGAACAGTCACAACATCACATTTATTAGGGCTTTGACGTGTACAGTTAAAGTCATCGTTTAGAAAATATTCCATGGCAATTTTAGTAGACTTTTCGTCCAATGGATGACCAGTATACGCGTCAGGTTCAGAATATATTCCCTTAGTTGTTACAAGCATTCTTGCTTTGTCAATCATATAAACAGTTACTTCGGGAAATGCTGATAAAATACTAGATTTTGTTAATGACGAAGGAAGCAACGTTAAAATTCTAATTTTCTCATTGATACTGTCACAATTTTCAAGCGCTACTCGCAAGTTATTGAGCCATTCATTGCAGAAGCATTGAGTCAAATCATCATGTGATTCATCAATACAAACATTGTATGCTTCTGACAATTTTGAGCTAGTTGCAGATGAGAATGAAGATACTAGTTCTGATTTTTTTCTAATAATGTATCTTTGTACAGATGAATCATCAATACCTCTCTTCCTTTTAAGTGGCGAAACATTACCAAAAGAACTTGAAATTAAGGTTTCGTTTAAATGCTCAATCCGCTCTGGGGTGCTAGCTCGAAAATCATGGTCTTCAGTATCACTGTCCAAGTCAGTATAATTGTCTGAATGAATCGCATCAATTATTTCCTTTGGTTCAATATTTTTAACGCGTTCATATCAATTGAAGCATACATAATCCGAACTCTGCACTGCTTTGTTGGGAAAACTTTGTCGAAGAAGTTCTGCTAAATTCTCCAATTTTCTAAATTTAACAGTGGCATCATATACGTTTTCTTTGTGTGATCCAAAAAAGTTTGGACACTTGCGCCTCTTTGTTGAATAAATTTCAGCCATAATTCAAGAGAAATCTTAGTATGTATAAGTAATACTATATATATTAAGATAACTAGACCGGGTTCCTTAAATAAGCTAAAATAACTAACATTATCTACGTGATAGCAAAAGATGAGTTTTAGCCACCTTGCGGAGAATTCTAGTACCTTGCGTTATACTCCTCTATGGTGTACACACACACATATATAAATAATCGTACACGTATTCGCCTAATGCACAGATTCTTGCTCTGCTATATACGTATAATCATTATACTTAGGGGTACATAAATTTTTTTTCTTATTTCGTTTATATCTCTTAAAAAACAAAAATATTCCAAATGTCATGTATATGACCATATAGGTATTGAGACTAGCTATCTATAAAAAAAAATTGAGTCAAAAAAAAGATGGCTTTTTTGAGAAAAAAGCATTTTTCATTGTTTATAAAAAATGCCATATCATCCTTGATTTTTTGTAAAAAAATTTTTGAACTTGGCAGATTGAAAGAGTATCACCAACAGCATCGAATGTGTACAGAATTATTTTCAAATATCCATAAAAAGACGAATTAGAACGATTTAAAAAAAAAAAGTGTTCGATTAGATTTTCGATTAGAGAAACGAAATTTGAGGAGTCATTTTTGAAAAAAGCATAACACATGTAATTTTTATACTATTGAAAAATAAAAAAATACGTATACGCTTATTTTCCGAGTAGAATAATATACTATAATTTGAGCTGATTCGGAGAGATAGGTGCTGTCGGCCTGCATGATTTGAGATGAAATCGGTCTTATATGCTCTTTCAAATGTATTATCACTTAATCGGTGATATTATTTCTGTGGTATCAAAAAACACAAAAAACTAAAACTCAAAAATTGGAAAACCAATAAAAAACAAAAAGCATCAATAAAACAAAAAGAATTTTTTGACTCGCCCTCCATAAAAAAACAAAAAGAATTAGCATCAAAACATTAATTTTCACAGTGTATATTTAGAGTAATGTTGATCCACATCCATACACACACACGCATGTACCCACATTAGGGTGGTTCAAAATCCCCAAAAGTTTACAAATATCAAAAGTAAGCCTCTAAAAAGTTGCTATTTGTCAAAAGAATAAGTTTTCTAGTTAACGTTAACATTTAAAGGTAGCTACCTCGAATTTAAGGTTTTTTAAAGAGCAATTATGCAAATTTTCAGTAAAATCGCAAACTAAATAACTATATAGCATGAATAATTAACTAAAACTTAATTATTCATACTAGAAATTATTTTGGCAATTAAGTATACTACTATAAATAAAAATCAGTTGCGTCCTAACCCACAAAAAAATCTTTCTTCGAGATAACAGTCGTATAAATCATAATTTTGACCTAACTCAGGCTATTTTTGGACAGTTTTAATAACCTCAATCTGTGGTGATTTTTCAAAAACCAAAATTATTTTGAATCTTCGTTCCAAATAGTATCAACAGAAAAATTGGCACAGCATAGGATATCAAAATATGGAAGTTATAGCAGTCTCTGTAATGCATCGCTTTACTAAAATTTTAAATGGGATCTCTTATAGTTTGATGTAATTTACTTCAGGTAATATACGCCATATATACTTATTTTATATGAAAACTGACATAAAGACCTTTAATTTTCATTGTCGCAGCACGTCTAAGGATATTCTGATCAAACGTAATGCTCGATAGAAATTTATAAAAAAAACTAGGTGGTAAATGGAAGATCGCAAAATATTGAAGAAAGTTCAGTTCATATTTGCACAGTAATGTTGATCCACATCCACACACACATCCGCACACACGCACACACACATTCACATCCACGCCCACACACGCACGTGCACACACCCCCACACACACACACCCACACACATACACACACACACAGGCAGACATCCAGGCAGACATTTTCTAAATATAGTGTATTTTGATTTCTTAAGTTTCAAAACATGTTTCTAACATGTGTAATATATTATGGTAACTTTAAGATTAGTATATAGTATTTCTTTAAAATCTTGAGTTCCAACTAGAATACTAGGAATATAAACATTATCATGTAGATAAATATAATGTAAGAAATTTCAAATTTAATTTTTAGAATGATAAGACAACAATAAGGGTTCAAATTCATTTGATGAATTATATATTATATTTATGAATTACATCAATCCCTGGAAATATACTACGAACCTTTGATTAAAATGAAAAGCTTAGGCTATGACTCTCAAATGGTAGTTAGACTATAAAAAGGTAATGTAGGAGAGCTATTATCTTCATAATTGTGTGTTGGCAACATTAATATTCAATCGGTGAAAGGTAAATAATCATAATAATTGTAAACTACGCAAAATCATAATGAAGCGCGTTTTAAAAGGTAAATTCACGATTTGTATTTATCTACAGCATAATCACATTTCAACATAATTTATAAATTACAATTAATCTTGCAATCATTGCATATAATTTTTCATATAATATAATCGCTTTTATAGATTAAATACAGTAATCGATCGATTTTCCACAACTTAATCGTGAAACACTTCAAGAAAATTATCATCAAAATATCGATTTTTTTTTTTTTTTTTTATTATTATTTAACGTCGCCATGTTTTGTGCTTCCATGTGGTGCTAATCGACGACGGGGGTCTGCGGTGTGTTTGTAAACAAAGCACATGTAATTTTTACAGAGGTGCTTGTATCAATCGGCAGAGACTAGGATTCGAACCCGGGTCACCGGCGTGGGAATCCGACACTCTACCGACTGAGCCGCCGCAGGCCCCTCATGCCATTTAAGTTCATATTGCTGTAACAAAATATCGATGCTTCAATTCATTATCAGCAGACTAATAGCAGAAGCACAATAAAAATGTGTCTACTTTCAGCAAAAAGAAATTAGCTTATCTGTTTAAAGATTGTTTCTTTAAAAAAAAAATACTTTGACATTGTCATTCTATATTTCGTCAAAATAAATTATTCATCACACTTCAATACCACACCATACATAAGAATTAAACCATATATGATCGTTTAAACACTTGCTATAAGAATCGCATATTACAATAAAATTCAAATTTGCAAAGTCAAAAGTAGAATTTAATGTTATGTATACGTAAAAATTTACTTTATTAATTGCGTCAATTTCGCGAACTTTATTTTCACACTGCTAACATTTTTATAAATGTAAATATAATAATACTTTTTGTTTATTTTTGTAATCATTGTTTTCGTAAATCATCTATCTTGTTTATTTTAGCATTTATATTCGTGAACATCTCTTGCATCAAGGTATTAGGCCTATATTAAAATAAATAAATAAGTAAATTTCTGCATAAATTGACATAATATTTTGAATGTGATTTACCGGTAAATGTGTATAAATGTTATAACTATACCGAGAACCCAACTCTTACTCCTAGGATTACAAAGGTTGGTAGGTTTGCACTCCTGTCCCGCCCCCACCACCGATATTTGTGGCTTTGATAAACAGTAAAGGTCGGATGCCTATAAATTACAATCGTAGAGCCTTTATAGAGTAGTTCATCAGAGTCCGACTAGTACAGCTGGCATAAATGAATAAAAGTCTCACAAGTGAGTTGTCGATTTGATCGCATTTTATTCTAATCAATAAATATACATTTGGAAGCATAACTCTGCTGCATTCCCCGGTAGAAATCTAAGCTGGTTTCTAGCCAGATATTAGCTAGATTTTCTAAATCTGCTTTATTTCTGGTTAAAGAGTTAACTAGAAATCTGTTAAAAACGACATGCTTTTTAGCTAATTTCTAGCTATATTCTTCTTAATATTCTAGTTAATATGAAGTCGATAAAATAAGAAATTTATATATTAATTAATGAAGGAAATAATAACAGTTTTATAAAAATCGAAGTAATAAGCACTTCTAATCATATTACAGTAAGTATTCTACTAATTAAAGTTTAATATGTTTTACTGTATAACATCCTTTATTATTCTTAACTTTAATTACTATAAATATTTTGTCATAAATTATATGCTAATTAAATAAATAACACAAATTGAAAAAAGAATCATTTGTGAGTTAAATTATTATATTATAATATTTGAGCAGTCTCCAAATTGGAAGCAGTCTCCAAATTGGAATAAAATCTTCTATTTGTATATATATAAAATAATCACGTGAAAGTTGAGATGTCTGAATGAAACAGAAAGACTTTTTGAATTTGATCAAAAATCAATCTTTTTACCGATTTTTGATAGTAAAAATGTTTTTTTATCGTCTTTTCTTAAAGATTGTAATAAGAAAATATAGATATTTGAAGATTTGAAAGATGTCAAAATTTAAAAGATTAACAAAGTTATGATAATTTAAATAAATAATTTACATTACGTAGTATGCGTTCCAGGGATTTGCTCTTCCGCGTTAGTGATTTTAAACAAATTCTTTTCACAAAGATATATATAATATCCCATTTATGTCTTTGCTGTGCAATTGAACAGCATTGTATTTTCATTAATAGAATTAGCGTATAAAAAATAATATTTAGGGTACAGAGAAGTGGAAAAAAACATCTGTTTGATTGATTTAACTAAAGAGAGAAACCTGTAGTAATTTTTTTTAACAGAAAAAAGTATTCTTTTTTTTGTTAGTGAAACACAAAATTAAAAGTTTATGAAAATTTAATATCTAGAATCACGAAAATATTTCATAAGTTGTGTATTTTCTTAAAATACTACTTACTAAAACGTCATGTGCAGTGACCATGATTCCTCGATAACCGTTTCGCTGGCTTTTTTGTACTATAAAAGCATATTTTTAATGCATACTTAGTTTTTACTTTATAGACGAAAAACAAAACGAAATTACGAAATCAGATATAGCAATGGTTACCGCAAAAAGAGGAGCCTTTGTAAGCTTTCGTAGTAGTGACTACATGCATACAGGCATGCGCGGTTGTGACTATGTGTATACATGCATGTGTAATAGAGACTTCGTGCAGACAGGCATGCGCAGTAGTGACTACATGAACACAGACATGTACAGTAGTAACTGCATGCACACAGGCATGCGCAGTAGTGACTATGTGCCTACAGGAATGAAAAATTATAAATTAAATAAAAACAATCCATTTTATAAAAGAATGATTGTAATCGTTAATCTTAAAGCCGAGACGCTAAAATACGCGTACACCCGAGGGCCAAAATATTTTTCCGAATGTGCCAGTTAATGACCGTCAAAAATTGCATAGTTTATAGTGAAAGGCGCATAGTCTATGGTATAAGCAGCTTACACGATAAACTATGCTCCTTCTGACGGTCATTAACGGGGACATTCGGAAAAATAGTTTATCCTCCGAGTGCACATTTACTATAACATAGTGTTTGGAGGACAAATATGAAAGTGGTGAAAGGTGCGCGAGTACAAGGGGAAGAAAATAAATGAGGTAGAAAAATATTAGGAGTAATGAAAGGATGCGGAAGGATTATTTTTAAAAATAAAGTCATGGTATATACATATATGTGACATGCTACAACCGCCACGCAGAAATATGTGCCAGTTTACTTGGATGAAAAGCTTGGAGAGCTTATTGAGAAAGAATGATTTTTTGGAGGGGTATTAAGGAAAGTGGGGGAAGGGTTCATAGGGAAGTAGAGGAAAAAAGGGAAACAAATGGCTGGTAGGTGAGGAAGCGAGCAAGTGAGTGTGTGAGAGAATGCGTATATGAACAAGTACGTTAGTGCGTGAGTGCGTGCGTAAGCAAGTGACTAAGTGTGTATGTGAACATGTAAGCGGGTACGTGAGCGAGGGAATGATGACGTGAGCAATCGCATGCGAGTGCATGAGTTACGTAAGGGTCGATGGATGGGGGAGGGGAGGGGGGTTTACGAAAATCTTACGAATACTTATGTGCAGGGGGGTCTAAACAAATTCTTACGTAAGGTAATTTATTGTGAGATATAATTTTCTAAACAATGTCTTTCAATAATTGTTTACTACATTTTTAAATAGCCGCGAGCTGAGTATAGTGGTGTGACCTGCGCATGTGTAGCGTGAGTAGAGCACGCACTTCTATCCACGTTTTAATTTTTGCTAAGAAAAAATTCAAAATTCACACCATCAACGTCGACTTGATCCAACAAATGCTCTAGCAGGAAAACTTAGCTACAAGAACAAAAAGTGAATGACGAGTGTACATAATTAGCTTCAGAATAAGAAATAGAAGTCCCTTCTAGTTATTTCTAAAATATTAAAAAAAAACAGCTTAACTAAAATACAAAAGTGAAAAATGCGTTTTTAAAATTACTCAGTATTAGACTAATAAAATTTTTGGGACCAAGTAATCAAACATAAAAATATTATGTTAAAATACTATTATTCAGAAGAACCCCCTTGGTTCAGTGGGTAAGGCGCTGGCCTATGGAAACATGGTCGTTCTAGGGGTCGTGGGTTCGAATCCCAGTAAGAAATCGAGTTTTTTTCAACTTAATTTTTCTATAGTATTTGTACCCAGGAAACCAACAAAAAAAGGTAAAATGCTAGAAAGGGCCAAAAATTCTCAAATGACCATCCTCGAAAAGGGTCGATGAGTATCTTCATTGAAAACTGATAGAGGGCCGGAAAACGGATAGTAAGGCCGGGACTGATAGTTCAGATGTACATGAGCTGTGGCATGGATGCATCCGAAAACTACTGCCGGGTTGCGCTTGATGTAGACGTATGCACCCACTGCCAAAAATGTCTGAGACGTTAGTAGGCAGAGAAAATAGGTTTCGCTCAACGGCATCGCACAACAGGGGTTATTAAAAAGTTGGGTTTATAAACAGAGCATCCACACAGAGGTGGTATCTAGATGTCTCCCGTAAATAGGTGTAAAGCCAGTACGGGACTCCGTTAGGAGATAGAGGAATTCGATACAATACAATACAATACAGTACAGTCCAGTACAATACAGTACAGTACAGTACAGTACAGTACAATACAATATAATACAATACAATACAATACTAAAATTCAGCGATGAAATTGATTTTAATAGCCAAAAATTGTAGCGTTAACGTTAAATAAATTTTTTTTAATTTTATTTTATTTAAAGTCGTATCACCCTGAGTTGGATATTAACGACTACGTCAGATATATATACATATAATGTTAAATATATTAAGTGTTTTACATGTACATAATTTTACATAAAGTTTTCATTTTACATGGAGTAGCGCATTATATATTTTGATATTACATAAGAATAATATACAGGTTTTATATTTGAGAGTACAATTTGATATTATAATTTTAGATACATATCATATTTGATGTCGTAAATTGATTTCGTTAATATATATAATAATTTTTTTACATTCTGTAGGGTTGCTTAAAACAGTTTTTATATCTTTGCTTACATTGAATTTTGTCTTACATTCATAAATTTAGGACAATCTATTAGTAAATGTTTTACGGTGATGTTAACATTACAGTGATCACACTTTATAGCAGGTTCGTGTTTAAATAAGTGTTGATGAGAGATGATAGTATGCTGGATGCGTAGTCTGGTTAGAAGTACTTGATCTCTTCTTTTAAAGCTGGTAGCAGGATTGGATTCGGCAAGATTATCTCTTATATTGTATAGCAAGCATTTATCTTTTTGACATTCCTGTTGATAATTCTGATTCCATTCTTCGTTAATTTGATTTTTAATATATTTTTTGAATTCGCAATACATCGTGCTTGGGTTTCTTTATTTAGAAAAATATGGTAGTGATCGCTGCCATATAAATTATCTAGGACTTGCCAATTGATATCTGTTACGATATTATTACTGCAAAATGATAGATCTATAGCGTTCGTTTTTCTACTAGCTGTAATAAAGTGAGTCGGCGTTTTATCATTTAGTAAAATAATATTATTACTAAGGATAAACTTTTCAATAATTTTCTCTCTTAAGTCGCTCTTACACGGCCCCATAATGTGTTGTGGCTATTGAAATCTCCTATCAAGATAAATTTAGCTGGCAGTTGTTTTATAAGTTTTTCTAATTTATAAATGGAAATTTCTGTTTTATTATTAAGGTAGATATTACTCGTACATATGCATATAGTGGTGTTCTCTAAATTGATATTAGCAGCAACAACTTCAAGCTTTTAAGCAATCATCTAAACTTCGATTTTTGTTATAACTTGTAAAATTTTTTAATTTTATTGTTTGAGGATCTTTCAAATTTGTTTCTTGTATACAGATAATATTTGTTCATCTATCAGTTTTTGGAGGAATTCGTGTTGGCTATAATAACCATTCATGTTCCATTGAATTATGTTGGCCATATTTTTTAGAAATCGTCATCCGAATTTACCGGTGTATTTTTAGGAGTTAAGTTTTCGTTCGCGTCATTTATACTTTTTATTAATCTTGTGCATCTGTATTTTATACTGTGGTTGTTAGCGTTAGGATAAATTTCTTCTTGGATAAATTTAGTTAGTGCAGTTAGATCTGTGCAGTATTGTTTGGCTATTTCTACTGGTTTTTTCGCACCTGTGACATTTTCCATTAAACTTTTGAACTGTAGATAATTTAATACTTTATTTGGTTCATTTAATATATCTTTAACGTGTTTTAAGTTTTTATCGATGATGTCTTCTAAATTATCAACGCTATCTGATTCGTCTAATTCAAGTTTTAATTAACTTTTTTGGTGTAGCCTTAGTACTTTTATTCCTTTCTGAATTAGAGTTAATTCCTTGTTGCAAGTCTATAAAGCTGCTATCCGAGTGCACTTGTTTATTTACAATTTTTGTAATAGCGTCTGGCGGCGTCAATGGAGATTTGAATGTATTTACATCATCGGTATTGTTTTCTCCGGAAAATTGCGTGTTAATGTATGTTGTTGTATTTTCAGACGATTTATCTACTTCTACAGAGCAATTTTTCGCAATATGGCCCTCTTGCATACATTTAAAGCATTTTAATTTATGGGTGCTTAAGTAAATTAAATAATTAACATCGTCATAATTAAGTTTAATTGATTGAGGTATTTTTCCTACATCTTCCGGTTTAACAAAAACTTGCCTTCGGAAACTAAGTACATGGCTATACCCTTCTTTGGAAATGCCTGCTTTCAAAAAAGTTACAGGAGATTCGCGTGAGACAGATAGATTGTCTATTACATTTTCAAGAATCGAATGTGGAATTGTAGGAGAAACATTAGAAAGGATAATTCGCTGTTGTTTTGTGATCAGTGGTCTAATATTAACTGGATAATTGCCTATTTTTATATTTTTTTGTTTGTCTGTTAGATTATTTATAAGTTCTTTACTTGAGAGATAGATACATACTCTGTTGTTGGATATCCTTGACGTGAACAAAACATTTTTTGGTTGCACTAAATCTCCAATGGCACACGTATAATCAGCTAGTTCCAAATTTTCTACACAATCAAGCAGTAGGCCTTGGTCTCTTTTCAGGAACATTTGTTTACTTGCAGCTGCTGCGTATGATGCACTATTAGAATTTGAATTTGACTACACTGTAATTTCCATCGGTCTTGCGAGAGTTTTGCCACCGCTATCGGTGGCCATCGCCACTCGCGAGATAGGAACTCGCGTTGGCACAGAAAATGTCAATGGGCTTAAGGGGACGCCGGATATCTCTGTCCTTGTCTAATTGAGTTTTCATTCATAATTTTAAGAGAAATCATATTTTTCTTTAAATAATAGTTGTCCCCGCTTCGTTTTATAGTAATCTACATATATGTCCAAGCTGGGTTCATATGATTGTTTTGTTTTCGAGAAAACTTTGACACACTAAAAGGGCCAACTACGTGGAGATTAACCTTTACATACTAAGTTTGTCAAAGTTTTCTCGAAAACAAAATAATCATATGAAACCAGCTTGGACATATAATTAGGTTACTGTAAAACAAATTGGGGACAGCTATTATTTTGTCATTAAACAATTAACTTTGTAAATAAATAACGAAATACGTGTGTAGGATAGTAGGAATCTACTGTCGGTATCCGACGTCTCCTTAAGCCCTATACTATACACTTCACTGTTACGTATAAGTTTGTTTATACTCGGAGCGATTATAAACACGTCCGTTCTCAACAAGATCCGAACGAAGAGTGGTTAAATAAATATTTGTAATTAAATTTATAAAATGTCTTTAAATAAAAATAGTTTACCAAATATGTTTCCATTTACTTACTTCTTTGTAAATTAATTATTTATGGTTTATTCATTTATTTATGAATAATCATAAACCAATAAAATTAAGAATTACTTTGTTACGGAAAAATTAAATAATTTTGATATAGTATAAGCCATCAAATAAGAAAATCTTATGTAAGGGTGGGGGGGGGGCATCAAAATCTTACGGTTCCTTACGTGGGGTAGGGGGGGAGGTACAAAAGTACGCAAAATAGCCCTTTCGTAATTTGTACACGGCCCTTTAACCATGTAACACCCAAATATGTATATATCTATATAACAATAAAAAGTGAATGAAACCTTGATTTTAAGAAGTATAAAATATTTACATGCAATTTATAAGATTATTCTATTACTAATTTTTCTTTATTTTTGCAATAATTACATAAAAATTACAGAAATTAAACATTTTATGTTTCTTAAAAAAAACGCGTGAGATACCTCATGGTAGAGTGGAAACGATATCTAAATACTGATTTACACTTTCCACGAATGTAATTTAAAAAACATGTTAATCTGTTGTCAGATTTTTAAAATTCAATATGACAAACCCAATATCGTTGACCAAAAAATATTAAAAATTTTGCCCACCATTTTGAATTTTGTATTTTTGTTAGCGAATTCGTGATCAGCGACTCCAAAAACACTCAATTAGCAACTTTCTAGCAAATACAGTTAATTTAAAAAAAAATCTAATTAATCTTTATTATAATATTAAACTTTTTGTTTTAATATTATTGCTATTTTAAATTAGAAAAATCGTTAAAAAACAAAAGCGAATCGAGTAATATTTATTTATTTTTTCTGATATCGTATGTTTATAAAAAATGGAAATAAGAATTCGATTGTTTAATAAAAAATGACCGCAACGATCTCGAGATATAAGCAATCAAAATTAAAAAAAATATATAACCTTAAATATTTTAAAAGAGAAAAGACCTTATAGTTTGGGCTAAGAACTCAGCCAAGATATAGTAGAAACCACCTTTTATTAATTTATTTTAAAGCTTAATTTATTTTAAAGATTTTCCATCATTTTTTTTTTTTTTTTAAATGGCATTTCGAACTCGAAAGTTCATCGCCTCATCTACGCAAGCCTTCCACGTTTCCCTATTTTGTGCCAACCCCATCCATTTCGCGCCTTCCCGCCCAATTTCAGTTATGTCTGATTTTACGTTATCCTCCCATCTGCGTCTAGGTCTACCAAGAGGTCGCGTTGCTTTCGGTTTTCCTTTCATTATGCGCGCTGCTGTACGATCATCGCCCATTCTTGCCACGTGCCCTGCCCATCTTAGTCTCCGTGATTTTATTATTCTGTTAATATTTGGTGACGCGTACAAATTATGTAGCTCGTCATTGTGTAGTTTCCTCCACTCCCCAGTTTCCTCATCTTTCTTTGGCCCGTATATTTTCCGCAGAACCTTATTTTCAAATACCCTAAAACGATTTTCTTCCGCTTTAGTGAGCGCCCAGGTTTCGCACCCATACAAGATTACCGGCATTATTATAGTCCTATATATCCTTATTTTGACATTTTTCGACAGTAGCTTTGACTTAAGTAATCTGTTCACAGCGTAGAAGCAGGCATTACCCGAATGAAGTCTCTTATTAATCTCGGCTTTAATTTCGTTTCGATCATTTATAGTTGTACCTAAATATCTGAATTCTCTAACCTTTTCAAAAGTGAAATTTCCGACTCTGAGATCCCCCTCTGCTTCACGAATGCCAAGTTTCTCCATGATCATATATTTCGTTTTCGATTCGCTCACTTCTAGCCCCGTGTTTTTAGCCGCATTTATAAGGATTTCCGCATTTCTCGCCACCGTTTCACCATTATCTCCCACTATATCCAAGTCATCCGCATAGCCTAAAATTTGCGTTGTTCCGTTGAGTGTTGCGCCTAGCTCGCTAGCCTGCATTTTTCTAACAACATGCTCTAGCGTCAGGTTAAAGAGTACCGTTGAAAGCCCGTCACCTTGCTTCAAACCGTCGCGTATCATGAACGATTCGGATACATTACCGCCTACTCGGACCTTTCCAGTGCTTCCGTTCAGACATATTTGAATTAATTTTACGAGTTTTTTTGGTACGCCAAGGAGCACTAGGATTTCATACATTTTGCTTCGTTTGACAGAGTCGTACGCTTTCTTAAAGTCCACAAATAGCTGGTGTATAGTTTCGCAATATTCCCACTTTTTCTCTAATAATTGTCTTATGGTAAACATTTGATCGCTCGTTGACCTGTTGCGCCGGAATCCACACTGATAATCTCCTATTATATCTTCCGCGAATGGTGTGAGTCTGGCCTGTATTACGTTTGACAGAACTTTGTAGCAGGTAGCTAAAAGTGAGATTCCCCGGTAGTTATTGCAGTCTGTTTTATCTCCCGTTTTGAAGATCGGTATGATGATGGATTCTTTCCAATTTTCTGGTATTGTTTCATTTCTCCAAATAGCACATACTAGATAGAAAATTTTAGATGTAAGCGCGGTGCCTCCATATTTAAGTAGTTCAGCTGGTATAGAATCGTTTCCTGCGGCCTTATTGTTTTTTAGCTTTTTGATCGCGGCCTCTACTTCTTTGTAGGTCGTTTCGTCCATATGGAGTTCAGCAGTGTGGATTTCGTCTCCCATTTCCTCGGAGTTTTCATGCACGTTTAATAACTTATCGAAATAATCTTTCCATAATTTCAATAGTTCATTTTCGCTTGTCACGAGGTTCCCGTCCTTATCCTTCATTAACTGCGATCTACTCTGAAAACCCTTCCTAATAGCGTTTATTCCTTTGTACATCTCGCGCGGGTTATTTTCCCTACTATTAGTTTCTATTTTTCTAATTTCATTTTTCTGGTACTCGCGCTTCTTGTTTCTGTAAATCACACGTACTTGCTTTCTTATTTCATGGTATTCTTCTACGGCCCTATCGCTTTCATTGTGTACACTATCTAATTTAGCCTTCTTGCGCCTTTCAAACCAGAGTTCGCACTCTTCGTCAAACCATGGTTTGCTCTTCGGCCTTTTTTTCTTACCCAGTACTTTGTTCGCGGCCCCTTTTATAGTTTTTTCGATAGCCCCCCACAACCTGTTCGGATCGTCATCTACTCCCGTCTGTTCATCCGTTTCCTCGAGCGCCTGAAATCGGTTGCTAACTTCTACTTGGTACTTGATTCGCTCTATCCCGCTTCGTAGTTTTCCAATATCAAAGGTTTCTACTTTGTTCGCTCGCTTACTATTTTGACCGGCTACTAATCTGGCTCTTAATTTGGCCACTACGAGATAATGATCTGAGTCGCAATCCGCCCCCCTATAGGTCCTTACGTCGAGTACATTCGTGTGGCGCCTCTTATCAATAAGAAAATGATCGATTTGATTGTGCGTGGCCCCATCCGGCGATGTCCACGTTGCCTTGTGTATATCCTTGTGCTTGAAGCACGTGGTCTTGACTATAAGATCTTTTGCGGCTGCGAAATTTATGACCATAATACCGTTATCATTGCTGGTTTCGTGCAGACTTTCTTTGCCTATGGTGGGCCTAAACATTTCCTCTCTCCCTATTTTAGCATTGAAATCCCCCACTACTATTTTGGTGTCGTAAGACGCGAATTGGTCGATTAATTGCTCTAAAGTTTCATAATAAAGATTTTTGACTTGTTCCTCTTTGTCCTCCGTGGGGCAGTGGACGTTAATAACCACGTAATTATACCACGCTCCGTCGATGATGATATACGAGAGTCGGTCATTCACGAAATTGCAACTTTTAACGGAATGTATGATGCTTTTGTTAACAAGAAATCCGGTGCCTAGAGAATGCCCGCTCGCGCCCCCATATAAAAAGGTGAAGTTACCGGATCCTAGCATCGCGTTATCTTTCCATCGGGTTTCTTGTATTGCTACCAAATCTAAATTGTACCTCTCAGTTTCATTTATGATTTCCCGGAACGCGCCTGCTCTGTGTAGACTGCGTACATTCCAGGTTCCTACCCTCAAGTTTCTTTTCGTTTTGGTTTGGTTTTGTTTTCTTTGAGCCATGATAGTAAGTTAAACCCGCGCGTTTTGGATCCTGTTCCGATCGCAGGTGAGTCCATCCGTCTAGGGGTGATAACCCTCATACCTCCCTAGAACTAAGTATGAGAGCTTTCTGACTTTGGCGAGGACACAGTCAACTCGTCGTCAGACACACTCGGTTTCATTCTCGTATCCTAACGCCCCCCTGCAAGGCAGCGCGCCTTCGCTGGCTTCGTTGCCATGTAAGACCAGGTGGCGAATCATTCTACACATCCCCTCTCAGGGCAGTTGTCATCGCTCCCGCATCCTCCACGACAGCAGGATTTTTGGCCCATTTTTTGTTTGAAATGTGTGGTAAAAGAGATAGATTACAGAGTAAGGTAGAAGAAGAAAGTAAGATAGGAGATTTTGTATAGTGTTTGTAGTTGTTGCGGTGCTTGCGTAGTGTTTCTAGATGAATGCGTTCGCCAGTGCGGGCTCATCACACCCACGCCTGGGCCTATCGGCTGTCCGCGACTGCTTATTCGCTTTATTCGCAGCTAACCTCTTTCTCAGGGGTCGTTCCTCTATCCGCAACCTGAGGACGCGCTGTGTAGTGGTGATAGGCACCCACCCGTCCGCTCTGGACGACTACGCCCAGGACCCGCTTAGGGTAACGGCGTTGCAACAGAGATTTTCCATCATATCATTCCGAAATTTAGCCTTTAAGAAAAAGACATTTTCGTGTATAAAAAAAGAAGGAAGATAGCTTATGAAAAATTTCGTGTCAGAGAAAATAGGTAATTGTATACTCTTTCAAATTAATTTATACTTAAGCGATCATATTATTTCTAACGTACCAAAATAATTTACCTCATTGATTTTAGAATATTGTAAAATAAAAAAATCGTTATAACAGTCAACGAATTTTAAAATTTCTTAATTTCTTTTAATTCTGAATCTTCAGAGACTAAAAAAATGATCCCCAGTTGGCAAAAATTGACCACGTCCAACTTTTCGGAAATTTTCAAAGAGAATAATGCCATTTTACTCAAGTTATCGTACGACATAAAAAACGATATTTTTTACAAAATTATTTTTTTCTTGAAAGCAGAAAAGTATTAAGCATGAAGAGTAGAGTAAAGGAGTACGAACGCAATGTATACAGAATATTCTATATTTTAATACAGCTAAGTAGAAACTTCAACAGTAGGGGGCTCTCGAATCGCCGGTTTCCTATAAATATAGATATATAACTTGTGTACAAATATATTTACGTTCAAATATACAAATATCTAGTGTTAAATCAGAAAAATAACATATAATTTAGCTGAAAACGTTTCTAACTTATGTACAAATATATTTACGTTCAACTACACAAATATCTAGTATTAAATCAGAAAAATAACATATAATTTAGCTGAAAATTAATATTTTGGTATCAAGTCAACTTATAAATAAACTATAAGTAGTGGTATACTTTAAGTAGTGTAGTTTGTCGTAGTCCAGCTTGCCATTCGGCTATTCTATCAGCATATCTATCATTCTGACATTTATTCAAAGCACAGAATCGCCCCATAATAATTATATTTTTTACATGCAAAAAACTTTTTTTACGATAAATGTTCATTAATATTTCCAACCACCAGAATTAAAAATTAAACAAATGGTCATCATAACCCAAACTGATTCAAATACTACCTACTACAGCGCTCCCTGTAGTCCAAAGTATCAAACGTTTCTATACAAATTTTAAACATATAAATCTAGGGGTACTTCAATCTCGTTCGTACTCCTTTACTCTAGTCTTCATAGTATTAAGACTCAAAAATTGTACTGAATATTCTTCTCCATATTTCTAGACACCTTAAATTTTTCCAATAAATTTCCATGATATATTTCTGAGTCATAACCATTTAAAAAAATGACGTTTTCATGTATAACAAGAGAAGGGAATTACTTATTAAATATTTCGAATCGGAAAAGATAGCTAATTTTAAGCTCTTTCAAATGCATCTTATTGGAATTGATTATATTAATTTTAACATTTAAATAAAACTAAAAAACTACAACCCTAAAATCAAAAAATCGATAAAAAACAAAATAGCATCTAAAAAACAAAAATTTTATTCTTCAGCCCTTTCGTACGTCAAAAACCAAAAAAATGAGTCCTAAAACAGTAATTTTTTACCGTAGATTACTCGAGATGCAGACACACACACGCACACACACACACACGCACGCACGCACACGCACCCACACACACAAACACACTAACACACACACACATACACATACACACATACTCATACACAAACACACAAACAGACACACACACACATACACGCACACACACACATCCATACAGACATTTTCTAAAAATAATGTATTTTGATTGACAATTGTCCAAAACTTCTTACTATTACAAAGCTTTCTCCAGGAGGAAACAAAAACATTTTACTGAAGCTAATAAAATAATGTTATGTACGGCGCCTCCAAACATTAATATCTTATATTTAAAATTAAAGTTTTTATATTTTAAAGAGTTGATAAAAATTAAAACATAACTTACATGACTCACAAATTGGAAGTAAAACTTATTATAATAATTTACCGGTATCTTTTCTATAAATACTAAAATAATTAGTAGATAATTAGAAAATAAGTAGTTAACGAAGTTAAACTGCTGCACACCAGCGACCTAATACCATCTCCGCGTCGCACGACTCTGGGAACATACTGATTAATCAAACACAGAAATTGTGGTATAATTATTTTGGTGCTATATACTTTTGAAATAGCGATGTGCAACATAAAATTTAAAGTTTTTATTCTTCTTGTTATCCAAAGCCAATCATTTACCTACGATTTACTACGAAACTTCGCCAAACACCATGAAATTTACGGGTTGCGGAGTAAACACGCTTTGGCGTGACATGACCCGATCCAAAAATGGTGACAGCGAACGCATGCGATTACTAAATTCAGATTAGCTCTTTCGGACAATTCACAATATAATAAAAATAACTACAGAAAAAAGGTACAAAATGAAGTATCAGTCGCAAGAAAAAATATACTACATAACGTCTTAAACCAAACTTCAATCGAATTTATGCTACAATTTACTCGGAAAATTCAAGCGGTACGCGTCATTCAACGAAATGGCCATCACGGAAATCCTATACGGCTCCATACCCTCGTACACCTGGTTGCCCTTGGAATCCCGAAAGCTCAAAATGTCGATCTCCTTATAGCTCCTGCAGCCGACTCTCTCGGCTGCTTTACGCGACAGCGGCGACGAACACAGGCCGTACCCAATGTCGATCTTCCTGCTCCTAGCCAAATCGAATCCGGCCCGAAGCAGAGCAATGGCCAAGCCCGCGTCGGCGTGCGCCGGATGCGTGCCCAGGTTACAGACTTCCAGGGTCGCTCTGATCGTCGGGAAATCTCGGAAGAAGCCCACGGCGTCGTCGGCCGCGCATATGACCGAGGTGTACCACTCCGACAGGAGCTTGGATCTGAAGGTAACGTCGTCGTCGTCCTCGTCAGCATTGGACAGTTTTGGATTTTCCACAATTAGCATCATGTTCATGCCGACGATACTTTGGGTTTCTCGGTGTATGGCGAGGAGACTGGGCTGCTCGTTCAACATGACCTCGTACATCGCTCGGTAGTCGGCTTTTATGATTTCATGCTCCTCCTCGCTGATCATCGACTTGTTCTTCGCGATGTAGGCGTTCAGGAGGAATTCTTGAGGATAGAAGTGGCGCATCAGGAAGTCGAAGATTGCCGGCTTCTCGTGATCCTCCGCCTCGCGGATTTCGTAATCGTCTAGGGACATCATGCTGCGTCAGACGAGTGTCGATGAACGATGTGGTGGATGGTAAACGTGGGAATGCTTGAGTTTAGGGCTGAAAAAGGTTGATTAATTGTATTATGTACAATCCATATTAATTACAATGCAATTCGTAACACTTTGGGAAACAAGATCCCAACACTGCCGTATAAAAGAAGAAAGTGGTTATCTGCATTTAAAGTAAATCCGAAACATTCTATAAAATTCATTTTTATTTGGACTTATTTACGTAAGATATTTTTTGAAAAACTAATTATCCTTTTTTACTATAAACGAACTAGAACGAGATATTTTTGTAAAAAAAATAATATTTCTAATCATTTTTATGCTTAAATATTTATATGATTCAAATCTTTCTGCGAAATGCAGTCATCCACTTTCTTTAATTGCACGGCAGAGCAGATTGGAGTGTTTTTTTTTATTTCTTCCTAAAACTGGTTAATTAATAAGATACGATAAGATAAGTGTTTATCTGTGTACACGTAAAAAATAGAATAAGTACAATTTAAATACAATATTTCACAATACATTAGTCATTAATTATCACTAAGTCGTCACCACAGTATCTTTAAATATAAGTAAATGTGTAGATCTTTAAAATTCAAATATCTATCCTTTTCTCCCCATGTAACATTGGTTTATACAGCTCATGTACAATCATTATAATACACAAGATGTATAAAAAAATGATTCTACACAATTTGTATTTATAACAGTTTTTATATAACTTTTATTGAACGGGATGAAACATATACATTGAGAGAACTATTTTTCTTAAAAATGCAACACTGGCTTGCCCAACTGAGAGATTCGTCGCCTATAGTATTATTTACAATATATTTGAGAATTTTGCATATATTTAGTTATGACATATTTTACTATGTGTATAGTAAATTTCGCTTTGAGTTCATTAATATTTAGTATTTATCAGATGTAAAAAATATGTAAATAGAAATTACAATTTGTACAGATTTTTATTAAATTGGGTACAGACTATAAACTATTTGTATACAATCTGTATACATGCCTTTCTATTTCATGAATTTGCTTCCATGTAATTATTTAAAAAGATACATTTACTCCCGATAATTCATCTTTATGCAGCACGTGATGTATGTGCGGGTATAAATATATGGACGTTATGCCTCTGTAATTTATATTCAAGTTTCAACCAGCGGATAAATACAAAACATATACACAAGTTCATTTATTTTAATTAAACAGTATAATCTTCTATTCATACTTTCGAGCGATCACTAGCGAGTGAGAAATAGTACATTATGTAACAAAGGCAAGAAGTCAAATATTTTTCCCGCGGGTGAGTTTACTGCCCGAGCGAGCGAAGTGAAAAATCGACTTTATTCTCGAGTTACATATAGTACTTTATGCCCATCTCAACTGTGGCCACTTTTTGACGTGGAAAGCGGGACTAATGGACTGTTAAAAGACAATATTGTTAAAAGACAATGGCAAAAGTGTAATTTTGGTCTCGATTTTCATAAACATTAGGCCTAAACATTATTAGTTTTAATGCAAATGTGTAAAAATTGCAATTTCATAACTTAATCGTTGAAAACACTGAACTATCGCCGCCAACTTCCCGAACACCACTAATTAAGCAGGTATGATAAATAATAAAATAATTACCGAATTCCTTGAAGAGGTTTAATTACTAATCCATCCTAATCAGTATGGAAGAACGTATTGACTTCTAAGATTGAAAAGTATGACTGCGAGACAGAGAACTTTACGTCAAAAATATATTGTTGTTTGCGTCGAAGATAATTTTAGAAAAACAGTTACTTATCGACACATGTCTTACTATATTCTACAAGGACGTGACTTTTGTAAGCGATATAATATAACGGAAACCTGCTTTATAGGGGAGAATGGGGTCATATCGATCACTTAAGGAAAACTTAAAGAAAAACGGTACTTCGTTCTGTATACACAATTTATTTATTTATTTATTTATTCGTTCGTTCGTTCGTTCGTTCGTTCGTTCGTTCGTTCGTTCGTTCGTTCGTTCGTTCGTTCGTTCGTGGGCTGATCATTTTTAAAGATTGCTAGGGACGGAAGAATAGGAGAAGACGAAGGGAACTAAAGAGAATACGGGGGGAGAGAAAGATAAGGAACGAAAAGAGGGGGAAAAAGATTTAGAGGGACTGAACAGGGATATTAGTGTGGAGGAGATGATGAGGGTCATAGGGATGATGAAAAAGAACAAGGCAGCAGGGGAGGATGGTCTGATGGCAGAATTTTTAAAAAATTTACTAGTAAGATGGACAAGTGAACTAGCAGGAATTTTAAATGAGATATTTAGTGAAGGAAAGACAGTGAGGGGGTGGGAATTAGCGAAAATTTTCCCGATACATAAGGGGGGTGGGGGGTGAGAGCGAAGTTAAGAACTACAGAGGGGTGGCTCTCCTGGATGTGGGATATAAGTTGCTAACAAGTATAATGATGGAGAGATTTAAGAGTTGGATGGAAGAAAACAATATATTTGGGAAAAGTTAAGCGAGTTTTAGAAAGGGAAGAGGAACTAGGGACCATATCTTTGTATTAAATAGTCTAATAAATAATAAAACAAAAAACCAAGGGGGAAATTGTATGTAGGATTCGTAGATTTCAGGACCGCTTATGAATCGGTGGACAGGGAAATTTTAATCGAAAAAATGAAAAAGAGGGGATAGAGGGGAGGAGAGGTTCGAAACGAGGAAAGGGCTAAGACAAGGATGCCCATTGAGCCCACCGCTGTTTAATTTTAATATTTAGAAGATTTGGAAGACCAGTGGGAAAAGAAAAAAGAGGGGGGTTCAGTAATAGGGGAGGTTACAATATATGGTTTAAAGTTCGCGGACGACGTGGCAATGCTATCGGATACGGAGGAGGAGCTACAGAAAATGTTTAATGATTTGGAGAGGTATAACGATAAAAACGGGATGAGGGTAAACACTCAAAAAACGAAAATACTGATTTGCAAACAGAGGAGAGAAGAAAGAGGACAGAGAGATAGAAATATAAGGGGGAGGAAATCGAGATAGTTAAAGAATATAAATACCTAGGGTTCTGGTTTAATTAAAAAAATACATATGGGACTCGCATTAAGAGGATGAAGGCGAAAGTGATGAGAGCTATAAATACAGTATGGGGAATATGGAAAAGGGCGAAACTAAATAATCTAAGACGGAGACTGTATTTAATGGACTCTATAGCAAAAGTGGAAGGTATGTACGGTACAGAAATTTGGTGGTAAGAAAAATGGGAGGACATAGAGAGAACACAAAGCAGGTATTTGAAAATGGCCCTAGGAGTAAACAGAAACACTCCGGACTATATTTGGAAAATAGAAGCAGGAAGGGGTAGCCTGGTATTAGAATCCATAAGAAAGGCGGGAACCTACTTGTTAGAAATGTTAAAGTTGAAGGATAACAGATGGCCGAAAGTGTGTATGAAAAAAGAAATTAGAAGTATATTAAACGGGTATCCGTCGGAATGGGGAAAAAAGCTAAGGAAATTTTTTGAAGAGTCAGGGGACGGAGAAGGTATAAAGTGGATACAGGAGAGAGATCGGGGAGATCAGGAAAAAATTAGAGAAAGGGTGGAGAATAAGGACAGAGCAGGAAACTCAAGTACTATGGAGCAAGATAGACAAGTCTAGCTACTGCGAAAGGTATAGAGAATGGAAACTAGATTTAGGATGTGAAAGCTACTGGAATAATAAACGTTGGGATGGACAGATGAAGGAGCAATGGGGAAGACTGAGATGCGGCAGTATAGGAAAAACGGAGTGACGAGGTTATAAAGATGTTATATGCAGAGTATGTAAGAAGGAGAAGGAGGTGTTAGAACACATATGGGTATGTAAGAAGACAAAGGGGATCATAAAGCAAGAGTGGGGGAAGAAAATAGAACAAAATGGGGTTAGTGAGAAAGCAGTAAAAGGTAAAGAACAAGATGAGGAAAGTATTGAAAGGGGATCTTAACGTGAGAATGTGAGAGTATGGTAGAAAGTTTGAAGAAGTAGCGAGGGCAAGCACTGAGGAGGATCAGGGTGAACCGGAAGCACTGACTTAAGAAAGACGGGTAAATTGAGCTAAAAAAATGAATATTTTATTGTTTCGTTTATCAAACGGAACTAGATGTGGCCATTTTTCGACACGGTGAAAGTGTCATCCTGTTCTATTAAGAAATGAAATATGTATACCTACATATGTGTACACATACATTGATTTATATACACACACATACACAGACACCTATATATACACATATACACATATATACACACATCGAGATATAAATACATACACATATGAAATAATTATTATCGTATATTATAGTTTTTCAGGTAAATAAAAGATAAGATAATTTAATTAATTTTATTTTAATAATTAAAGTCTTTACCGTATGCTATAACACGCATGCACGTACGCACGTCCGCACGCTGTAGTAAGCTCAAAAGTCTTTGCCGCCCTAGGGCGATAAAGGATTTTACCGCCCGCTCGGGCGGGTGGTAAAGAACGTTTTTGTCGCCGGTCGGTAAACAGCCACTTCTTGTCCGCTTGAAATGCACGAAATAGCGCGAAAATCGTGCATGTGTTACAAAAAAGGTTCTATGCGAAAAAATTTCTTTTCGATATATTTAAAGCTGTAGAATTTGTATACACGAATCAAAATTCTAAAATTTTTGTCATTATTTTAATGATTGTTTGTATGATATACCTATAAATTATAAAAAAAATATATAATGTAAGTTTTGTTTGTAGGATATCTTGTACTTAAAAATCAGATTTTAAGAACTATTATATATACAAATAAAAAAGTTAGTGATCTTAAAATATTATTTCTCTAGTACTATGATTTCAAAATTTCGCGCGTGTTCCTTTTCAAATCTCAGTATAGAATGTCTTGTATAGGACGATATCTGTTTTACCGACGGAGTGATAATTGCATATTTACTTTTATGAGGAAAATATTTTGCCTTTAGTGAATGAACAGAAAATCAAAAAGTAGTTTATCGTATTACAAATTGATTGAATCAGGGAAGTATTATAGTTTTATAAGTAATATGACTGTTGAAAAGAGTTTATTTCTTTGTGTCTTCTTTTCGTTTTCAGCAAAACCAGTATATACAGTCAAGAAACTAGGAGTAAACAATACCTATTTTTAGAGAAATTTTGAATGTGAATTGTTTACCAATTGTCTGGTTAATTACAATTCTGTAAGGTAAGTATTTAATTGTTGTAGATGTTTAAATTGTTCACACTTTGCAAGTATAGTTTTTTTATATATTTTAATTTAGTAGCATAAATCTTTTCAGGTTATATGAGAGTAGAATGACATATTTAATGTCAAAATAGTTACTTCAATAAAAATAAAAGTCATAGATTTGATGCAGGTAAGCTATTCAAATGTATTAGTCAACGAATTGACTCGTTTGACTAATATTATATAACCTCAGCATGCTGTTACTCAACTTTTTATTTTCAGCTCCTGCGCGTAGCTTCCTGGATACCCAAATCAATGAAATAAGATATTACAGGGTAAATACATACTCTTTATATGTATGACAATATGACAATAGTGAACATTAATATTCATAAGTTCCAGCTAAACAGATAAATGACTGATCATGCTATTTTTATTGATATTTATGTTAAAACCCGTTTTCCTCAAAACTTAATTTTCATAACTTACGTTGTAAGCCTGCGGAACAGTTCTTCCTGAATCAGGCTGAAAATATTTGTACTTACTATTTAATAGTACATTATGCATCAAGGGAGTAAAGTGGGCAATGTACGCACTATGTGACGTTGCCGACCGAGCGAAGCGAGGTCGGCATTTCACACAGTGCATGCTTGCCTACTGTACTCCAGAGGTGCGTATACTACTTTTCACCACACCCCCGTAAAGAAATGACTGTACGCATCTCAGCAGGCCGTACAGTACCCCATGCTCTGCCTAGAAGTAAAGTGACTTGTGTACGCGCGACGCGCTGTTTTACCGCTCGAGACGCAGTCGAGAGCGGAAAAAGGCGCATCGCGCATGCGCAAGTCACTTTATTCCCTAGGCAGTCCATGCGGTACTGTACGGCCTGCTGAGAGGGCGTACAGTCAGCACTTTACGCGCAGTGTGGTGAAAAATATTTTGAACAAATTTAAAGAGAGTTTTTTTTAATATTACCTAAAATATATTTTTTAAAAATATAAGTTGACACTAAATTAATGCTTCTATCGTAAAGAATAAATTGTTCATATAGAATAGTACCTCATGAAAGTTCAAAAATATTGTTTAAAGATATTGCTCTTTAAATGTTTTAATTTTTGCATGAATAGTACATAAAAAATTTATATACCAATCAATCGTAACCACTTGCGCACAGTCATAATCAAACATATGTGTGTTCTTACAGGTTCTTTCAAAAGGGCCACTTAAAATGGTGGTGAATTTGAACAAGAACAATCTAAAATGGTATCTTATTCTACATTCTAACATGTTTTGTAGAAAAGAACATTTTATTTCTTAAAACCTTAAAGAACAACCATTTTTTCATAAGAATCGACCTTAAAAATAAAAAATTATACAATGATTTGTTTACGTGTTACAATATCAGAAATGATAAGTATAAAAGAAGGGTACTTTAACGAAAAAAGATTTTTTCAGAGAATATTTAGATATTGCAAAATTAGATATCGCGTAAATTAGAGAATAATTTGACAAATGATCCGAATCTTTTGTATCTGTTATCCGATTTTAATTGTAAAGGTCTCATTTTATTCCTTGAACGGTTTCAGGAGGATTTACCTATATAATAATTGAAATACATCGAAAAACCAAAGTTGCAACCTATAGTTTATACTTACATACGTACAAACTTACAAAAACACGTGTATGGACTTATAAACAATTGATTGTAACCTTGCCGGTTTCTCGATGTTTATCAATTTTTATATAGGTAAGTCCTCCTGAAATCTTTCAAGGAACAAAATGAGAGTTTAAAATTAAAATCGGATAACAAATAAAAAAGATTTGGATCATTTGTCAAATTATTCTCTAATTTACGCGATATCTTCTCTAATTTTGCAATATCGAAATATTCATGAAAATTCTTTTTTCATTTAAAGTACTCTTCTTTGATACTATAGAGTTTCTGATATTGTAACACGTAAACAAATCATTGTATAATTTTTTATTTTTAAGGTTGATTCATATGAAAGAATGGTTGTTCTTTAAGGTTTTAAGAAATAAAATGTTTTTTTCTACAAAACATGTCAGAATATAGAAAAAGATAACATTTTAGATTGTTTTTGTTTAAATTCACCACCTTTTTAAGTGGCTCTTTTGTATCTAATTTTGCAATATCGAAATTATCATAAAATCTTTTTTTGTTACTTTAAAGTTCTATAGTTTTATACTATAATATCTCTAATATTTATAACACATAAATAAATCATTGTATAAATGTTTATTTTTAAGGTCAATTTTCATGAAAAAACTACCTTAAATTAGAGGCTTTAGTGTTTGCTGTATCTTCTTCCCTTAAATATAATTATTGAAAATTGATAATTGACGATTTATAGAATAGGGGGAAAATATATAGGGTGAACTGGGGTATAATGAGACAGTACATTTAAATGGACTCCACGGTCTTTTTAAGAGCTCTACTTAAAAGAAATAAATATAGCATTACATTTTAACTATCCAAAGAATACCACCATGTATTAATTTATGGAGTAAAATGCTGTATAGTAATAAAAATCTCTAATTTACTTTTTACCCCGAAAATAGCCGTTTCTAAATCCTTGGGGTATAACGAGATACATACTCACTGTTTGTAATATAACTTCGTTTAAACTCGATCAAATTAAATTTTGCAAAAGGGAAAATAAAGTTAAACGATAAGCAAAAAATATAGCCTATTCTGATTTCTAAATATGATCATTCAAAATTATTAATCAGCGATATACTTAAAATAAAGGAAGGAAAAATATATAAACTTTTTTGATTGAAGAGTGTATGAGACACTCTAAATGTAGTATATTAAAGGGGAAACAAAAGATATGTAACTCATCTACAAGGGTGCTGTTAGAGACATTCCTAACATTTTGTATAGGTAGAGACACGAGTCATTTTTTCGGAATATTCTTTGAATATTCATTCACATAAACACCATAAACTACTGAATTTTAAATTTAAATTATAGATTAATCTTTTCGTACAAAATTGCGATAAACGTTCCCATTAATGCAATCAAACTTGCTGAAATATTCCATGGTCATATTACCTATTCAGTGAAAAGATTGGAAACGCTTTATTGCAGATTTTTCGAAATATAAAGTGTTTGATGCAAATTAACGTTTTGGCTCCTTGACATTATGCATTCGGTTTTACTTATGAATATAATGTTTACAATGTATATTACAATTAGCTGCTTATTGAAATCAAATCTCCGCTTAAAAATAAATTCATCTGTTTAAATGATCATACATGATTATTCATATATGTTCATATTCAAAAGACCGCAGCTCCGATGTGGTCTTTTGTTTGAATTCTACTGTACTGTAAAAAGAACAAAAATAACTAAATCTTGAATATATCTCAAAATGTATACCGTAACGAACTCTGAACGATCTCTGAACTTGTGTAGAGATGATCTTTGAGAGATAAATATCGCACAAAATTTTGGAAGATACTACAGACTTCAGATTTCAAGGGATAACTACCTTGAATTAAAATTTCTTAAGGTATTGCGATTGTCAAGATATATCAAGAATATATTAATAATACATTCAGCAAAAGATTATATATACTTTAAAATTGAATGTTAAAGACTTAGAAGAAATAATAACATCCTGACATATGACTTTGAACATTAATCATTTTATTACGGATTATAAAATAGATAAAAGTTGATACAAAAATCAAGTCCTTTAAGACTAGACAACACAAGACGAGACTATCTTCTTCAAGCCCAAGACAAAACTGTCTATGTCAAGATTGCTTCAAGACTAACAAAACATTTTAAAAATATCAGCAGCATCAGTATTATAAATTTGACTGCAAACAATAAGTTTTTTTATCTCCTTAATGTTTTAGCCGACATATTTAACTTACCTACTATAAAATATAACATTCATCTACAAATTTTGGGACTACTGAGTGAACATAGCAAATATGTTACAATGTACCAAAGGGTTGATGAATATAATAAATATTAAATAGTAAACTACTAATAATTAAAAGTCTGTCTTATTGCATTAGTTTATCTATTTATTTCTTATTAAAACATTGTATTTTAATTTTTTTAAATTCAACATAGGAAACTATGCATAGGATATTTCCATTAAAAAATTTCTTTTTCACTTATAAAAAGCGTTTACGTGTAAACAGTTAACTGAACCCTGGTGGAAAATTAATCTAGAACTATGTAGATCTATCTAGTTTGCCATGGGAATAATCGAGGGCCTCGATAAAACTAGATAATTTTCTTCCAGGGAAGTTTATTATAAATTTTTTGATCTTCATAAGTTTATAACTTTTAAATTAACTTAAACTAATTTAAATCCCAAGTAACTTTCAACTTAACATTTTAGTTTATAAAAAATTTGTTGTGTATTATATATATCAAGATTCTTGACAAGACCAAGAATCTTAAGCAGTTGGTCTTGGTCTGGTCTTGAAAATAATTTTGCAGTATCGTCTTGGTCTTGTCTTGAAAATCAAGACAAGACCGAGACCGAGACCAAGACAAGACCAAGAAAAATCTTGAGTCTCGTGCAGCCGTACTTTTGATTCCTAGAATATGTAGAAACGTGTTTCCTTTACGCTTTTAACGAAATTTTTTTCACCATTACGAAGCTTCCTCTATGAGAAAGCAAAACAACAGCGAACCCAAACATCATAAATAAATAAATACGATAAATAGTCTCTATTCATCATAACACCAGTGTCATCACAGAAATTTCATAGGGATCCGTGCCGGCGTAATTTTGCTTGCTCAAAGAGGAAGCTTCGTGATAGTAAAGAAAAAATTTTCAAAAAATCATGCTAGAAATATATATACAGAAAGTTTCGGGACCCGCATCCTTGATACTCTTCTTGTGAGATACGTCATCCCTCATCCTGGTCGATTTGAGTTAGTGATCAAGGAGGATCGTCGGGTCCGCTTTACCTTTCATCACCACCTATATGAGTAGGTGATAATAGATGGAAACTACGGGGCGAGGGGTGGATTAGCACCCTCTCGTGGACGGGTAGCCACAGAAGCGCTCCGCTCATGGCTATAGGCAAACAAGTGACGATCATTTATAATATGCTAATTACAGGCGGTACGGAAAAATAATTGAACGAGAGGGTTCAATACAAATTGTCATTCTACTATTAGTCGTCACAGTAACGAGACGTGAATATTTACTGACTGGTTTTTCCTCATAATTAAAACTTCATTTTTAAAAATAGAAAACGTCTATTTTCTTTGTGCGCGCATTAATAAGAGTTAGAATTGTTCTATTTATAAAATAATTTTTAACGTTCTAATTTTTAAAAATAATTCATTCTTTTTAGTGTTCTTACCTTTATTGAGGGTATTATCATTTTGATAAATCCAAGCCATAATTGAGTCCTTTTATTCGAATTCTATCACCCGTACCTTAAACATCTGATCAAACGTTTTTGAAATAGTCATACTTTATTACTTAAAATTTGCCCTTCATTTCTTGTAAGTTAACCTCATAAGAGAATTTCAAAAACTTTCGATCACATATTCGTTCCGTCCAGTATACACATAAGAATTATAATTAAAAAGGCGTGCGTGTTGAATACAAGATAACAACACTAACAGCAGCAGCAGCGATGGTGATGGCGGTTAGCCGAATGTCGATGGCCTGCGAGTTCCGCTCGAAGGCCTTGGTCTAATTCTGAATCGAATCGCACAAGGTTCACGAGGTCTTGAACTTTATTCAAGGCAGTTAGTGACAAGGTTTTTCAACGTCAGGGCCAGTTCCGCCTTGCGCGCTTTGTTATCTCTGAACTTGACGGATATAATAAAATTAAAAACTGTATGCTAGAAAATTTTCAAGTATTTCGACATTCTATAGATTACTTTTCATAAACTCTCTATTTTTAGCTGTATATTAAATCGATGGGTCCTAAGAGAAAAAAATTTATCTTACGCGTTACGATTGGAAATGACCTATCTCGCGCGTTACGATTAGAAAAGACCTATCTTGCGCGTTGCGACTAGAAATGTACTTGAGGTTCTTTTTTGAGGTTATTTCTTACACTAACTTTGAGGTCATAAAATTATTATAAGATAATTTAAATTATAACTTTTATTGACTTTTTAATACTACTGATGTAAGATTATCATCATCACGTTATTAAAAGTTCAAAACTGAAAAATAAAGCGGACGCGGGGATTCGAACGTCGACTCCAGGCTCCCGAGGCACGCGCTCTACTACTGAGCCACCGCCGCAGTACCTGCGACGAGGTTGTTTTGGATACTAGGAGCGGTTAGGCGGCGGGTTGGTAATAATGGCATTGATGTTATCTCCCAATTTTGAGAGTGTTAATATATATATATATATATATATATATATATATATATATATATATATATATATATATATATATATATATATATATATAGTTGTTACCATGTTTTTGAGTATTCAGCCCCGCCATCCGCCCCCCCCCCTCCACGAACTAACTACCTCCCGCCACCACCCTTCCATCAACTCCTCCAATTAAGTGTCTCCGTAAAGTATATTATTCACACCCCTACTAAGTACGTTCCATCAAAGTCTACGTCTACGTCTTGACCGAAGGATACGCAAGAAAGTAAAATTTATGTAATAAATTTATGTAATAAATTTAAAGTTTGTAGTGGGTCTTTGCCATATATTGTCATAAATAATATATTAAATAACTAAAATATTTTTAGATTAGTTAATCTGAAAAATTTTACTGTATTTTGTATTTGGCATTTAATAACTAAATATTAATTAATATATCGAAGTCATCTTTCATATTTCTGTTATAGCAAATAATAATTATCATATAAAAAATATCGTTAAATCGTATATAAATATGTGTGATAATTATAATAACGCGCGTGTGCAGGTAGGATTTGGAATGTGTCAGAGTAAATAAATATTACACAATAATTTGCAGTAAACAATATTTATGGGTTAAGAAAAGTGGTAGTTCACCTTTATGCCTTTATTTATGTGTTCTTTTAACCTTCGTAAGTACATGTATATGTATACATGAGAAAGATCTATATACTATATATAAATAGTGATATAAGTGTATTGCAAGCACTAATTTGATTTACATATTATTTTATTCGAAATCTCAATTAATTAACCTATAATTATTTAATTATAAAAAGAATTATTATTACTTGATCAGTTTTAACCTATCATTCATATGACAATATCATAAATTCCAATTATTTCATTGCCTTACTTGATAACGTTTTTGTTTTAATATTTTATTAAAAACTTTAATTTATTAAAGAATATAAATAATATGTTTTCACCACACTGCGCGTAAAGTGCTGACTGTACGCCCTCTCAGCAGGCCGTACAGTACCGCATGGACTGCCTAGGGAATAAAGTGACTTGCGCATGCGCGATGCGCCTTTTTCCGCTCTCGACTGCGTCTCGAGCGGTAAAACAGCGCGTCGCGCGTACACAAGTCACTTTACTTCTAGGCAGAGCATGGGGTACTGTACGGCCTGCTGAGATGCGTACAGTCATTTCTTTACGGGGGTGTGGTGAAAAGTAGTATACGCATCTCTGGAGTACAGTAGGCAAGCATGCACTGTGTGAAATGCCGACCTCGCTTCGCTCGGTCGGCAACGTCACACAGTGCGTACATTGCCCACTTTACTCCCTTGATGCATAATGTACTATTAAAATATTAATTGAAAGACCATAGATATTAGACAATTTATTAAATAATCTAAATGATAGTTATGGAATATTAATTGAATGATCATTGATATAGGTGTAGATAGACTTCACCATTCTAAAATCGGATGGCACAGCACAGCACAGCACAGCACAACACAATATAATACAAACAAAGATTCTAAAAACTAAATTGTGGATAAAACGATATTGTTTCAGAGAAAAATAGTGACAGATTTTTCTTCGAATTATTTTTCCGGTACTTTTCTATAAATATTAAACTAATTAGTAGAGTATTAGAAAATAAATATTTAACAAAATTTCTAATATTTTTAGATCGCAACTTTTGAAAAAATTTCTGCACACCAGCGAGCGAATTCCATTTCCGCGTCACACGACTCTGGAAACATAATTATAAATCAAACACCGAAATTGTGGTATAATTGTTTTGGTGCTACATGAATTTGAAATAGCGATGTGCAACGTATAATTTCAAGTTTTTAATCATCTTGTTATCCAAAGCCAATCCTTCAACTACAATTTAAACACCATGAAACTTACGGGTTCGGAGTAAACACGCTTTGGCGTGACATTGTAGTATTTATGTGATATATCGTATAAGGGAAATAGGAATGAAGCACTCGCTCTATTAACTTTGCAAATAATTAAATTCCAATATATATATATTTATTTACTGTTCATCATTTATCCATCATCATCACATCAAATTCTTTCCATGACAAAATTATTATATACCCTCGTTTACATATCATCGCATCACATATCATGATCATCAGTCGTTATTCATCGCCGCATATATCATCGTTTATCATTGAACTTATTTTTAAAATCATCATTCACATTAGCGAATTCGTCGTTTTTGCATACATATTATTTTACCATTCATTCCTCATACTCAACTTAATTAAAATATATTCCCTTCAAGATTAACGCGAGCCCTCAATTATTACGCGATTTGTTAAATTGTATTATTATTAGTTACTCATCTGATGTTCAGTCGGGGCGCGTCGATCACCTCAATCCACTGATAGCAACCCCCGTGGTCGACATTCCTCGTCGCCGGAGTCCGCCGTCCTTACACTCCAAGAATCACTTGATTCCTCGTCACCATTCGAGTGCTCCGCGAGTAACGGACATCGACATTGCGATGTTACTTTTTATTTAATATCTCCAGATAAACTACTGGAACCCGGACACACGCACACACTGACCTTCACAAGGTCAGGGAGATCAGACGGTCGGCGCTCCGAAGATGAGGAACACATAGGTTGACCGGCAGTAGAAAGAGGCCGAGTCCATGAGACACCGCCATTTATATGCCTCTCGCAGCCTAGCCATTTGTCTGAATTCGCGGAACTTAGATACTATTGTTTTGGTATATTACTTCGTATGACAACTATTGCCGACATACGGTATATTCCACTTCCGCACTATATCCCTATATATATTGCTCGTTACAACATGACCCGATTCAAAAATGGTGACAGCGAACCCACGCAATTAATAAATTTAGATTAGCTCTTTCGAACAATATAATAAAAATAACTACCGAAAAAAGGTATAAAATCCAGTATCGGTCGCAACAAAAAATAATCTACATAACATCTTAAACCAAATGTCAATGGAATTTATGCTACAATTTACTCGGAAAATTCAAACGGCACGCGTCATTCGCCGATATGGCCATCACGGAAATCTTATACGGCTCCATACCCTCGTACACCTGGTTGCCCTTGGAATCCCGAAAGCTCAAAATGTCGATCTCCTTGTAGCTCTTGCAGCCGACTCTCGCGGCTGCTTTGCACGACAGCGGCGACGAACACAGGCCGTACATAATGTCGATCTTCCTGCTCCTAGTCAAATCGAGTGCGGCTTGAATCAGAGCAATGGCCAAGCCCGCGTCGGCGTGCGCCGGATGCGTGCCCAGGTTGCAGACCTCCAGGGTCGCGCTGATCGTCGGGTAATCTCGGAAGAAGTCCACGGCGTCGTCGGCCGCGCATATGACCGAGGTGTACCACTCCGACAGGAGCTTGGATCTGAAGGTAACGTCGTCGTCGTCGTCCTCGTCAGTATTGGACAGATTTGGATTCTCCACTATTAGCATCATGTTGATGGCGGCGATACTTTGGGTTTCTCGGTGTATGGCGAGGAGACTGGGCTGCTCGTTCAACATGACCTCGTACATCGCTCGGTAGTCGGCTTTTATGATTTCATGTTCCTCCTCGCTGATCATCGACTTGTTCTTCGCGATGTAGGCGTTCAGGAGGAATTCTTGTGGATAGAAGTGGCGCATCAGGAAGTCGAAGATCGCCGGCTTCTCGTGATCCTCCGCCTCGCGGATTACGTAATCGTCTAGGGATATCATACTGCGTCAGACGAGTGTCGATGAATGAGGTGGTGGATGATAGACGTCGGAATGCTTGAGTTTAGGGCTGAAAAAGGTTGATTAATTGTATTATGTACAATCCGTATTAATTACAATGCAATTCGTAACACTTTGGGAAACAAGATCCCAGCACTGCCGTACAGAGGAAGAAAGTGGGTATCTGCATTTAAAGTAAATCCGAAACATTCTATAAAATTCATTTTTATTTGGACTTATTTACGATATTTTTTGAAAAACTAATTATCGTTTTTTACTATAAACGAACTAGAACGAGATATTTTTGTAAAAAAAAATAATATTTCTAATCATTTTTATGCTTCAATATTTATATGGTTCAAATCTTTTTGCGAAATGCAGTTATCCACTTTCTTTATTTGCACGGCTGAGTAGGTTGGAGTGTTTTTTTTATTTCTTCCTAAATCTGGTTAATTAATATGATAAGATAAGATAAATGTTTATTTTTCTGCACGTCAAAAAAAATAGAATAAGGATAATTTAAATACAATATTTCGGATGCGCACCGTCGATTATGGCACCGTCTGTGCCCCTTACCAGGACAATTCGGACATTAAAGCAGCTCGCCGTTGATGAGCGTACCTCTCACCCCAGGGCAGCCATGATCCTGGAGGATCACGTCTATATAGACGACGCCCTGGCCGGAGCCGATAGTCTGCAGGACGCACTCCTCGTACGCGACGACCGGATCGCGGTCTTGAAGAAGGCAGGCATGCATCTGGACAAGTGGTCGACCAACGACCCGTCACTGCTAAGAGGAGTATCGCAGAGCGAAGACCTTGTGCGCTTATTTAGCGATGTCGTCTTCACTCTGGGTCTTCAATGGCACCCATCTCATAATTTTTTCTCTTACAGAATAGCTCTCACGTCCGGCGCTCCACACGTGACCAAGAAAGCCATGTTGTCGGAGATTGTACATCTATTCCACCCCCTCGAATGGCTGGCTCCAGTCGTCATAACGGGCAAATCCTAATACAGCAGCTTGTGATCAAGGGCTGTGATTGTGACCAGGTGATACCAGATGAGACGCTGATGCCCTGATTCACCCACAGGAAACAGCTGCCGAGCCTCGAGAAGATTCGCATCCCCAGCTGACTGGGGACCCGGCGAGCCCCGAGGTGGTACCTGCACGGCTTCGCAGATGCCTCGACCTACGCCTAAGCAGTAGCTATTTACGGCAAGGGGCCCCGCTAGACGCTGCGTATCGCGAAGTCTAAGGTGGCTCCCATCAAAATAGTCAGCGTGCCACGCTTGAAGCTGTCCGGAGCCCTCCTGCACCATTCTGGGACTGCTGCCGTACTCGCCAGCCCGGACCTACTGCTGGTCTGACTCCCAAACCGTGGTCTGACTTAGAAGCTACCCCTCAGTATGGACGTGAGGTACTTACTCTGCTGTCCGCTGGTATCTGGGGCCACATCAGAACGAGCGAGAACCCGGCCGATCTCGCCACGCGAGGGATGATGCCGCTCTTACTACGAGACGCCTCTCTGTGGTGGAAAGGGCCACCCTGGCTCACCGAGGATTGGGAAAATTGGAATCCACCAGCCACGCATCACAGCACCGTCATCGACGAGTGGAAGGACTGCCTTGCCTTCAATACGCAACTCGAGCAACAGCACGGACGACCTTTCGAGACCCTGTTGTGCCGGTTCTCCAGCTGGCCCAGGGCACAGCAAGTGCTAAGCTATATCCTCAGGTGGCGAGCGTTGGATAAAACCTTACAGTAGAACGGAGTCGATGAGTCTCTCACTGCCGAGGAGTTGCTGCAAGCCCAGATAGTCGCAATCCGCACCGTACAAGAAGAGTTCTTCAAATCGGAACTCAACTGTCTGTTCGGCGGTCGCCCCCTGCTGCAGTCAACAGCGCTGAGACGCTACCTGCCCTTCCTGGATGAAAATGGCATCATGAGAGTCGGAGGACGCCTTCAGAATGCGTTCTTCGCGGAAAGTGAGAAGCACCCACTCATCATCCCCAACGGCTCGCATCTCGTCGAGCTCCTTATCAGGGATGCCCACCGTCGTACGCTACACGGCATACATATTGGATTGTGCACGCTCGCAATCACATACGACGACTGATGCGCCAGTGCATCCGATGCACCCGCTTCAAGGGAAAGCGGCAGGTGCAACAAATGGCCCCACTGCCACGGTCTCGAGTGACACCAGCAAGGCCATTCGCCTCTACTGGGCTGGACTACGCCGGCCCGTTCATGCTGAGGACGACCAAAGGAAGGGAACACAAGGCTTACAAGGGCTACGTGGCCATATTTATATGCATGGTCACCAGAGCGGTACACGTGGATGTCGTGTCTGACTACACCACGCAAGCGTTTTTGGCTGCTTTCCGTCGGTTTACCTCCAGCCGAGAGCTCTTCAGTGTATATTTTAGTAATAATGGCACTAATTTTCAGGGGGCCAGCTCCGAACTGCAGCGCTTGTACGAAGCCTCGTCCCAGCTCTGCCAGGAAGTCCCAGTCGCCATCGCCACGGAAGGAACCAGCTGGCAATTCATCCTCCCTCGAACGCCACACTTCGGCGGCCTATGGGAGGCCGCGGTCAAGGCCTTCAAACATCATATGCACCGCGTCTTGGGAGACGCCACGCTGACCTTCGAGTTCAGCATCCTGGTCACGCAGTTTGAGACTTGCCTTAACTCAAGGCCACTCAGCCCCCTGACCAGCTACCCTGATGACGTGTCTGCTACGACGTTCGGCCACTTCCTGGTTAGCGCGGCACTCATCGCTCTACCTGAAGCTTTCGACACTCAGGAGATCCTGACGGCCACTCCGAGATTCCAAAGGATGACCTTGATGAGGAATCACTTCTGAAAATGCTGGCAGGCCGAGATCCTCAGATAGCTCCAACAGCGGTCCAAGTGTCTGACACCAAGCTCCAGCATACAGATCGGAGATACCTGGTGCTGCTCACTACACGCGTCCTGCACCTCCACCCAGGACCAGACGGACTGACTCGTGTACTGACCCTGAAGACGGCCACAACCACACTACGTCGACCATTGGTAAAGGTCATTCCCCTCCCGGTGGACTGGGAGGGCGACTAGACTGCGGAGATCGACCAGACCCCTTCAAGGCCGTCTACGAGAATACGACCTCATCTCGACCACATCGCTCACCTCGCTATTCTAACCACTTACTATATTTTTAATCTAGTCTACTACTAACCTACTAATCTGCACTTACTACTTTTCTAATAGAGCCTCTTTCCTTTCAGAATTTTTTTTTGGATATCCGACTTTGTTGCCTTTCCTTTCGCAAGAGGCAGGCGGTATGTCGCGTCCCATGATTTTAATCATTGCGCCGAACTGCGAGTCCCCCCTAGGCTCACCTCAGCTTCGATGGAGAGCCTCGGGCAGTTTGGCAACAACGACTTTACCCCTTCCTTCTTCGATACACAGGCGTCGCGCGGAACTACAAAACCGCGCACGCGACTTGCTATCGCTTTCTTCCGCTCTATCCGCGGTTTGAAGTGGAGCAAGGCACGGCAGCTCAACTCTCTCGAGCACGTGTCGAGTAATTAAATCTAGAGACGCTCTTCTGTCTCTGGATTAAAACAAACATAATCTGATATATATATATATACATAGTTTTTTATTCATTAAACGAAAATAGTGAGAATTTTAAAGCCAGCGTATCAGTTATTAAATCCTCGTCCAAATCCTTCGGTCTACAACGCAGTCATCAGCGGTAAATCGTTGCCTCGCTGCATCTGCGTTTTCCGTCATAAGCGCGCCTTCAAATAAAGTTTCCGAAGCTTATAAAGCCCGAAGGCAGCTTGACGCGGGCGAACACTACATAATTTATATTTATAACAGTTTTTATATCATTTTTATTGAACGGGATGAAACTTATACACTGAGAGAATTATTTTTGTTAAAAACGCAACACTGGCTTGCTCAACTGGGTTATACGACACTTATAGTATTATTTACAATATATTTGAGAATTTTGCTGTATTTAGTTATGGCATATTTTATTATGTGTATAGTAAATTCCGATTTGAGATCTGATGTAAAAAATATGTAAATAGAAATTACAATTTTTACAGATTTTTATTGAATTGGATTATATACAGTGTTACGGACAGACATAATATATTTTAAATAAATGAATAACCTCGTTCAATAATAATAGTAAAAATATTTATGTTCCAAAATTTCACGAATCTTGAAGATTCAAAAATCCATTAGAATATTTTTCGACTTTCGACTTATGTTAATATATCGTGAATGTGTACAAATGCGATTCAGTATTGTTTTAGACATAGATACGTAAGCATGTTATAGTTTTCGCGATTCGACAAAATAAAGTGAAATTAATGTAAAAAGTGTTGAAGTTTCTAATATCTCCTACCGTGTAAAAATCTGCCTGTGGCAGATACATACAGACTATAAACAATTTGTATACAACTTGTATACATCCCTTTCTATTTCATGAATTTGCTTCCATGTAATTATTTAAAAAGTTACGTAACTTAATTAATCGCTCAAAAATACTTTAACTATCGTCGCCCACTTCCCGAATACCACTAATTAGACAGGTATGATAAATAATAAAATAATTACCAAATTCTTTGAAGAGGTTTAATTACTAATCCATCCTAATCAGTATGGAAGAACGTCTTCACTTCTAAAATTGAAAAGTATGACTGCTAGTCAGAGAACTCTACGTCAAAAATGTATTGTTGTTTGCGTCGAAGATAATTTTAGAAAAACAGTTACTTATCGCCACATATCTTACTAAATTTTACAAGGACGTGACTTCTGTAAGCGATATAATATAACGGAAACCTGTTTTTATAGGGGATAATGGGGTCATATCGATCACCTAAGGAAAACTTAAAGAAAAACGATATTGCGTTCTATATAGACCATTTGTTTATTTGTTTATTTATTTATTTTTATTCAACGGGCATTTTAAGCCCTTTACAAAAATATCACAATACTAGTATTACATAGAAAGCATTTCTCTCTTGAATAACATAGTTGTAAATAACATATAGAACGTTAGTATTAACTTATACAGTGCATACGATCATAAAAACATAAATACATTACATGGTAGATGTGTAAAGTAGCATATAAGTAATAAAAAGAATAAAACAGTATTCCAATATACAGATACTTTAAGTTACTTTCGTAGACAAATTCCGATGATTTAATATAGTTTTCAAATAATGATATTCGATTCTCTTTTCTAATAGCTAAAGGTAACTTGTTCCAAGCTCTGACTAGGCTCGCAATACATGAATATAACCCAAAAGATGATTTATGATGACTTTCAACTAACTAGTAGCAACTGCCTTGGATTTTTCAAATCGTGAAGGCAGTCTCTTTTTTCAGAACAGATTCTAATTTTTTAATATCAGTAAATGTGCATGGATTCCACATCGGTAACTTAGAAAAACATTGATATCACAATTACATAGATTACATAGGTAAATTGATTTGCTACAATAGAAATGGAATTAAGTAAAAGTCGTATGGTATACAGTATAAATTTGTAGCGCGTTACAACTCATAGACATACTTATGTATAACATATATCGGTGATTAAATTTGCGGCTGCCAAAGTTATCACGCAAATAATTGTTTAGCCAATTTTCAAGCGAGTCAAAAGTTATTTTTAGAAGCTTAGTCATCAATTTTGCATTATAATAGATAAATAATTTTGCCGATTGAATTTGCACTACACCAATTTTTTTCTTCAAAGAGGATCACTCAAACAAATTTTTCCTTTTTTTGAAATCAATGTTCGTGGCTCTAATTAAAACCTCAACCACGTTAATGCGAAATCGCCGGGAGTAGTGCAAGATGACTCCCGACATCTGTTAAGCAAACTCTATATTATTGAATAGAGAGTATATATTTTTTAAAAAACGCTTTATTGAAGTGTTTTGCATTGGATATGAACTAGAGATGGCGTTAGCGTGAACAATATTCTCATGGACGTAAAAAGAACTATTAGCTATTCGAATATTGTAAACGGACATTTGACTGAAATTGAGTGAAATATCGATACGCAGCGTTTGAATTCCAATAGTTCTTTTAGAGTACGTGAAAAAAAATCAGACATATACGTTATCTTTAATACGTATTAAGTACAAATTACTCCGATAACACGCTATTAAAAAATTTTTCAATAACAGAATTCGACTAATAGATTTCAGATGTTGTCCTGCATTACTCCCAATGGTCCCGCATTACCCCAGTGAACGGTAATTAAAATTGGCTATGGATGTTCATACTGGCCAGCACTTTCTAAATACCTTAAAATCGTCATTTTTACATTTTTATAAATATATAATTTTGACAATTACACTTGACCTCAGCCGAGTTTCTTCTTTACAAAGGTCATCTATTATTCAAACAATTAATCCTTTTTTGGGTAATTAACTTTTGTTGCTCTAATTAACAGCCAAAATAGCTATGGGTGATCATGCTGCGCACATGCACCCACGCACACAGACACATGCACACACGCACACACATGCACACACACAGACGCCCACGCACACACACGTACACACACAAACGCAGGCACCCCGCGCTTAAAACATGTTTCTTTGAATTTTAAAACAAAACATTTTACCATTTCAATGCTTTCTTCATTCAGTATAAAAATACAACAAAACCATTTAAATATATAAATAACAACTTTTTATATATCACAACATAAGTGCCATCATTGAAATCTCATACGGCTCCATACCGTCATAAACCACGTTACCCTGAGAATCCCGAAAACTTATGATGTGTATATCTTTATAAATCTTAAAACCGATTTTCTCGGCTGCCCTCTGCGAAAACGGCGACGTAAACAATCCGCACACAACATCTATTTTTCTGTTTCTGGCAAGGTCGATAGCACCACGAATCAAAGCAGTCGCCAAGCCTTTGCCGGCGTGCGCAGAATCTACGCTCAGGTTGACGATGTCCAGAGTTGCGTTGATCGTAGGTAATTCTTGGAAGTAATTTACGCTATCGATAGCTGCGTCTATGACTGAAGTGTACCACTCCGATAGAATTTTAGAATTAAATGAAAAACCGTCTGTTGAGCTGTTTAGATTATTATTAGACATGTTTGGATTCACTTCAAGGAACATCATGTTTATTCCGGCAATTTTCCTAGTCTCACGGTGAATGGCAACGAGGCATGGATGACTTTTCAGTAGGATTTCGTATTTTCTCCTAAAATCCTCCTTTATTATTTGTTCCTCTTTCTCGTTGATCCGGTCTTTGTTTTTCGCTAAATACGTCCTCAGCAGGTACTCGTCCGGAAAGAAATGTTGCATCAGAAAACTCAAAACTACTGGCCTTTCATCATCTTCCGCCTGACGTATTTCGTAATCTTTCAGCGTCATAATTATGTATAAGAAGTCTTGATGAAAAACTCTATTTTGATAATAGAAGTTATATATTATTTATTATATTTTATTATTTACTAATATTTATTTCTAGTTCTTATGAAATATTTCGATTGGCATTATAAAGTAAATATCTTAAAATATCTTCTATAAAAATTTCATGAAAAAAATACTACTATTAAATGCCATGGCAATCAATGTCGTTATAATCCACAAATAAAAACGAGTAGGTAAACACTGCATAAGCGGTTTTTACATCGAAGATTTCACGTAATATACTATAATATATTAAATTAAATGTATGATTTTGCAAAATATTTTTTTTAATAAAATAAAGAAACTTTTAATCTTTGTAAGTGCCGTCGATATCAGATCTCTCTAATTTTTAAATAACATTTTTTCTTACCTTTTGAAACGTAATAGAAAATAATCAAGTAAGCATAGGCTAAGTAGCTGATCTAATATAGGATGTTGTTCTTATATTGTCATCCGGTATACTAACCTGACAAACGTATTGACTTTGTAACTTATCGGGAAGTAAGTTACAGATTTATTTCAAGATTCGAGTATGAATAATACAGACATACAGACAGACAAATAAATAAATCAAGATAAAATTAAAATGGGCGTTTAAAAATCCCCGAAAATAACTTTCCGCTTTAGTACTTCACATGAGCCTTACCTTCCTTATATAAAGATTATCTCAACAATTTCAAGTGGATTGTATCAAATAAAACTGAAATAGCGTTCAGTTTAAATAAAGAATATCTGCTCCCTTTACACAAACATCAATATTTTTAAACAAAATTTATATGCAAGATATTTTAAGATACGTACTTTGAAATGTCAATAAAAAAATTTAATTAAACGTTTAAACAAATAATAAGAATATACCTATTTTTCGTTGATGCTAAGGTGTTTTCACTGCTTAATTGTCGATGCACACCAGAAACACGTCTGCGCTTCAAAAGTAGAAAAGTATGACTGCTAGCCTGAGAGAGATGTACAACAAAAATATATTGCAACACGAAGCAAAGATAAAGGGGGATTTTTGGAAAGGCGATAACTATCAACATGTATCTGATTGAATTTGACAAGGTCGTGGTTCCTAAAAATGATATAATATAACGGATACATATGTATTTACTTTACTATAGTTGTAGCTCTATAATTTAGATTCCTAAAATCTTACGGTACCGTCGGACGGTACTGTTAAAAAAAGATAAAGTAAAACTATAAAGTATGGTGAAAGCTTGGGATAAACTTTTGTCGAAAAGCTTGCGCCAAACTTGTGTCATGAGACTATACTATAGTTCAGCCAAAGTTTTTGTACTTATTGGTTCAAGTCAATGCTTCGGTGGTTTTCGTGTCCTGTAATGAGGTCTGGGCCGTGTGCATCGCAGGTTTTAATGTCTAGATATACAATTAGTTGAAGTCGGTGTCTCGGTTTATATAATCGCCGATAATGAGGTCCACTACCGAGTGCGCTCCATACTTTTTGGTGTCGAAATGTGTATACCAGTTGCAGACGGTGACTTGGTAGTTATGGTATCCGATGTCGAGGTCAAAGATCAGATAGTTGGTTCCGTAGTTTTTGGTGTCTAAATGTGCATACCAGTTACAGACGGAATCTAAGTGATTATAGTGGCATATGACGAGGTCCAGATAGGGCACTCCGTAGTTTTTGGTGTCTTAGTGTGCATACTACGTAGACCTCGACATCGGCTACCATAATCACCTAAACACCATCTTAATTTGTATCGTATATCTAAATTTTCTATTGTAGCGCTTTTACTTGTCTCTTTGAGGTTAGGGAGCACGGTAACCGCAATCTACATACTACTTAAGGACGGTGTCTAGGTAGTTAATATAGTTATGGTGGCCGATGACTAGGTCTAGATAGTGCGCTCCGTAGTTTTTAGTGTCTAAATGTATATGCTAGTTGCAGACGGTGTCTAGGTGATTATGGTAGCCAAGGAAAAGATCCAGGTAGTGCGCTCTGTTGTTTTTGGTGTCTTAAAAAGTATTAAAATCTCAAAGCATTAATATAAAAATATATTTTCGTGTATTTGTATGACATATTCTAATTATCCTTCAGATAAGAATTTATATTAATTTCTTAGTAAACGAATTAAGTCGCGATTTACAAATTACTTCCTATGAAGATAAAGATTTTTCTTTGCCAAAAAAGTCTTACATATGCAATAAAAAATGTTATGTCAATACTTTGAGATTTTAACACTTAAAAGGTATTTTATTAAAAGTGTATAAGACGCTTTAAGGGAAGAAGCTACCGATTTCTTTTACAAATTTCAATTTTCTTTAAGTGGTAAAACACTTTTTTAACGCTATGTATTTTGTAAGTAATAGTATATTGTATACCGAGGGCGAGAAATAGGCTGTTACCGTGCGCGTGAGTTTGCTGTACGAGTCGGTGACGAGCAAACACGAGCCGAAGGCGAGTGCGTTTTACGAGCCGAATACGAGTACTGCAAACACTCAAGGGCAGAAGAAGCCTCCCGCCCATGGTGCACACCGTATGTTTTGTGGCACATGTATTGATTTTTGCGGTTTTAAGTATCTATCAAGCGGAACCAGATGTGGCCGTTTTTCGACACGGTGCAACTGCCGTAATGTTCTATTATACATTGATTTATACACACACACACACACACACACACACATACACATGCATATATACACATACACACACACATACACATCCATATATACACATACACACATATATTGAATAATTATTATCGTATATTAAAGTTTTTCATGTAAATGAAAGATAAGATAATTTATTTAATTTTAATTTAATAATTAAAAGTCTTTACCGTACGCTGTAACATGCATGCATGCACGCACGCACGCACGCATGCTGTAGTGAGCTGAAAAGTCTTTACCGCCCGCATGGGCGGGCGGTACAGAACATTTTTGTCGACGGTCGGTAAACGGCCACTTCTGGTCCGCTTGAAATGCACGAAAAAGCACAAAAATCGTGCATGTACTACGAAAAAGGTTTTATGCGAAAGCTCACTTTTTTTCGATACATTTGAAGCTGTAGAATTTTTATACACCTATCAAAATTCAAAAATTTTTGTCTTTATTTTAATGATTTTTTTGTATGGTATACCTATAAATTATAAAGAAATATATAATGTAACTTTTATTTGTAGGGTATGTTGTACTTAAAAATAAGATTATAAGAACCATTATAAAAAAGAAAAAATTTAGTGATCTTATAATATTATTTCACCAGTACTACAATTTCAAAATTTCGCGCGTGTTCCGTTTCAAATCTCAGTATAGCATGTCTTGTATAGGACGATATCTACTTTACCGACGGAGTGATAACTGCATATTTACTTTTACGAGGAAAATATTTTCCCTTGACTGCATGAACAGTGAATCAAAAAGTAGATTATTGTATTACACACTGATTAAATCAAGGAAGTATTATAGTTTTATAAGTAATATGACTTAAAAATAGTGGATTTCTTTGTGTCTTCTTTTCGTTTTCAGAAAAACCAGCATATACAGTCAACAAACTAAGAGTAAACAATACCTTTTTTTAGAGAAATGATGAATGTGAAGGCACTTTACCAATAGTCTGGTTAATTACACAATTCTGAAAGGTAAGTATAAATTTAATTGTTGTAGATGTTTAAATTGTTTTATTATACTTTGCAAGTATAATTTTTTTATAAATTTTAATTTAGCGGCATAAATCTTTTCAGGTTATATGAATGTAGAATGACATATTTAATGTCGAAATAGTTACTTAAAATAAGTCATAGATTTGACGCAAGTAAGCTATTCAAATGTATTAGTAAACGAATTGACTCGTTTGACTAATATTATATGAGCTCAGCATGCTGATACTCAACTTTGTATTTTCAGCTCTTGCGCAGCCCTGGAGAACTGACGTGGAGAAGGGTTTCGTGTGAACAGCCGTTGCACACGAGTCAGTCGATCCTAAGCCCTAGGAGAAATCCTATGTCGATGACGGTGTATGTTTCTAAAGTATTTTACAAAAGTGCACACCCGTCGGGCGAAAGGGAATCCGGTTCCTATTCCGGAACCCGGCAGCGGAACCGCATACAATTCGGGCCCTCGTAAGAGTGTTCGTCGGGGTAACCCAAAGTGACCTGGAGACGCCGTCGGGAGATCCGGGAAGAGTCTTCTTTTCTGTATAAGCGTTCGAGTTCCCTGGAAACCTCTAGCAGGGAGATAGGGTTTGGAACGCGAAGAGCACCGCAGTTGCGGCGGTGTCCGGATCTTCCCCTCGGACCTTGAAAATCCAGGAGAGGGCCACGTGGAGGTGTCGCGCCGGTTCGTACCCATATCCGCAGCAGGTCTCCAAGGTAAAGAGCCTCTAGTCGATAGAATAATGTAGGTAAGGGAAGTCGGCAAATTGGATCCGTAACTTCGGAATAAGGATTGGCTCTGAGGAGCGGGGCGCGTCGGGCTTGGTCGGGAAGTGGGTCTGGCTGACGTGCCGGGCCTGGGCGAGGTGAATGACCCTCCTTCGGGGGGGTCGGGATCCGAGCTCGGTACCGTGCTTTGGCCTCCCGCGGATCTTCCTTGCTGCGAGGCTTTTGGGGCTGTTTCGCCGTCCCGATCGTTCTCTTCGGCCGCCATTCAACGCTCAGCTCAGAACTGGCACGGACTAGGGGAATCCGACTGTCTAATTAAAACAAAGCATTGCGATGGCCCTCGCGGGTGATGACGCAATGTGATTTCTGCCCAGTGCTCTGAATGTCAACGTGAAGAAATTCAAGCAAGCGCGGGTAAACGGCGGGAGTAACTATGACTCTCTTTTGGGACTCGAAGTCGAGGGGCTGCAGTACCCGTGCGCTCTAAGTAGCCTTTATGGTGAAAGGAGGCATGAGAAAATGGCTTAAAAACCATGTGTACGTCAGTCACCAGTCCTCCACCTTCAATGGAAGGATCGTGATCGGACAGTGGTAACCTCGACAATGGCCGATCGAAAACCTCCTAGTGTGTTGGCGTCTTATGCTTGGGACGCCAGCCGGTGTGTCCTGGACGTCTCTTCGGAACCGACCGTTGAGCCGACTAATTTTCGAAGGCCCTCTGGTACCGGCAGTTGCATTTGGGGTTTGCCGAAGGCAACTGTTTCCAGCATCTGAGTAATTGGATGGAGAGCTCGTCTGCTTGGTCGACCACCACGGCGCTGAGTGAAGGTGTTACCGCCGTAGGGACTGGGGACTCTGTTGAGATTTCCAGTCACTTACATGGCGTGAAAATACGGTCATGTGGCTAACTTACCGTGGCGCATGACTGGGGGCACCGGACACGTCGTGGGAGCTGTGCTTGGGACTCGTTAAAGCTTCGGCTCTAGGTAGTAGGGCGCCGGAGAGGTGGTGAAGAAAACACCAATCATGTTGCTGCAGAAGCTGACGGCGTTGAGCAAGTATAGCATGTATAACATCTCCGCCTGTCGCTGGTGTAGCACATGAAAACATCAGTAGATGGCCTCCTCTCTGGTATGTGACCATGATGCCAATGTAAGTCCTGCTCCCGGCTCTAGGGTGCGTTGGCGGAGTCTTGCCGTCATGTACGGGCGGCTAGGGAGAGGCAAGCGCCCGTGCTGGGTTACCATCCCACTCGGGTTTAATTGCTCAGGTAACGACTCAAACATAAATAAAGACATAGTCAATAGCCGGCGTGTGCCTCGGAGCGCCGGCCCTGTGCAGCCGCGCAATGCTGATGTTCCTGCATCACCAGTTCCAGTCCGGGTAACGAGGGCTACAACTCGGGCTGGAGTAGCAAGTCTGGAAGAGCCTTTAACATCACCATCTGCTCTTCCAGATACAAGAGCTACTAGACGCCGTGCGAGGCGAGAGCATATGCCATCTTCGGCTCCTGCCCGCATCGGTCGTCAGGAAAGAGGTGTAGTAAGTCATTTGGAGGACATCGGGGAGCCAATTCCATCAACATCAGCTCAGCCCGATGTCCCAGAAGAAAGTCTTGTTGTGGATGACAGCCAGGGCGAAACAGCTGCCCAACACACGCAGCCCGCTCCGTTGACCAGCTTGGAGTGGGCGAGTCGGGACTTTCCGTGTCCCGACTGCGACGCCTCCTTTGTCACAAAAATCGGCTTAGGAGTGCACCGACGTGTCAAACATCCGGAGATTGTGAACCTGGAGGTTGATATAACGAGGAAGAAGAGACAATGGTCGGAGGAGGAGAAAAGAATAATGGCTCGAGTCGAGGCCATGGCAGTAGTGGACGGGGTGCGATACATAAACATGCACCTGGTGGAGTATTATAAGGCTCAACCTGTCCTTGAGTCAATAGCTCCCAGGTCCCTGGAGGCAATTAAGGGCATCAGAAGACTCCAGGGGTATCGTGACCTAGTCGCTGCTGCTATGGATGATTTGCAGGCTGTCCCCGAGATTGTGGATATCCCTCCTGCCCAATACCAGGAAGGAGTCCCGGTCTCACCAGGGGGCAGCGACTCGGCACGGTTCGCTTGAAGCAGGCACAAGTTGACCTAAAATGTGTCCGAAATCGGCTAACGCAGAAAGTTTCTGTATCATCTGGGGATAAAAAATCTGTATAAATGCAAATCCTAGCTGCTCGGTTTTGCAAGTTATGGCCATTTTTCTATTTTAAGTGCAGTTCGCTCGTGAGAGGAAAAGTCAGCCACTTTTGTATGGTCATTTTGTATGGACACAGTCATTTTTCTAAACTCTATTATTGAAAAATTCTTACATACATGAACTAAAAATTGTTCAAATGTGATTTTTTTTCTCAAATTTACATGTAATTTTGTCAACGGCTCTTTGAATAATGCTGCTGTTCCAATTTTGTTCGCTTTCTTAGTGTAATATAAAAACAGCTTAACTGACTAATTTAAAAAAATTATTTTCTTTGATAAATTTAGTTCATATTTCTCCGCTAGATGTCGCATACCTTTTTTCACAACCCTTTATAGAAATTGGTATCTTTAAACTATATGTTTAAGAGGATATCTGTAGTAATAGAACTGCGTTAAAAAATTTTTAACGTCACAAATTGGTTGCTACATTTAAGATTATTTTATTAAATAATCTTTATTTAATAATAAAATAATATTATTTTATTAAATAATCTTTAGGTTTTAAAATGCCTTCCAAAAGTTGTCATAATGACAACAGAAAAAAAGTATGCGGCCCATGTGGGAAAAAAATTGTATTAGGAACTGTAAATCCTCAAAAGTTTTTAATAAATAAAAACACTGAACATCTTATAAAACAGTATATATCAAAAGATTATGATTTGACTGATGAGAAATATCCCTTGAGTATATGTAAATCTTGTTCTGTAACTCTTCTCGAAATTGATAAAGATATTTTTAACAGACAATTGCAAAATATGCCTAAATATAACGAAATTATATTACCAAAAATAACTCGTTTAACTGAAAGTGTCTGTAATTGCTACATTTGTTTGACTGCCAGATTTACAGGGCATGTTAAGAATAAGAGAGGAAAAGGTAAGTTCAAAGATGTTAGCAAGGAAATTGACATTACTGCTGGATATTACGAATCTAAAAAATTAGAGTCACTTCCTTTGAAACAAAAGCTTACATCTACAGAATCGATAAAGTTATGTAGTACGTGTTTTCAAGAAATTGGTAAAGGAAAATCGCATACTTGTAATAATGTAAATAGTAATGTAATGAAAATAGTCGAAAAACTTCCTGAAAAAAGTCATGAGCAACTTCTTTCTAGTATCATAAAGAAGAAATTTGCTTCTCATGCAGATACGAGTGGAAAATTCAAAAATTCTGATGTAAATGTTTCTACTGGTGGTCGACAAATAAGAATAAAAATAAATCCAGTTGCAAATAAAAATGTTTCGTTTGATGAAGAATCTTTAGATAATTTAAAAGTTAAAATAGGAGCTTCTAGTAGTAAGATGAAAAAAATTACAAATTTTATAAGATGTCATGTAGGACGAAAATCTATTCCTGTAGATTACTCGAAGCACATGACGGAAATGTCGAATTCGCTAAGAGATGTATACAAAACAGGAGTATATGAATTTGAATGTGAAAAGTCGACCAATAAAGCACTGCGACCTGTCGTTTATGCGGACGCCGAAGAACTACTTGATCGTGTCATTGAAAAAAGAAATTTGCAAGGAAATGTAATTGTTAAAGTCATGGCTGATAGTGGTCAAGGCTTTTTCAAAATAAGCTTAACTATCCTTCCCGAAAACTACTCTCCTGTTGAAGACAGCTCTCTAGAAGAGACTTATAATGATGAAAATTTCCAATACAATCCTGAGGATTTGAATGAAAATAAAAAAAGAAAATTGTATACTGAAGGTGGCAGCATAAGTAAAAAAGGTAAGCTCACCAGTGTCGATGGTTTGATACTTTTATGCATAACTCCTGATATAAAAGAAACACATGCTAATATGAAAACTTTATTTGACATAACTAATATAAATAATGTTCCTTTCAAGTTTGTTGCAGATTTTAAACTTTTATTGATTGTGAATGGACAACAAACTGCTACGTCAGCCTACCCTTGTCCATATTGTTTTGTTTCTCTACACGATTTAAGGAGTAAACCCGATTCCAACAGCAGCGATAATGCTAGTAGTTCATATCATCAAATTGGAATGGAGAATAATACTGAACTAAAAACATATGGAAACTTAAGAGCAGATTATGAAAAATACTGCCTTGCAGGGAAAGATAAAAAATATAGCAAAGAATGTCATAGCACTATAAATTCTCCTCTTTTCGATGAAAGCGACGACACTTACGTACTTCAGAAGTGTGTGATTCCTGAGTTACATGTGCAGCAGGGTTTTGTTAATCATTTATTTTGGAAAGGATTAGTTCCTTTATTAGGCGAAAAAAAAGCTTTATTGTGGCCAAAAAAATTAAATTTAAAATCTAAAAATTATCATGGAGATGCATTTGAAGGGAACGCGTGTAGAAAGTTACTGAAAAATGCGGATATGCTTAATGATAAAGATATTTACGGAGATGTAGGTATATATAAAATAATGCCCTATATCACAGCTTATAAAGCAATGAATAAAGTAGTAAATTGCTGTTTTACCTCTGGAAAAGTAGGGCCTTCTCTTGATGCTCATATCAACGAGTTAAAGAACGCTTTAAACAGTATTGATAATCTTTCTGAAACTTTAAAAATTCATGTTCTAATTTCACACGTTAAAGAAAGTATAAAGTTTATAGAAAAGAATAATGGATTAGGGTATTGGTCAGAACAAAGTGGTGAATCAATACACCATGAGTTTTTGAAGTTTTGGGAACGTTATAAAGTCAGCAGTATCCATCATGATGCTTACTTATCAAATTTATTTAAGGCAGTAGTTGAATTTTCATCCCTTCACCTTTAAAGTATTATTATTTAATTATTTATTTTTATTTTAATTCTGTTTTCATTTAAAAGTTTTGTAGTAAAAGATAAAAACCAAAAAAAAAGAAAAAAAATACCAAAAAAAAACAAAAAAAAACATGGGGTCATTCATCCACTACGTCCTCGTCGTTGATCTTGGGTCTCGCTAAAGGTGGATTTATAGATATGTATGAATTATATATAAATAAAAAAGTAGACAATGCATATTTTTTTCATCATTTATGACGCAAATTATATTAAAATTTCTTAAATTCTGCATAAAACTGCACATAATGAATAAAGCGAAAAAAATTGGAAAAGCAGCATTATTCAGAGAGCCGTTGACAAAATTACATGTAAATTTGAGAAAAAAAACAAATTTGAACAATTTTTAGTTCATGTATGTAATAATTTTTCAATAATAGAGTTTAGAAAAATGACTGTGTCCATACAAAATGACCATACAAAAGTGGCTGACTCTTCCTCTCACGAGCGAACTGTACTTAAAATAGAAAAATGGCCATAACTTGCGAAACCGAGCAGCTAGGATTTCCATTTATACAGATTTTTTATCCCCAGATGATACAGAAACTTTCTGCGTTAGCCGATTTCGGACACATTTTAGGTCAACTTGTGCCTGCTTCAAGCGAACCGTGTCGGCGGCCTCGTTCCATTCTGCGCATGAAGATCTTGCGCAGATGGAACAATTAACTACTGAAGGCCAACTCCTGCCGATCATTGATGAGAACCGGCGGGGCGTCGATCCTGGCACGATGCTCGATGCAGTGTGTCAACTAACACTCACTGTGGAGAGTATGGATGGGTGGAAGACTGAAGGGCTCATTACCCTTGCTAAAGAGGTGTTAATGGGTCGTGAGGTTGGAAACCTATGCCAGGATTGGGTCAAGAGTGTGTTTCCAACGCCTCCCCCGCCGAGACCTCCTCGTTCACAGCACGGATGTGAGGCTCCGGTGTCGAGAAGACAGCAGCGACGTGATGAGTATAAGCGAGTACAGACGCTCTTCAGAAAAGATATGGGCAGAGCTGCCAAAGAGGTACTTGATGGGAGAAATGTGTCGATGACTCCTAATATAGTAGAGATGGTTGAGTACTGGCAATCAGTCATGACACAAGAGTCCGTACCAGTACCACAAGTACCTTGACAAGGGCCTAATTCTAAATTGAGCTATGTCTGGAAGCCCATCACGTCGGAAGAAACTACTGCTGTCAAAATACCATTAAAATCGGCACCAGGAGTTGACGGAATTACGGTGAGACAATGGAGATCTGTTCCAGCGAGTGTAAAAGCCTTGTTCTTTAACGTAATCCTCGCAAGAGGAGGCTTTCCTCCGGAGCTGTTGGTAAGCAGAACCGTTTTTCTTCCCAAGAAACAGGACAGTGCAGCACCGGCCGATTTTAGGCCAATCAGTATAGCCTCAGTCATCGTGAGACACCTGCACAAGATCCTCGCTGTTAGATTGATGGCAGCGGGGCTTGTAGATCATCGGCAGAGGTGTCTCGATGACGGGTGTGCGGAAAATATCAGGTCGCTTAAAAATCCTGCTCTGCTTCTTAATAAGCCGCTGCTACCACAAACTTGTTCTGGCTGGAGCTACACTTGGTAGGCACAGAGCTCTGGACAAGCAGGTTAGGGTAGCTGTACGCAGGTGGCTCCGATTACCAGCAGACACGGCCCTGTCGTACTTCCATACGTCGTGCAGTGATGGAGGCATTGGCATACCATCCTTTGTTACCACGGTGCCGGGACTCATGCTAAATCGGCTGAGGTCCTTGGCAAACTCTTCGTCAGCCGCTGTTAAAGAAGTGGCCCAGCTTGGATGGGTCACTAAGCGGCTGGCATGGGCCGAGCGGGCACTCATAAGAGATGGTGAGTGCTTGGACTCGGCGGAGAAGAGAAACGGGTGGTGGGCCAATTGCCTCTACAATTCAGTAGACGGCAAAGAACTGCGCGAGTGTGGGAGGGCGTCAGTTTCTAACACTTGGATGGACCATGGTAGCTACGGCATACCTGGTCGGGATTATATCCAATACCATCACGTGCGAGTGAACTGCCTGCCCACGCGTATAAGAACATCGCGGGGCTTCCGCAGAGCTGGAATGAATGTCATGTGCCGAGCTGGTTGTAATACAACAGAAACCGCCGCACATGTTATACAGGGGTGCTTCAGGACGCATGGTGGCAGATGTCTTCGTCACAATGCGGTCTGCAGCACGCTTGCTTCCGGTCTGCGGAAGAAGGGCTGGGTCGTGTCCGAGGAGCCACACATACAAACAACTGCGGGAGTACGCAAACCAGACCTTGTTGCTGTGAAAGGGAGTCGCGCGTGTGTTATAGACTCACAGGTGGTCGGCGGACAGCAGCCATTGGATGCCGCGCACGAGGTGAAGGTAAAGAAGTATAGGGACAACCCTGATGTACTCAGGGCTGTCAGACAATGGAGAGGTGGAGCTTATGAGTCCACCTCTTTTTCCTCGTGTACGGTGTCTTGGAGAGGAGTATGGTCTGTGAAATCTGTTGACTTTCTGTTGGAGTTAGGACTGTCAAAGAGACTCCTTGCGGGCATAACAACAAGAGTCATGCAAGGAAGTCACACAAACTGGACGAGATTTAACCAGATGACACAAACTCTACACGGGTGGAGAAGAGATAGGGCTGGAATTGGGTGAGGTAGAAACATCGACATAGCAAAATATGGGAACGCGACCCATAACACCTAAAAGCGCGCAAGTGCAAAGAGAGGGGTTTTAGTCGGTATTATGTTGTCAGAAGCAATATATGTGCCTTCATTGAGTCCGACACACGGGGGGGCCGCAAGCCAGCGGTACTCTCTATGGTGCGTAAACGCATTTCCTCGCTCTACAGCAAAAAAAAAAAAAAATCCACGTGAGGGTCGGTTAGCTGTTCCACATCTAGTGGAAGAGTGAGCTAATAGGGCAAAGGCTTTAAACGACAGTCCATCGTTCGTGAAGTAAAAAAGATATTTAAGAAATCGAGTGTGTTAAGCGCTCGATTTCTTTTTTTTGCTCTAAAGGGACTTTTCCCGAATACCTCCTAAAAAGAGGGAAGAATGCCATTTTGACTGTGCTCTGGGTCGAAAGCAATGCGTATGGACTTGGAAAAAAATCTCGGCCCAAAGCAATGCGTATGGACTTGGATAGTTCTAGGTTCAGAGGCGGCGTGATCGGCCGGAGCAAGAGAGGGCTTGCCCGACCGGTGCGCCCGACCCGGTGAAGCGCGACCATCTGCGCGAAGAGGCCGGCTACAAGGGGTGGAAGGCAATGCACATAGACTTGGGAAGTTTCTTGGTCTTTGCGCGCGGACCGCTCTGAGTAGTTAGGGCCTGATGGGCCCTACGCCTTAGATGAGGAGGGATGCGGATGGACTTGGAAAATTTCGATGTCTTGAAACAGACCTGACCGCTGAGGTAGATAGGGCCGGCCAGCCGATTAACATCGAGGCTGGCTCCGTTAGCCAAGTATACTTGAGCGAACTGGACTGTCGAGGTCCAATAAACTTGTCGGCCTCGAGCGGGAAGTAATGTGTAGGGACTTCTGGGAAGATTTCTGGGTCTTGAAGCAGAGCGGACCGCTCGAGTGTTAATAGGGATAAAATCCCTCCCGACCTGCCGCCTACTTAGGTCGGGGAAGGGGTGTGTTTAATAGGACCACCCCAACGGAGTTCAAAGCCGGAAAAAAATTCTATACCGAGCTACTCTAGTGATGAGTATAGCCAGAACAGCGGCTCAGCCAATTATGGCTTTAAGCCTTAGGGCTTTCTAGCTAGTTCACGGACTGGCGAGAAGAGTGACGCAACATGGCTGAACAGCAGTGCCTAGTAAGTGGTAGTTCCACATCCTGAGCACAGTGATAATCCTGTAAAAACAACTACAATAAGGTTAACATCTGCCTACGTATATAGGACTGCGCTTGGGTGTATAGACAACCGTGCCCGCGCAAAGTCCTTCTCAACGGTTCCTATAACTTTTATGAGGAAGTATGTACAACCTAAGGGATAGAGTTACGCAACAGGGGGGATCGGAGACCCCAGTGCCGGCGCAGGCGGGTGTGGAAACGGGCCCCGCTCCTGCGTCGAGATCAAGTAACCGTAACCGACAAAACGAAGGCAATGTCGAGGTGAGGGGGCAACAAGTTGTAGCCCCAAAAAGTTTAATAATTGAGCTGCCGCTGGACGGCCTCACAAAATGCCCGATCTGTGAGGTTGAAAATCGGCCGATATCATTTATTAAACACAGTGAGTTAGGATAGCATCTGGACCGGATGCACCTAACCACTAAGGTAGAGTGGAGGTGTGGACCGTGCCATAAGATCTTCAAATCGGTAAGAGCATGGGATTGCCACTTTGGCCCCCATTGCTCGGGTCTGCAGGAGGTACCGGACCTCCCGTTCAAGTGTACCGTGTGTGGGAAAAGCTTTTTCCGACAGGTTGGGCTCTCCCAGCACGAGCGGCACGAGCACCCCGCTCTACGAAATCAAAAAAGGCTAGCCAATAAGGAACCCGGTAAGAAGGGTCCTAGTAGCAAGTGGACAGAGGACGAGTTGGAGACGCTTGTCGATCTGTGCCACGTCTACGAGGGTCGGCCGAACATTAATGTTCTGATAGAGCGCCGCATCCCTTCTAAAACAAATAGGCAAATAAGTGATAAAAGAAGGCTCCTTATATAGAAAGGAGTCATACCACCGAGAGACCCTGCTCAAGGTGGAAGCCAGTCACAAGATAATGATGGCGCGCTGCTGGGGGAGGAGGCCGGTCCAAGACGGTCTCCTTCTCCCGACGAGGAGGAGCAGCAGGAAGTAGTAGGCAGGGATTTACTTGAGCCTCCTTCCGATCCACATAATGATTCTGCCTCTTCAAGCGAATTTGTGGATGCGTCAGATATCGGGGAAACTGTACCGTCTAGAGTTTCCTTTGTTGAAGTGCCGCGTTGGCGCAAAGTACTTCTGGAGTCCATCGAAGACGATAGTACCGTCCCAGAGGACATCAGAGTACATACCAACAAAGTAGGCGAGGCGGCAATGCAAGAGGATATTACCCAAGAATGCATTGACCGCTTATACAGTATTTTAACAAACCTAATCAATGGTGAGCGAGAAAAAGCAGAAGGGGATGAGGAAGAGCGCACAGCGCTGCCCAGAGCCCAGCCACAAAATAAGCGCAATTTGCGAAACAGGAGAAGACATAGGCGGGGTGGAAATCGGCAAGGAAGACCGATCACCCGGAATGAGCGGAAGAAGTACTCTTATGCTCGATGTCAGGATCTTTTCGATAAAGACCCCAAGAAATTGGCGGACATCGTGGCTTCCGGTGACTTCTCGTTGGTCGAACGGCATCAACCGCCTAAGAAGGAGGCGGTTGAAAAGCTCTACAGGGAACTCTGGGGGACAACAGGTCCCCGAGAGGTCGTTCTAGACCGCGGGGACGCCCGAACCAGGCAGCCAGAGGAAATCTTCACGCCTATTTCAGCTCCTGAAGTACTGGCTAAGATCAAGCGCATTAACAATAATAGCGCGGCGGGCCCAGACGGAATAGTAAAGGGAGACTTGGGCAGAGGTGGCTTACACCACTTTCTGGCTAAGTTTTTCAACTTGCTATACATAACACGCCTGTATCCGTCTGAGTAGCGTAAAAATAGGACCACCCTCATTCCTAAAGTCGGCAAAGATCGAGATGATGTGAAGAATTGGCGGCCAATCACAATCAGCTCGATATTGAGTCGTATATTTTCCGGATTGCTTGATAGGCGTATCAGGAACGTCATCACGCAAAATATACGACAAAAAGGGTTCGCCGACGTCAATGGGTGTTACGATAACGTGAAAATACTCGGGGAAGCTTTGAGGAAAGCTAAAGCTAAAGGTGCCTCCTTTGGAATAAAGGACGTATCGAAAGCATTCGATACTGTCCCGCATTCGGCGATAAAGCCCGCACTTGAGAGGAAAGGTATCCCCGAAGAAGTTTCAAGTTACGTAACAAGTATGTACGAGGACTGTGTCACATCTATCCGTGCAGATGGAGGTGACGTGGAAATCGATATATTGAGAGGGGTTAAGCAAGGAGACCCCCTCTCCCCATTGATTTTCAATCTAATTTTAGAGCCGTTATTAGAAAAGCTTGAAGCCGAAACAAAGGGCATTGAATTGGGAGTCGGCTGCAAAATCTCCGGCATGGCGTTTGCGGATGATTTAGTTACTATTGGCAAGACGGCAGCCGACTTACAAAAGCAAGTGGACATAACGGTGGCATATCTTGAAGGATTAGGCATGAGCCTATCTGTAGAGAAATGTTGCTGTTTTCAATTCAAGCCTTATCGAAAAACATGGCTTGCTCTGGATCCTGAGGTCCTAGCGTACGGTAAAAGGATTCCAGTGGCGACGGTTGAGGATACCGTACGATATCTGGGCGCCAAAATAACCCCATGGAGGGGGGTTATCCCAGATTTTGAACTAGAGTTCTTAGAAGAGATTTTACGTAGAACAAGGAAGTTTCAGCTGAAACCGATGCAAAAGGTAGATCTCCTCACTACCTACTTGCTTCATAGGTTCACGTATAGTCTAATAATAAGTCCACCATCCAATAGAACTCTGGAATTAATAGAAACCGCTATTCGCACAGAAGTGAAGAAAATGCTTCACCTGAGCGAACATACAAGCACTCCTTTTATGTACACTCCAAGGAGGAAGGGTGGCCTTGGACTCACTAACATCGAGTCCATGGTATATTTAGCGGTCTTAAGAAACGGCTCAAAGTCTTTGAGCTCCAGCGATCCGGCAGTTGTGGAAGTGATGGCTACACAACAGAAGGTTCACCGCCTGGTGGCATATGCAGAAAAAGTGGGGCTGAAATGGCCGGTTACAGGCGATGAGTTGGACCAGAAAAAACTGGAACTCAAGGCCGGATACGCGAAAGAGTGGGGGAAGCAGGTCATTCAGGGCCAGGGAGTCGGTGACTTTTCTGAACCAATCAGCAATTTATGGCTGGTTAGGAAGGATTTGCTGCTGCACTCCAGGGTCACGGATGCAATCCTGCTTCGTACAAACACCTACCCCACTCGATCCTGCCTTAAAAGGAGCATTTACAAGGATAATGCGGCCTACAATGATAAGTGCAGGAGGTGCGGTGAAACGAGTGAGACGTTGGGGCACATTCTGGGGCAATGTGTCCACACAAAGGTCATACGAATTCACCGGCACGATGAAATTAAAAATCTGCTGGCCGACCGTCTATCTAGGAAGAATTCGGTATTGGTGGAGCAAAGCTTCAGCGCGGGAAGCGAGATGCTGAGGCCCGACCTCGTCGTACTTACGAATGAGGGGGAGGCCTTAGTCCTGGACGTCACCGTCCGATACGAAAGGGACAGGTATCTGGCTAAGGGCGCTGAGGAGAAAACCACGAAGTATCGAAGAATTCTTAGGAGCGTCAAAAGCGATCTCAATGCAAAATCAGCAAGAGTCGTTCCGATAGTGGTGGGCTCAAGAGGAGCTATACCACGCAGTACTTTGTCAGACTTGAGGAAACTCAAGATCTCATCGGGCGACATTCTCACCATCTCGCTGATAGCTCTCCGGAGCTCCATTGAGATCGCTAATGCCTTCATGGACGCATAGGATCGGTCCAGCAAGATTACAAAGAAGACAGAAGATTGAAGAGTCAAGAAAGAAGTTTTGAAGTAAGAAGTAAGAAGAAAGAAGGCACAAGAAAAGCGTAGTTTATAAGTTAGTGTTATAAGTGTGCGTGCGTGTAGTTTTGTTTTAATTTATTTAATTTATTTAATTTATTTCGTGTACCAGTGTAAAGCTCTTTTCTCGTACTGCGCAAGAGTGGAACACACTAGCCCAAGTTCAGCGTTGAACGGTGCGAGTCATAGCACTGCTATTGCGGCAGAGCCACCCATTGGGGTGGGGCAGTCGCCTCCAAGCGGCTTCCCTGGTAACACCGATACTTGGAATATCGGTGGCTGAGTACTGCCTTCCACGTCGATGTGAACTCTGGACGACCACTTTACAAGGGAACGGGGCATTATATGAATCTCAAAAAAATAGTACTGCAACCGGACTATCGTAAGCAAGAATCTGCAAATTTTTCAGACTATCAAGTATTTTCTATTCTGAGTAAAAAATAAAAAACTATGCAAAATGTCTTGTTTGTCCCACGTCCCAAGCTTTAATTTCATCCGCATATACCGATAAATTTATAAATACACTAAATTTTAACAAAAAAAAATTACACAGACGGTTAATGTAAGTCTTAGTTAATCCAAAAATGATGCCCGACCTTCTAATGCGTGAATTCTGTTTCTGTATGGTCGTTTAGAAATGCGTCCCCTAGTTTGGATGTCTTGTCCGTCCCAAGGGCTTTATTCAAAGAAAATTGAAACAACAATTTACCACCTTGTCCAATGCTTTGAAAGCTGCAATGTACGGTATAATTTTAAAAATACCTACATGTTTATATATTTCTGGATCTTTTAGCCTATCTGACTCTTTCAGCAATTTCCTACACGCATTGCCTTCAAAAGCATCACCATGATATTTTTTCGAAACTAGATTGAGCTTGCGTGGCCACAATATAACTTTCTCTAGACCTAACAGGGGAACCAAGCCTTGCCAAAATACATGATTTACAAAGCCTTGCAGGACATGTAATTCAGGTATCACACATTTCTGTAAAACGTAGACATCATCATCTTCATCGAAAATAGGAAGATTGATAGTGCTGTGACACTTTCTACTACATTCCTTTTCTTCTCCTTGGTTTCTTAGGAGGCGGTATCTTTCATAATCTCTTCTCAAGTCGCCATAAGTTTTCAAATTTGTACAATTTTCCATTTCTGCACTATCAGATACCCTTGTAGTAGCATTATCATTCGAACTGGTTTCAGAACTCAATTTGTGTCTTAAATCACTTAAGGAGACAAAACAATATGGACAAGGAAATGTTGATGTTGCGGTTTGTTGTCCATTAACTATCAGCAAAAGCTTGAAGTCTGCAACAAATTTGAAAGAGATATCATTAAGTTGGGTTAAGTCATATAAAAGCTTAATATTTGCGTGAGTTTCTTTTATTCCAGGAACCACACACAACAATAGCAACCTATTTACACTAGATAGCTTACCTTTTTTGCTCAGACGACCTCCTTCAGAGTAGAGCATTCTTTTCTTGGAATTATTACAGTTAACTAAATCTTCCAGATCTTTTTCAGTATCATAATTTTCCTGCATGGAATTTTCTTCTTGTTTGGGTAAATAATTATCAGGGATAATGCACAAAATAATTTTAAAAAAATTTTGCCCTCCATCAGCCATAACTTTGATGCAACAGTCGCCTACTAAATGTCTACTTTCGATAACTTGTTCTACAAGTTCTTCAGCATTGGCATAGACAACAGGACGTAATTGCTTTTCTGCATCCGTTGCGCTTTCACAGTCGAATTCATAAACACCCGTTTTGTAAACATCTGTCAATTCTTTCGACTTTTTCGATATATGCTCTCGATAATTTTTAGGGATAGACATTTTACCAACATTACACCTTATAAAATTGGTAATTTTTCTCATCTCATTTTGTGAAGCGCCTAGTTGAACTCGAAAATTATCTAAATTATTTACGTCAAAGGCCACGTTCTTGTCAACTCAATTTATTGTGATCTTTTTACTTCGCCCAGCAGTGCTCATATTTAAATCAATATTGGCCCGCCTGCCAGTTTCATCCTGATTAGATTCTACATTGCATTTTATAACACGAGTTGCAATTTGCTGTTGGATTTACTGAGGAAGTTTTTCAACCATTTTTATGACATTATCCCTGAGATTTTTGCATTCATGAGCTTTACCTTTGCCAATTTCTTGAAAACATTTAATGCAATATTTTATTGAATCAACAGAATCATTACTTTTATTTAGTTCAAGCTCCTCTGATTTATGTGATTCATAGTATCCAGTAGAAATGTCAATTTCTTTATTTATATCCCTAAAGTTTCCTCTGCCTTTTTCAACTTTTATGTGTCCTTTGGACTGAGCAGTCAAACATACATAACAATTACAAGCGTTATTTAAACGAGTTTCTTTTGCAACTACTATCTCTTTGTAGTTAAGCATAGTTGGTACTTGCCGATTGAAAATTTCTTTTTCAATATCAAGTAGTGTCAAATAACAATTCCTACATATGCTCACAGGATACATTTCATCGTTTAAATCAAAATCCATAGATATAAACTTCTTCTGAGTTTTTCAGTAGATTTACTTATTAAAAATTTATCTGGGTTTATTTTGCCAAAAACAATTTTACGACCACAAGCTCCACATACTTTCTTTCTATTATCATGATGAGAACACCGAGGAGGCATTTTGAAAACGTAAGTTTAAAAAATGCAACTGCAACTCGGGAGGGTTGGATGGCTTTTTTCCTCTGGTGTATATATGACTTCGACATACATTTTTCGATTACGGATTTCCATGCGCCACCTAGCGGTATTAAAATAAACTTTTAATTGTGTCATATATTTATAAAACACCAACTCTATAAAAATTAGATGATGCATTTTGAGATACGTCGGAAAAACGACGAAACAACTGAAATACGGCTTTGTTTATTAAGCCATTATATCAGCATTTTAATAAATAATATTTAAATTATCAAAAAACAATAATACTCTCAACAATAAGTAATGAATACATACTCAATTTCTTTTATTCGGAGTGAGAAAACGAATTATACGTGTGTACTCAAATGCTCTACTTGGCTATTCATGAATGCGCATAGCGTAACACAAAAGCGTCCATAACTTGGGAAACCGATCACTTAGGATTTTCAATTTTACATTTTTTTCATCTAAAAACAATATAGAAACTTTCTGCATTAGCTATTTTTGGATCCATTTTCGGACCACTTTTGCATGCTTGAGGAACACTGTGTACTACCGTACCTTTATTATATGCCTTATCTGTCCAGCAAAAATTTCTTTAACGGAGCATTCAGTTTGAAAAATAAATATTTAAATCGAATTTGTCGTTTAAAAGGACAGATGAATTACTTCTTTCTTAATTTCACATACATCTGGTGTACTTAAATAAATAAATTAGTAAAAATATATGTATGGCACGAAGATTTTGTCCGTCCAATGATTACGTTAAATTGTACTAAAACAATCAAAGGCGGTAGCATCGAATACGACAAATAGGTAAATAAACAACATTTTAACCTATTTAAGCGTAGATCATAATCGTTCATATTCTGTAACAAGTTCTTTAATTTGTGCTAAATAAGAGATACTTCATGTAAGGTAATATATATAACAATATTAAATAAAAGTTTAATAATTTAAAAGAATTGGTTATAAGAAACTTTCAACATTGTAATATTTTTTTAACTACATAAGAGTGTTTTTTGACCTCGTCCATTTTAATTTTCTTCATTTATATGATTAATATTATTACATCAAATTTTTTATTTTCGGTTTCAAAGACTTTATTTTCTTGAGAATCATACTTTTAAAAAGAGCCATCTTTTTGACAATCCCCCGTATGGACTTATAAATAATTGACTGTGACCTTGCAGGTTTTTCAATGTTTATCCATTTTTAAATGGGTAAGTGTTCCTGAAATCTTTCAAGGAGCAAAATGAGACCTTTTAAGTAAAATCGGATAACAAATAAAAAAGATTCGGATCATTAAGTCAAATTATTCTCTAATTTACGCGATATCTAATTTTGCAATATCGAAATTATCACAAAATTTTCTTTTTGTTACTTATAGTACCCTAGTCTTATACTATAATGTCTCTAATATTATAGCACATAAACAAATCATTGTGTAAATGTTTATTTTTAAGGTCGATTTTCATGAAAGAACTACCTTAAATTAGAGGATTTTAGTGTTTGCTGTATCTTCTTCCCTTAAATATAATTATTGAAAAAGGGGAAATATATGGGGTAGACTGGGGTATACTGAGACAGTGAATTGAAATGGACTCCACTGTCTTTTTAAGAGCCTTATTTAAAAAAAAAAATAAATATAGCATTACTTTTTAACTATCCAAAGAATACTACCATGTATTAATTTATGGAGTAAAATGCTGTATAGTAATAAAAATAACAAGACACATACTTACTGTTTGTACTATAACTTCGTTTAAACTCGATCAAATTAAATTTTGCAAAAGGGAAAATAAAGTTAAACGATATGCAAAAAAAATAGCCGATTCTGAATTCTAAATATAAATGGTGCTTGTACAGTGGGAGAAATAAATTGATATAAAGAGAAAGATTAATAAGTTATTAATACTGCACGATTTACAACGGGGTAGACGATGTAGGGCGGAAGAAATCGAATGGACGATGCGGGAGGGAGGAGGAGGTAGCAACTCTGATAGTGATATATCTAATAGTGCAATGTGTAAAGATGAGGTCGAGTCTCTTCTCCGAATGTCCGAGGATGTTCGTTTTTGCAAGCGATTTGTGCGAGGTCTTGGATCCCTAGTAAATTTCAATTTAGTCGGAAATATGCACAATTTTTTGATTTTACAGATAACAGGATACTACAGTAAAATTATCCATTATTCGTACGTTAGCGAGCTCATCTATCTATTGAACGACTGATCACGAATGATAAGCTTAAATCATTTGAATTTTCTGTTTAATCATGTACGCAGAGAGATAATTAAAAAAAGCACGTAAAAAATCCTTTCAATAGTAAAAAATTAAATTATCATCGAGCGTTAAAGATCAAATCTATATTATTCGAAAATTAATCGCAATGCGCCATATCTAAGAAATCTCCGGAGTAATGCCTATTTACAAGGAGACATAGAAAGATAATTCGATTTTTCAATAATGCCCCGTACTGGTAAAATGTTATCAATATTTTAATATTGAACTTTCCTAAACATCGGCAATCCCATTGAAGTGTACACGATATTATACGCACCTGAAATACATTCGTAAAGTTCGAAATAAACTCGCGTGTACAATCTACTTGGAATGGCAGCTGAAGAGAAATATGCTTATAATAGGAAAAAGAGGTAGATGAAACGATTCCCTCTATATCACTCTCGTGCGATTTTAAATAAACTCTCAGCTGTTTCTTCACTTCGAGGTCCGATCGAGCGTCTATAGGTACGCACGGAGGTCGTTCGAGATCCGCTCGAGTCTCCTTCGATATCAATCGGAGCGTCCGAGATACGTCCGATGAAGCTTCCGAGAGTTCCGAAACTTCCGAGGAGTTGCGAGTCTTCGTGTCAGATCGATATTCACTCGATCCGCTCGATATCCAGCAACCTACTTTACCGACCTACCTTAACAACCAAGATAGTACTGAGCTTGTGCGGATGCTCCCGAGCGAAACTTGGCAACGCCGCACTAGTCAAATCGGTCGAGACGAGATGATTGCCGGCTAGCTTTTGTTTACAATACACACGAGTCGACGAGTCTATACGTGTTCGTGCTAGTACCTATAAGGTACGTGTCTGGTGTCTCCGGTAATGGATGAGAGAAAAGTGACACATCTTATTGAAGAAGTTCATCGTTTTCCAGCAATTTGGAATAAGACCGTACCAGAACACAGCAACAAACACTTTGTTGGTTCTGAGTGGAGTAAAGTAGCTGCCAATATCAATGTAGCTAGTAAGTAATATGTGCCTGATAAGTGCCTGTGATGTGCCTGTGATGTGTCTGTGCCTGTTAACAGTGTAAAATTTCAGACCTCATGAAAAGCGTTGTTAGTTTTCGTTTAAATTTATTCTTTAACAGCCTTTACCTGTAGACTTTCACTTGGCTTTACAGGATCTCAAGATAAACTTTATGAATGAATAAACTTAAACGAAAACTAAGAAGGCAATTAATTTTCTCATGCTTTAAAAAGTAAGTGTGTAAAATTTCAGACCTCTAGCTTGAATAACATTGAAATGACGAGCCATGATTTAGTTATATATATACTGATCGTGGAATGCTTTTCATGAGATCTTGTCAAGTCTACCATTCCATATCTATTGGCACTAGCGGGCTGAAATTTTGTATAGATGTTTTACAGCTAATTACAAAACAATTTGCCAGTATAGTTTTTATTTAACTGTATCCAATTTGCATGATCACCTTGAAACAACACCCGCCAATTCCGGTTTGTAAGTGGGATTATGTAAATTGGATACTGTTAAATAAAAACTAAACTGGCAAATGGTTTTGTTACAAGCTCCAAAGCATCTATACAAAATTTCAGCCCTCTAGTACAAATATAATTGGAATGGTAGACTTGACAAAATCTCATATGACAACCATTCCACGATCAGTATATATATAACTAAATCATGGCTTGTCATTTCAATACTATTCAAGCTAGAGGTCTGAAATTTTATACACTTACTTTTTAAAGCATGAGAGAACTAATTGCCTTGTCAGTTTTCGTTTAAGTTTATTCATTAATAGCGTTTACCTGTAATCCTGCACCCGTCTTTATGGGATCTGAAGGTATCTAAGTCGGTTGATTTTTTTTTTATTATATTACTACAATAGTATACTTTAAAATACCCTTTTGTGTTTAATGTAATAATAAGATAATCATGAATTTTCCATGAAATAAAAATAAAATGACATATATTTTCTCTTTTGTAGAAAGACATATATTGAGGTGTTATTGAGGTCGTAGCATAGCAAACAGAGACAACGAAAATTATTGCAATATCTAAATATGTCTTTTTCGACTACTTCAGAAAGAACTAGCTATTTGCATACTCACTATCTAAACAACTCTCGATCTATCAATGGTGAATACAGTATATTATTCCCTGTAATAAAAAACAATCCTGCCTAGTTTATGCAATATACGAGAATAACAGTTTCAACTTTTGAATACGTTTTATCAAAAATTTGTGATTTGCTGATGAAGGATTGGTGTAACTTTCACGTTCAACCAATTTTTCCAGAAGAGCGATTCGTTTTGACACTCAGGTAATTTTTCTTTTCATAATTAAATCCGTTACTTAGACAATATATTAAAATTTTTATATTATTTTAATTACATACTGAATCATTTTAGATTTCTATCAACAGGGAGTACTTATTCAGACTTATCGTTTTCGTTCAAAATGGGGATAAAAACTGTTTCTGTCGTCATAGAAGAGACAATGGAGGTTTTGTGGTCAACGCTTTCACCATTACATATGGCAGTTCCTTCCGTCAACGATTTTCAAAGAATATCACAGGATTTTGAACGTAAATGGGGCTTTCCGCATTGCCTTGGATCTGTCGATGGACGTCATGTATCTGTTAAAAAACCAGATAATTCTGGAAGTCTCTACTACAACTTCAAAGGTTATTATTCTATAGTTTTACAGGCTCTGGTCGACGCTAATTACAGATATATATGTATAGATGTAGGAGGGTATGGCAGTCAACATGATTCTGCAACTTTCAAAGCATCTCAGCTTTATAAAGCTTTAATGCAAAATAAGATAACTATTCCAAACGCTAGTAAAGTACATAATTCCAATCTTTATCTGACCTATTTTTTAATAGGAGACGGAGAGTACCCCTTATCAAAAATCTTAATGAAGCCGTATCGTGGTATTAATTTATCACACAAGCAGAACATATTTAACAAGCAACTGTCTAAAACGCGTGTAGTTGTAGAAAATACGTTTGCCCAAACTAGCCAGAAATGGCGTATATTGTATACGAATATTGAAAAAAGCCCGAAAATAGTACATTTGATTATGAAATGTACCTGTCTACTTCATAATGTTATTATAGATTTAGAGCGCGAAATTCACGTTCAAAATGCAAATGTAGAGCAGTCAATCATCGTTCATGATGATGATGTACTATTAGCTGTAACGGGTGCAGAAGATATACGCAATGAACTTGCAACACATTTTATGAAAAATCATATGTGTCGCCATTGCGCTTAAATTTAAGTACATTTTTATATTGTAAGATTTTAAAATTATTTTCATGATTTATTTAATTTATTAGGTTCAAATTTAAGGTTATGAGAGAATAAAAAATAATCTTTTTTTTATAATCTTTATTGAACACATAAACTTTTTATACTAAATAACGTATTACAACTGTATTTCAAAACACTGTATTCTCAACTGCAATGTTCTACAATATGAAACTCTTTTTTAAATACATTATATCATATTTTTTACTTTCGATTGTAACATAAATAAAATTAATTTTCTTAAATTTGTCTTTTTAATTTAAATATAAATGTATACCTTACGTATTATACTACTTCAACATAAAACATTATCAACAAAATAATATAATATTAATAATAATATACGTCGCACCAATGTATAGACGTAAATCGCCTCATCAATAAGGGACAGGCAAGTGCGGGTGCGCGCTATTTCGCACTTATAATTGTAGGTAAGAGCGTCTTTGTTTTCTATATAATACTCGAGACGATAACTGAGAAAGAAGGTTCGTAAGGTACAAGTCTTATTTTTTTCGACCACCCTTTAGGAATTATAATGTTTCCACGGACGATTGTCTAGCCGATTCGCCGCGTCACTTTTAAGGTAGTAGTCTCGTAGTTTACACGTTTTTTAATGTATTTTTTTGGGATTTTTTTATGGAAAAATAAAACTCGATCGATTTGATTTTTTGATATGTTACTATTAAAGTTAAAAACTACATACAAAATTTTTTTTTTTTAATTTTACAGTATGTTTTTATACTTTTTTAGCGTTAAAGTGAACGTCCCAAAAAAAAAAAAAGATAGATGGCTGGCTCGAGTGATTCAAAACATCTGAAACAAAAAAATCAAATGGATTATTGTTCTGTAGTCTAGGATTAAACAATTTTATCAAAAAATAACAAGATGGCGGACTTTAAACAAATAATTTTTTGTTTAAAGTCCGCCATTTTGTTATTTTTTGATAAAATTGTTTAATCCTAGAGGGTGCCAGAATAATAACCCTACAGAACAATAATCCATTTGATTTTTTTGTTTTAGATGTTTTGAATCACTCGGGCCAGCCATCTATCTTTTTTTTGGGACGTTCACTTTAACGCTAAAAAAGTATAAAAACATACTGTAAAATTAAAAAAAAAAAATTTTGTATGTAGTTTTTAACTTTAATAGTAACATATCAAAAAATCAAATCTATCGAGTTTTATTTTTCCATAAAAAAATCCCAAAAAAATACATTAAAAAACGTGTAAACTACGAGACTACTACCTTAAATGCTGTATTTTCTGTTATATACTACTAGTAAAATTATCCTTATTTTTAGATCGTTTTGAAGAATGCCTCAAAAATATGAATGCATCACTATGCTCACATTTGTCTTATATTCACAACTCGATTAATCCTTCTCGTTGTTGTTTTGAAATTGAAGCTGTGGTTCACAGACAAATGTTTCAGAATGGTTTCTCTTAGATAGGTTTCTTGAGTGATAAAGCACGCTATCAGCAGTCCCAGGCCTCACTTCAGTAGACGTATGGGTTCTTCGAATTTGCTGTGTAACAGATTCGTTTTCCTTGTTACTTTCGAATTCTCCCTGTCGATCGGAGAAGAATCTGTCAGATCTGATGACGTTAATGTTGGCTGCAATGGATGTCTGAGAAGCTGCTGTAGGCTGGATTACCGTTGATGGATAGGGTTGATACGTTCTGTCAGCAGTGTAAGGACTTACAGCAGAAGACGAAGAAGTGATATTTCCTAGAGTTCGCCTTGGAATAGCACATTCATTATGACAATCCTGATACCCAATGTGCTGGATATTATACTGGCCAGGGTATTGAGGTAAAACCTGCTGGTCATACTGGTTATTCCATTGCGATGGTAGACGAGAAAAGTAGGCCCTCCGATCGTTTCCAAGTTGCTGCATTGCCATTTCTATAAGAAGAAATATTGAATTATTTATTTATTGTTTACCCTACAACTTTATTATTTCTATTTGCATGCAACATACAAAAGTACAAAAAAAAATAATATTAATATTACATAATATTAATGTTATTTTATTTTTAATACAAGATTTTATAGTTGTATTTTAAAGTGAAACTCCGCTGACTTAAATCAATATATTAATGATTTTAAATTTAAATATTTGATATTGTAATTAATAAATCTATACAGATTTTAATTATTAATAGAATAAGAACAGTATTCCAATTGTTAAAAGTACCAAAACCTCTCTTTGATAGCTAGTTTCATCGAATAACTGATTTTCACTAAAAATGTTACTTGTGTATGACTCAATCCTGATTTTTTTTTAATCTGGGCTTACAATTTATATATTAAGTATAGAATCAACAGTTACTTTCAATCAAATAAAAACAGTTATTTTATTTCTATTTTTTTTCCATTTTTAACAAAATTTTCTACAAAATTATAATAGAAATTGTAAGCCCAGATCTACTAGCCATCATATTTTGTAAGCGATAAACAATTTTTTTGAGTATATTTACCACTATTATTATAACTTCGATGCTCAATTTCTCGTTCCCTCGCAGTTGGTCTGTACTTCTGTTCCACCTTGATTGGTATGTTGGACTGTAAGCAGGTCGGACGTGTATCGCTAACAATCTGGCAGTCTAAAAGAAATTCAACATAATGTTCATAATAATGTTCACTAAAAAATATTATACTATAATGCAACTTTTACCATCATCTTCATACGTTCTTCTGCTCTTTGATCGTGTTGGACCTTGGTTAATCGAATCACTGAGAGATTTCCATTCACTACCCTTATACGCATAATGGTAAATAATACGGGATATGTCACCTCTACAGAGTAGAATATCTTCCTTTCGGATTTCTCGCAACGTTGGTATCAATGTCTCAAAAAAAGCCATGTGTAGCTTGTCCTGTTCTTGTACACTATTCGCCTGCATATTGTAAGTCGAAGACTGCTCTAAAAGTGCCTTTTTCTCATTCTCCATACGCAGTATCTGCTCAGCAATATCATTTTTCTTGTGACTCATACTGGAACTAACTTGATTAACTGATAAAGTAGAATTTTTTAAGGAACTTTGAAAAATAGGCGTTACAGGAATGACAGATTCGTTACTCGATACACTTGTCTCTGAAGGCTTCACGTCAAACAGTCTGTCGAAATTGCCACTTGATGGGTTGGCTACTGCAGTATTTGCTATGAATAATAGCGATATATAATATGGCCACTTTGACTCGTACACGTTCTCAAGACCATCCCCCGACCGATGAAACTGAACGAGGGTATGTTCCGATTTGAATTTCTTCACAAGGCTTTTCCACTTGGTCTGCGCTTGAGTCTCTGTAATGAAGAAAATTTAATATTAAACCTGTAAAGTATCTATACAAAATTTATTATCTGCAATTATTATCTAAAAATCTAGAAAACTAATTGCCTTCTTAGTTTTCGTTTAAGTTTATTCATTCATAAAGTTTATCTCGAGATCTACAGGTAAAGGCTGTTAAAGAATAAATTTAAACGAAAACTAACAACGCAATTAGTTTTCTCATGCTTAGAATAGTAAGTGTATCAAATTTCAAATGTCTAGCTTGAATAGCGTTGAAATGACAATCCATGTTTTAGATACATATATACCCATCGTGGAATGCTTTTCATGAGATCTTGTCAAGTCTACAATTCCTTATCTATTTGCACTAGAGGGCTGAAATTTTGTATAGATGTTTTACAGCTAATTACAAAACAATTTGCCAGTATAGTTTTTATTTAACTGTATCCAATTTGCATGATCACCTTGAAACAACACCCGCCAATTCCGGTTTGTAAGTGGGATTATGTAAATTGGATACTGTTAAATAAAAACTAAACTGGAAAATGGTTTTGTTACAAGCTCCAAAGCATCTATACAAAATTTCAGCCCTCTAGGGCAAATAGAATTGGAATGGTAGACTTGACAAGATCTCATATGACAACCATTCCACGATCAGTATATATATAACTAAATCATGGCTTGTCATTTCAATGTTATTCAAGCTAGAGGTCTGAAATTTTACACACTTACTTTTTAAAGCATGAGAAAATTAATTGCCTTCTTAGTTTTCGTTTAAGTTTATTCATTCATAAAGTTTATCTTCAGATCCTGTAAAGCCGAGTGAAGGTCTACAGGTAAAGGCTGTTAAAGAATAAATTTAAACGAAAACTAACAACGCAATTAGTTTTCTCATGCTTAGAATAGTAAGTGTATCAAATTTCAAATGTCTAGCTTGAATAGCGTTGAAATGACAATCCATGTTTTAGATACATATATACCCATCGTGGAATGCTTTTCATGAGATCTTGTCAAGTCTACCATTCCATATCTATTTGCACTAGCGGGCTGATAATTTGTACAGATGTTTTACAGCTAATTACAAAACAATTTGCCAGTATAGTTTTTATTTAACTGTATCCAATGTGCATGATCACCTTGAAACAACACCCGCCAATTCCGGTTTGCAAGTATGATTATGTACATTGGATACTGTTAAATAAAAACTAAACTGGCAAATGGTTTTGTTACAAGCTCCAAAGCATCTATACAAAATTTCAGCCCGCTAGTGCAAATAGATATGGAATGGTAGACTTGACAAGCTCTCATGAAAAGCATTCCACGATCAGTATATATATAACTAAATCATGGCTCGTCATTTCAATGTTATTCAAGCTAGAGGTCTGAAATTTTACACACTTACTTTTTAAAGCATGAGAAAATTAATTGCCTTCTTAGTTTTCGTTTAAGTTTATTCATTCATAAAGTTTATCTTGAGATCCTGTAAAGCCGAGTGAAGGTTTACAGGTAAAGGCTGTTAAGGAATAAATTTAAACGAAAACTAACAACGCTTTTCATGAGGTCTGAAATTTTACACTGTTAACAGGCACAGACACATCACAGGCACATCACAGGCACTTATCAGGCACATATTACTTACTAGCTACATTGATATTGGCAGCTACTTTACTCCACTCAGAACCAACAAAGTGTTTGTTGCTGTGTTCTGGTACGGTCTTATTCCAAATTGCTGGAAAACGATGAACTTCTTCAATAAGATGTGTCACTTTTCTCTCATCCATTACCGGAGACACCAGACACGTACCTTATAGGTACTAGCACGAACACGTATAGACTCGTCGACTCGTGTGTATTGTAAACAAAAGCTAGCCGGCAATCATCTCGTCTCGACCGATTTGACTAGTGCGGCGTTGCCAAGTTTCGCTCGGGAGCATCCGCACAAGCTCAGTACTATCTTGGTTGTTAAGGTAGGTCGGTAAAGTAGGTTGCTGGATATCGAGCGGATCGAGTGAATATCGATCTGACACGAAGACTCGCAACTCCTCGGAAGTTTCGGAACTCTCGGAAGCTTCATCGGACGTATCTCGGACGCTCCGATTGATATCGAAGGAGACTCGAGCGGATCTCGAACGACCTCCGTGCGTACCTATAGACGCTCGATCGGACCTCGAAGTGAAGAAACAGCTGAGAGTTTATTTAAAATCGCACGAGAGTGATAGAGAGGGAATCGTTTCATCTCCCTCTTTTTCCTATTATAAGCATATTTCTTCGATTCAAATTGGTTAGAACTCTAATGCTGCTTGTATGCTTGTACAATTGTTTAGAAGTATCTCGAATGATATATAATGCAATAGTCTCTTCAGCTGCCATTCCAAGTAGATTGTACACGCGAGTTTATTTCGAACTTTACGAATGTATTTCAGGTGCGTATAATATTGTGTACACTTCAATGGGATTGCCGATGTTTAGGAAAGTTCAATATTAAAATATTGATAACATTTTACCAGTACGGGGCATTATTGAAAAATCGAATTATCTTTCTATGTCTCCTTGTAAATAGGCATTACTCCGGAGATTTCTTAGATATGGCGCATTGCGATTAATTTTCGAATAATATAGATTTGATCTTTAACGCTCGATGATAATTTAATTTTTTACTATTGAAAGGATTTTTTACGTGCTTTTTTTAATTATCTCTCTGCGTACATGATTAAACAGAAAATTCAAATGATTTAAGATTATCATTCGTGATCAGTCGTTCATTAGATAGATGAGCTCGCTAACGTACGAATAATGGATAATTTTACTGTAGTATCCTGTTATCTGTAAGGGCAAAAAATTGTGCATATTTCCGACTAAATTGAAATTTACTAGGGATCCAAGACCTTGCACAAATCGCTTGCAAAAACGAACATCCTCGGACATTCGGAGAAGAGACTCGACCTCATCTTTACACATTGCACTATTAGATATATCACTATCAGAGTTGCTACCTCCTCCTCCCTCCCGCATCGTCCATTCGATTTCTTCCGCCCTACATCGTCTACCCCGTTGTAAATCGTGCAGTATTAATAACTTATTAATCTTTCTCTTTATATCAATTTATTTCTCCCACTGTACAAGCACCAAAACATTCAAAATTGTAAATCAGCGATATACTTAAAATATAGGAGGGAAAAATATATAAACTTTTTTGATTGAAGAGTGTATGAGACACTCTAAATGTAATATATTAAAGGGAAAACAAAAAATATATAACTCGTCTACAAGAGTGCTGTTAGAGACATTCCTAACATTTTGTATAGGTAGACGCACGAGTAATTTTTCGTAATATTCTTTGAATATTCATTCACATAAAAACCATAAACTACTGAGTTTTAAATTTAAATTATAGATTATTTTTTTAGTAATTAATTGCGATAAACTTACCCATTAATGCAATCAAACTTGCTAAAAGATCCTATGGTTATATTACCTATTCAGTAAAAAGATTGGAAACCCTTTGTTGCAGATTCTAGGAAATATAAAGGGTTTGATGCAAATTATGATTTCGGCTCCTTGATATTATGTATCCGGTTTTACATATGAATATAATATTTACAATGTATATTACAATTAGTTGCTTAATGGAATCAAATCACTGATCAGAACGTCGATATGCTCTAACCGCAACTTCTGTATGAACGTTGTGAACGCTCTTTAATGTTGTTTACTTTGAGATTAACCTCTCAAAATATCTATGCTATTTTTGTATAAAAATATAGACGGTATTGTGGAAATTTTTCAGCGTTCTTTTTTTTTTGTTTCAGCGCTATCATGAGATCATATCGTTGACGTATCACACATGGTTTTCTAAGCAATAGTGTGAATTATATTAATGAAATATATAACAAGAAATATAAAGCATTCCTACTTTTTTCTTCAGGTGAGTATTGTTTGTATGTGTTTATTGTGTTTCCACACTTTAAATGCAATTATCTCAAAATAATGTTTTTTTTTATTATTTTTAGATCTTCCTCGTAGACTTTCTCAACATCCAGCCATCGATATAAGCTAAAAATTTAAGAAGATATTTTTAATATGTTTCCTCACAATATGAGCGCAGCAGATTATAAAAAAGGTTTTAAAAATATGTAACCTCAAAATTAATTCAAATATTTAATTATTTAAAGGTTTATATTTTTAATTATTACTACATAGACTTTTTTAATAATCTACTGCGCTCATATTGTGCGGAAACATATCAGAAATATTCTCTAAAATTTTCAGACTGTATCGCTGGCTGGATGCTGAGAAAGTCTACGAGGAGTGATTGAAAATAGAAAAACTGAGTATAGAAAGGAATCACTTGGTACTAGCCACAGATTCAAGATATTTCAATTATGAAGTGGTGAATATCTTTGTTTTTTACCTACTTTTGGTAAAAAAAACTTCCAATATTCTAAATAACATCCAAAAATACAGGCCTGCCCCCTTTGTTTTAACCAATATATGTAACTTACCTACTATAAAATTCATCTACAAATTATGGGACCACTGAGTGAACATAGCACATATGTTACAATGTACCAAAGGGTTGATGAATATAATAAATATTAAATAATAAACTACTAATAATTAAAGTCTGTTTTATTGCATTAGTTTATCTATTTATTTTTTATTAAAACATTGTAATTTAAATTTATAAAATTCAACAAAGTACGTAAAGGATATTTCCATTCAATAATTTATTTTTTATTTACAACAAATTTCTAACTTTTAACTTGTAAACAGTTAATTTAAGTTAACTATAATTTTTTTGATTTTCATAAGTTAATAACTTTCAAATTAACTTAAACTAATTTCATTCCCAAGTAACTTTCAATTAAACATTTTTTTTATAAAAACTTTGTTGTGTATTATATATTTCAAGATTCTTGACAAAACCAAGAATCTTAAGTCGTTGGTCTTGGTCTTGTCTTAAAAATAATTTTGCAGTATCGTCTTGGTCTTGTCTTGAAAGTCAAGACAAGACGAAGACCGAGACCAAACGAGACCAAGAAAAATCTCGAATCTCGTGCAGCCCTACTTTTGATTCCTAGAATATGTAGAAACGTGTTTCCTTTACGATTTTCAACGAAACTTTTTTCTCCATTACGAAGCTTCCTCTATGACAAAGCAAAATAATAGAGAACCCTTGCATCATAAATAAATAAATACGATAAATAGTCTCTATTCATCATAACACCAGTGTCATCACAGAAATTTCATAGGGCTCCGTGTCGGCGTAAATTACGTTACCCTCAGAGTTCCGAAAACTCATAATATCAATAACCTTGTACAGCTTGAAACCGGTTTTCTCGGCGGCTCTGCGCGCGTACGGCGACGTGAACAGTCCGCGCACTATGCCAATATTTCGACTTCTGGCCCAGTCGACGGCTCCCCGTATCAGAGCAGTCGCCAAACCTTTGCCCGCGTGTTCGGGATCCACGCACAAGATAACAAGATTCAGGGCGGTGTCGATTGCAGGAAACTCTTGGAAGAAATCTACCGTACTATTAGTTGCGTACAACACCGAATTGAACCACTCGGACAGAATGTTAGATTTCATTACAGGAATGTCGTCGGTCGAGCTGTTTTTCTTGTTATCAGATAGCTTGCTCGGATTCTCTTCCACTGTTATCACGTGTATACCGGCGATTTTTGCAGTTTCAAGGTGAACGGCAACGAAGCATGGATTATTGGTCACCATTGCCTCGTGCCTTTTACGGAAATCGTCTTCTATAGTTCGTTGCTCCTCCTCGTTGATAATCTCTTTGTTCTTTGCGAAGTACGTATTCAGGAGGTATTCTTCCGGAAAAAAGTGGCGCATCACGAAGTTCAAGATCGCCGGCTTTTCGTGAGCTTCCGCCTCGCGTATAGAGTAATTTTGAAGCGACATATTACGCGTGGTTATAAGGAATCGAAATGGGTATATTGACAGAATGAGTGATGAGGCGCGTCTGCACTGTGGAAGTGCCAGATTACGACTGTGAGTCATATGAGCTGTAACAGGTATTGGCGATATAAGTATAGGTTGTGGAAAGACGATACTTATCGTATCGGCACTTTCTAGACGAGATTTTTCAAGGTTGTAGCTTCTATTCAGTCATTATAATGTAGTAGCAGATAATGTATTTATATGAATAATATTTTCTACGTTTCCGATTGATATTCTTTTGATAATAAATTAAACTTTATTGATTGTTATACTTCTTTTTCTATACAGAATTTCATAATTAACTTACACGTTTAATTTATTTCTTCATATTCCAATAAATTGAAGGTACCAAAAAATGTTGGTACCTCAAAACATTTTTGTGTATCAAATGTAAATGGAATTGGTTTTAATTTCAAGCAGAGGTAGCATATGATACTTCGAAGAGTCTACTAAAATGTTTTTACAAAAACAATTGTTTAAATGCTAATAATTATTTATAAAATTAGACAAATAAATTTCTTATGAATTTAGGATAAAAACACGCTAGTACAGCTCATTTAAAATACATAATAAGTAAACTTCAAATTAAATATAAAATAATTTCGTTTGTCTTCACCGGAGAAAAATGAATTCGTAAGATATTTTGCCATTCCCGGAACAGAATTTTAACTTCTGGGGAAAAAATTCAGCTGAAACAATAGAGACCGTTTTCTGATACCTAAAAATGAAGCCCGATCCCCGTTGTTTCATATAATGGGCCTTTGTATAGTAGATACAGCATATTTCATTAACATTATTAGTATATCTATATATGGGTGATTTTCAAATAACTGTGATTTCTTATGTCCTTTACTTTAAATTGTGTAAAAATATACTCATTCTAATATATTTCTGTGCTAATCAGAACAACATGATTAGTATTAGTTTGGTACACACTATAATTATAGGTGAATGGAACGATTTAATAGTTTTCGAGAGTGAAATGTACACAAAATGTCAGTTCCGTGACCTAGCCAAATCCACGGAACTGACATTTTTTAGACATTTCTAAACCTATCAAAACTATGAAATCTTATCTTTCTCCTATAACTATATTATGAATTATATGTAAAACTAAACATGTTCTTTTGATTTGCAAAGTAAAAAATCAGATTATGTAATTTTGCTTTTTCATGAGGAAACTTCGTGATAGTAAAAAAAAAGTTTTCAAAAAAACGTATTAGAAATATGTTTTTTGACTTTGTAATAAAAATACACTATTTTTAGAAAATGCTCGTATGCATGTGTGTGTGCGTGCGCGTGTGTGCGTGCGTGTTGGGTGTGTGTGTCTGTGTGTGTATGTATGCATATAGGCATCGATAAGTAATCCACGGCATGAGTAATCCACGGCAAAATTTAATGTTATAGGGCTCATTATGTTTGTTCTTTTGTATAGGTATTGGACACAACAAATTTTTTTTAGTTTTTTGGATTGGTTTATTTAGCGGTTTTTAGAATTTGGGATTTTAGTCTTTCGGGGTTTTAGTACATTAGAAATAATATCATCGATCCAGTGAAAATGCATTTGTAAGAGAATACAATTACCTAACTTTTCAGACCCGAAATTTTTGATAAGGTAATTAATTCCCTTCATTAGGTATAAATATAAATGTGTCTTCTTTTAAAAACTGTTATATATCGAAAATGCACAATGAAATTTTATAGAAAATAATGTAAGATATCAACTATAAATGTATGAATATTCGTAGAAATTGAAGTATTTTAAATCCGTTGAATTTTCGAAATTTTTTGTTGATATCTTCAAATGTTAATAACTTTAGCTCAGATTTATATTTTTTAACGTTCAAGATTTCAAATTAAAGGTCTTTTTGACTACTTTTAGGTACTTTCAGACAGCTTTCTTAATGCAAAAACATGCAGAGTTATGATCACAGCTAGAAATACCATTTTTTAATGAAGTAATGTATATTTGGAGCAGAATAGCTGATATCATACGAAAAAGGGCCCATTCGCAAAAACTACCGGTGCTATGCTTCATTTCTAGCTAACAGTGAATGATCTTGAAAGTTTCAGAAAATTTTGGGACTAGCATCCCTGATACTCTCCTTGTAAGACATGTCATCCCTCATCCTGGTCGATTTGAGTTAGTGTACTATATTATTCTATTTAATCATCTGTTTTTGTTGTGCCACCTGAAATAGAAAGAGAAAGAGTTAGAAAGATGGAGGAAGAGCGTGAGCGTGAACCTCTCGTAACAGCGAGGAAGAATGTTGTCGCTGCGAATGAAGGCTTGCGAGCACGCCGATCAAGCAGCATCGTTGGGGCCGCTTTACCTTCCACCACCACCTACATGAGTAGGTGATAAAAGGTGGAAAATACGGGACGAGGGGGAGGATTAGCACCCTCTCGTGGACGGGTAGCCACAGTGGCGCTCCGCTCACGGCTATAGGCAGACAAGTGACGATCATTTTTAATATGCTAGTTTCAGGAGGTACGAAAATAGTTAAGGGAAGGTCGGAGCGAACTTTACCATTGTGACCTCCACCTCGCGCCGTATTTTTCATTATACGTCTAAAATTCACATAGTAACATCAAAATCGAGGTTGATAATAGTTTGTTATTATGTAAAGAACACCGGACAACCGCAATTTTGTTTATTAGTAGCCTCAAACGTTTTTTATTATGAAATATTGTTACAATTGACGAATGGAAAACGGTAAAAGTGATGGTCATCTTACCGTTTCTTAGCCTTACTGATAGCTTCACCTCGCGCCATATTTTTCATTATTTTACGAAATTGTACGCAATTATGTACGCTTGAAGCTTTATAAACATTTATTATTATGACAAGAACACCGGACAACCGCATTTTTGTACCATAAATGACCACAAATTTTTATTTTTATGATATTAATTTTTGAGGTTAGGTAAACTCTACACCAATCAGGATAGCTCCGACCTCCCCTTAAGCGAGAGGATTAAATACAAATTGTCATTCTACTTTTAGTCGTCATAATAATGAGACGTGAATATTTATTGACTGGTTTTTCCTCATAAATTCATTCATTTTAGTGTTCTTACCTTTATTGAGGGTATTATCATTTTGAGAAACGTTTTTGAAATAGTCAAACTTTAATACTTAAAATCTGCCCTTCAATTCTTGTAAGTTAACCTCATAAGAAAATTTCAAAAACTTTCGATCACATATTCGTTCCATCCAGTGTACACATAAGAATTATAATTAAAAAGGCGTGCGTGTTGAATACAAGATAACAGCAGCAGCGATGGTGATGGCGGTTAGCCGAATGTTGATGGCCTGTGAATTCCGCTCGAAGACCTCGGTCTAGTTCCAAATCGAATCGCACAACGTTCACGAGGTCTTGAACTTGATTAAAGGCAGTTAATGACAAGGTCTTTCAACGTCATGGCCAGTTCCACCTTGCGCGCTTTGTTATCTCTGGACTTGACGGATATAATAAATTAAAAACTTTATGCTGGAAACTTTTCAAGTGTTTAGACATTCTATATATTACTTTTCATAAACTCTCTATTTTTAGCTGTATATTAAATCGATGGGTCCTATGAGAAAAGACTTATCTTACGCTTACGATTAGAAAAGACAAACGACGATTTCAAAATGAGTCCAGGCACAAGATGGGTCAAGATACGTAACAAAAGTCATGTCAGTTTAAACAAATGAATGTCTGTCCGTGGTAATTAAATGGAATTTCACGTACTAAATCCCATTTACTAACACGGACAGATATTCATTTATTTAAACTCACATAACTTTTTTTACGAATCTTGACCCATCTTGTGCCTGGACTAATTTTTAAGGTCTTATTACTAGGAAAATTTTAAGACCAAAATGAAAAACTTAAGTCTGACAACATGCTTCAAAATTATCCTAATAGGTGCATATTATATCAACCAATCAAAAATCGTAGAATTAAGGTCTGAAAAAATGTAATCGTATTCTTCAGGTAATTTGCACTAAAAAGTGTTGTTATAAATTTGTCTTATTTTACGTTACATCGATTTTATTTATTCCAGTAAATGAGCATTTTAATTTTACTCTTAATAAAAAGTATACATAAAGCATCGGATAGGTATTGTACCTGTAAATTTACAAAATTTCTAACCTAAAATCAAATCGCGCTTTCGGTAGCGGTGTCCGTGACCAGAGCTAACGCGCTTAGGTCTACGTTCACTCGCAACTCACTAAGTACTCTCTCCCTCTCCCTATAACAATATGTAATAATTAACACTCTAGAATAAATTAATAATGAAACTTTAAACTTTCATTTATATGTTCTTCCTATCCTTTTCCAACTTGGAAGCGTCGAACCCTCCTTGGTACCCATCGAGGGGCCAACGCGCTGATAAGTCCCATTATGAAATCGCGCACTCCAGAGCGGTCAGCGCACCGCTCGAGTGCGTGCCTTTCGGGGTTTTTCCCGTAATAAATCCATAAGTGTTTTTTACGGGGTTTTGCCTCTCGCCTCATAAAAGAACTAGCTACCGCTCTTGCCGGACAGAGATATTAAATCAAAACATAGAAAAACTGCATTTACGGAGCTCCTAACTAGGCAAATCTGAGGACGCAGTGGGGAACAGAAAGAGAGAAATTATTGGGAGTTTAAGAGCTGCTTTTTCCAGTCACTTATCTCGGGTTAACACGCGAACCGCGTTCATACAAATATTAAAGCATTTTCTTTTTTTATAAACGGCTGAGACCGTCACAAGTTTCTACAGTTTTCATTAGAACTGTTGAGTAAATAAGGCTTATTTTATATGTTTGAAATAGAATATTATACGATTTAATCAAATAATCACTCTGTTGAAAGTTTTACAACAGATTCAACACTTTCACATATAGATACATATGTGTTATTTTGTGAATAACATTTTTTTTTACAAAATGGAAAAAAGATTATCTAAAACTTTGGAAGTATTTTTTTCTTCTTCTTTAGGCCTAATAAACTATGAGACTAAATATGAAGTGTCTAGGTCTTTTAGTTTTTTAGATACGACTTTTTGGTGGAATTACTCCGACTGAGGTAATCAGCGAGTGTCATAATTTTTTTTAGGTTAAAAGTAATCTCTAAGGATTTGATGGTTAGTACAGCAGTAGAACTACAAAGTTCTACTGCTGTATATATTTATATGACTTAAATAAAGAATAATATCTTCTGTTTATTCTTTTCGTAAAGACTAAAATCCGTTATTTATTCTTTTAAAATAGGGGGTGGTATTTTATTCTTTTATAAAGAATAATTTCTTGACTTTATTTTTTTGTAAAGAATAAAATTCATCATTTACTCTTTTAAAAGAATAAAAGCTGAACTGTGTTCTTTACAAAATAATAAATTGTGCAATTTAATCTTTTCAAGTCATTGTCAAATTCTCTAAAGAATAAAATCACACTTTTATACTTTTCTAAAATAATAAAATGCTACTTTTATTCTTCCTAACGTCAATTTTTATTCTTTTAGGTTTAGAGTGTATATTCTTTAATAAATTAAAGATTTTAATATTAAAACAAAAACATTATCTAATAAGGTAATGAAATAATTTGAATTTATTATATTTTTATATGAATAAAGTGCTTATAACTGATAAAGTAATAATAATTATTTTTGTAAATAAATAATTATAGGTTAATTGAAATTTCTAATAAAATAATATTAAAATAAAATTAATTTTTGCAATACACTTATATCACTATTTATATATAGTATATAGATCTTTCTCATGTATACATATATGTACATACAAAAGTTAAAAGAAGAGAACGTATAAACATTCAACAAAAATTTTGCGCATTATTCTATATAAGAGTATCATAATCTCAAATTTTTTCATTACCTTACTTGATAACGTTTTTGATAATATTTTATTAACATCTTTAATTTATTAAAGAATCTAAACAATACTTTTAAACTAATAATTCAAAGACTATTCGCTATGAGCATCTGCTTGAAGATGATAAAAGAAATGATCGCAGCGCATGAGATGGCAGAAAATGGAAATAAAGGTGTAACCGTAAAGCATTACTATATATACGATATATAAATATGTTGAATTTGGCTTGTTCTAAAATCGGACCGCACAACACAGCACAGCACAGTAATTTTTTCTAACTATCATCTTTTTAACCGAAAATAAGTTTGTCTATTAGTTATAATGATATTGTTGTACAATAAATCATACGACTATACTAAGTGTACTAAAACTATAGACTATAGTATATAAGTCAGATAAAATTTGGTTGCGATTGATAAAGCATACCTAATTTTTTTAATTTTTGCTAAGATCCAAAAAAAACTCTTTCTCTATGTACAATAGTAAAATTGTGATTTTAAACTATCTTAAGCTTCTTCGATCGTTGATAACTCATAAATACATTTTGTTAACATCAATATTTAATTCTATTTTATTTTATTTATCATCAATCGGCAATATACCCTTTTTATATGTTACAAATATGTTAAAAATATTAAATTTTATACAAAAATTTCGCTTAGTTAAATGTTCTAATTTTTGTCTCTATTTATCTAAGCGAGTAGAGGGGAAGCCCCCTATTATATATATCATGCGCTAGCTAGCTAGTATACAATCACAATACAAAAATATTTTACAAAATACTTATAAAATTTAAACGAAAAAAAATTCTTTCTTTATTTGCGAAATGCCATTGCATCTATAAAATTTTGTTTTAATGCAAGAGGAGTTTCAGATATCGTTTGTTATAGATGGTGATACTTCATGATTCCTTTATATTATTATACAGTTTTTAAAGTGTGTTGATTATTGTATGTAATCTTAAACCTTCTACTTTTTCCAAATCATGAAATATATAATAGTACTAAGTGATATTTTCCTAAATTTAGAAACGGACTTATATTACGGAAACCTCCATTACGGTAGGTAAGAGGTAACATTTTTTTCTAAATGAGGTTCTCCCTCTTAACTTAAAACACAACAGCTACTAAATTACATTTAGTTTCATTATAACGATCCCTTCTTAAAACTTTTATTTGATCGTAATATTGGAATGATTCAGCACTTTTTACAATATGATTTTCATATAAATAGTCCATTCTCCAGACGCGAAACGATCTTTAATAAAGAAAGAATGATAAAAGTACTTGCGGAGAAAAGAACGCCACCTAACGATCAAAATGAAATTAGAAATAAGCAGTGCTGTAAATTTAAATAATGCAAACTTCAATATTAAAATACATAAAATCGACTTAGTCGGTATCGGATAATTATAACGCAAGGACATTTCAGATCTGCGATAATACAATAACCACACAGTAACGATAATTTACAACAAAAAAAATTGGATAATAAATAATCCCTCGTTAACATTGAATCCTCCATGCGACAGCCTTACGAAGCTCGCGTCATTTGCCTTCTCAACTGCTTATCAACCTCGCAAACTTATTACGCGCGCATCCCTCCCGAAATTAAAACTTCCCTCCTCGCTCCCGATAAAGCATCCGCCGATAATTATAACGTATCTCTCGGGAATCAGAGCGTCAGCTATATTCGACACCCCTCGCGCAGCATTCGCGGATGAAAAATTCCGCGACTGCAAGCGCGCGCGTGCTCCAATAAACGACAGGGGCGTAATTACGAAATTACTTATTCAAACTTTCATGCGCGCTCGATCCTTCCGGGTCCCCTTCCTCTATATATATATATTTATATACACACGCATACCTCCAAAAGGGACACTCGAAAAGAGAAGCGAGCGAGAGTCAAATTTGATTACAGCGGGCGCACGCGCCTCCGACAGCAAAAAAATTAAGCTCTCGCCTCGTTCGATTACGCTGCATATGCATTCGGGCGCAGTCCCGATCATTAATTATACGCTCGTCATACGTAAGCGCGCGCGCGCGCTTAGGTATATGTGTGTTCGATTTCGATAGCGTTATTATCGCGCGATTGGATCGGATCGCGTGCGCGCACGCGCGCGCCACGGCCGGGCAGCGGCGGAGAATATCGTTCAGTCATCGCGCAGCTGTGGCGTGCGCGCGCGCCTGATGCGCTTCTTCGGTCCTCCTCTCTCTCTCTCTCTGTCTTTTTCTCTCTCCTGCGTGCGCTCTCCTCGTGATGGTTCTAAGCTAAAAGTCAACTTCAACAGTTAATCCCGAAAGAATTTAACGAATTTGTGAGATTCAAATGTATAGACTTAAGGTATAGGAGGAAATTTTACAATTCTGTAGATATAGATTCTCTCGTGATTATCTTGGTATAAATTCAGCGCGAAAATTTTAAAAATTTAAAAGATGCTCACCGTTATTGGTTAAAATACTTTATACCACTCTCACCTAAATTACGCAACTTTGACATGATTTTTAAGCTCTCGTAGTATAAAATATTGTTCCACACTGCTCGGGCGAAAAACGTCCCATGCGCTAAAAAGCCAACGTACCCACCAGTGTCGAAAAGGATGATTATTTAATGAAATCTAATAGAAAAAGTTACAATTTTTCTTAATTTTGTCGTAAGAGTGTGAAATTATCAAATTATGTTTGCCCACTCTTCATATAATAAGAGTTTACTGCATTTTGTACAATTTTAACAACATCAACCTTTTTTTACATAGTCGATAACTTGTTTAATGCAGTTGAAAATACAAGGAAGAGAAAATAAGCATTATATTTCAAGTTGTAATGATTAATAAATATTTTTTAAAAATTGGTTTGGTTTCTGAAAAATAAGTAATAAGAAAATTGTATCGAAAAAGAGCTTTGCTTCGGTGTAATAAATGTCAAAAGAAGTCTACTTGAAAAAAAAATTTGTTCATGATGTCACCTAGAATCGTGCACGCCGCAAAGCTTCTCTAATAAATATATAATATTAACAATAGTATTTTATTGTGACATGAACGATCAAAACTTTTAGAATTTACACCGGTAACAAATGTTCACACTGAACGGAAAAAATTTTCAGAATGATTCTTTTTAAAAGAAAAAATGCCGCTGCCAATTCATTGACACTTAGCTTAATATGAAATTATTTATTCTGTTAAATACTGTGGTGAAAAAAAAATAACAAGTCTATTGCTTTTCAATATGTCGAGATGTATTATAGCAATCTGAAATTGTCTTAAAATTCATAAATAAATTTAATAAAGATTAATTGCTTACATTAAATAAGATTTTCGTAACTCTTTTTGTGCACACTCAATTGACTCGGGAGTTGTGCAGTGCGAAACACTTTAAATGCAAAATTTTATGCCGCACTTTTGTATTTTTCAATTCATCACTCTTATACATTCTTTACCAACATTTCAATTCTTCCCATTGCCAATTAAAGACTTTTCATTATAAACACATACTGCCAATTGATGATTCTCTGTTCAAATTAACTTTCCAATCTTACTGTAAGCCGGTGAACGTCCTTAAAAAAGATCTCCGAAATATCGAAGAGGACGAGGAGGATGGAGCAAGAGGTGTAATAGGAAGTGAGCTGCTGCGGCTCGGCTCCAATTAAGCGCGATATCGAGATCGATATATCGGTGTGCGTGTGCGCGGGCAGGGTATGGGACTCTGGGTGGCCGGGACGGACGTTTTAATGGCGGCTTTTCAATATTTCGAATGCGAGTGTATAAGGACGTACCTATACGTGCGCCGGATCGGCGTCGGATTTATCGTTACGAGGGACAGGTTCGGGGTGTCTTTCTTTCGTAGCCGAATGCGTGATTCGACTTTTGTACAATCGATGGAATGCTGCTCTTTTTGCCGGTGTGATTCGGGTTTTATTATACACGAATATTATTTTGGTTACGTATATATTGGTTATAAGAAATATTTTATTAAGTTTTAAAGTTAGAGGGAGTGTCAGACCTTCGGGAATCGAATTTAGCTGAAATGCGAATATATTTTTCTGTTACCTCCAACTGAAACTCAGCACCCGTATAGTTTGATCTAATAGGTCCCAAAACCTGAGATACTACCCTGATAACACATAACGTTTTTCGAACGTTTTAAAAACGTTAGAGTTCAAACCTTCCAACGTTGAAAACCAAAGTTTTAAATACGTCTGAAAAACGTTGGTATAACGTCTCAATATCCGTAGATTCGTTTCGCATAAGACGTTGTCAAATCATTTTTGAAACGTTTGAAACAGGTTTGGAAATGGTTTGAAAAAATACTAGTATAGAATATATTGAAAAAAATCGTTTAAATAGAATTTGATGTCACAAATAATACCAATTTTGGAAGTACCAACTGGATGATACTTTCAAATTTGGTAATATTTGTAGCATCAAAAAACGTTCTAATCCAACCGTTTTAAAAAGGTTTTTAAACCGTTTAAATTTTTACCATTCAACAGCCCTTGGAGAGCTTTTCAAACGTTTTAAAAGCGGGTTTACAACGTCTTATGTGGAACAAATCTCCGGACGTTGAGACGTTTTACCAACGTTTTCAGACGTATTTATAAATTTTCTTTTTAACGTTTGAAGGTTTTAATTCTAACATTTTACAAACATTCGAAGAACATTATGTGTTATCAGGGTAGCTATAAATATTATCATTATTCATATAATCAACGTTATAAATCTTGTACATGAGCGATTTTCAAAGAACTATGATTTTTTATGTTCTCTGCTCTAAATTGCGTAAAAATATTCTCATCTGATTTTTTTGTATGAAAATCAGAAGTACATGGTTAGTTTTATTTGGCTCATACTATTATTATAGCTGAATGGTATTTAATTAAAAATTAATTAATACTAATTAATTAAACTAATTAATTAGACAACTAAAATTAGACAAAAATTATTGAAAATCTAGTAGTCGTCCACCTGTAAGCACATGCCGATAAATATAATATCGAAAACAAATTTATTTGATGGTTTAAATGACAAACAATAATAAACATGTATTTACGTAGCGATATTTTTACTACGGGTTTATTTTTTTATAGAAAACAGTTAAAGTAGCCAACTACTTATACAAACTGTATACAATAGTTTTACGGAGTAAACCGCAATGCAGTGCAATAAATATGTTGTGTTCTAAATAAGAACGATCGAATATACTTAATTCTATACAACTTTATACAACGAAGTACTCTTTTATAGTTATGTCGGCTAATGCGAAGATAAACTAGTTTTCATTTAAACGGCCTAGTTATTGTAAGTAATAGAAAACCTTAATATGTGTAACGAGATCAAGCTAATTATTATGAGTCTTCCATTTATTAATATTATTTTAATCACTGTTATACTGTATGTACATACAATAATACTACGTACATTATCCGGTGGGCACGAGCATGTTACATTTAAGACTTCACATTTTTTTCAAACAACTTTTCTTTAATGAAAACATGTTTGTCTTGCACCCCAGGTCCCTTCCGTATATTCTTCAGAAATATTTTTAGATTTAATAAGAGAGAATTGAAAATAATAAAAAATAAATAATAGTCGAATAAAGTAGAGGATTATTCCCAGAGGTGGGTTTGCGGCCCGATCAAAGCAAGGCCAATATAATCACCCGAGGGAATAGTCGGTTTTATTCCCGTGTTGCATATATATAGAACTTTATTTCCGATTTAACTGTGGCCACTTAATTGATTTTGAAGAGTGAAATTCACGTAAGGAGAAAGAAATAGTTCAAAATTGAAACAAAAAAAAGAAAGCCAGAGAAATTGAACTTTAGGTACTTTATTTTCGCAAATTTACTTTATTTCCCGCAAATCTACTTTATTTCCCGCAAATTTATTTTATTGTCAGTAAATTTAAAACAGGGAATAATACGTCACTTAAGTCCCACTTTTCAAGTCAATAAAGTGGCCATTATAGTTAAGTCGGGGATAAATACTTTTTTATTAAAAAATTATTAACAACTTTTAAAAAAATGTTACAAAATGTTTTTTTTATTGAACGATAAATCAATCCTACAGCTTGTAGTATTTTAGTTTTGTTTATGCTGCATGTTTACACAGTTTACCTAAAATATTAAGAAGTGTATTAGAACATATGATTTACAATTTTTGCATTACTCACAAAAAGTTACTTATTATTATCTATAACGTAAAATTCATTTAAAAAATATAACAGTTGCTCTATAAACATTTTTCAAGAATAAATTCTACTCAATTTGTATGCTACTTACAATACTGGTAAAAGTAGTGGTAAGATGTTTTTCATTGTACTTCTTTATTTACACTCATAAGTACAGTAGCCGCTGACCAGGCCGTTTTTATGATCTTAAAAGTATATTTATAATGTTTAATAAATTAACTTGCTTGATGTTGCATTTTTAAATGCTATTTTTAATATTCGCATTTCAAAAAAATGTAAATGAAATAGTTTATTACCAATGCAAAATTTTCCATCGACAATTTCATTATTCCAGCCGTCAAAGATTCGGGCTTATAACTTCTTCGGACGATCATAAGTAAAGTTTTACGAGCTTTAATGGACATTAAATACCACTCCATATAATATCTTCATACCAAAAACACAAACAATTGTTTTAAATTGCATATTGTTTTACAACTATTACATACAAATAAATAATGGACCTTACGTAGCTGTATGAATTTCACTTGAAAATTCTATTATTTGTTCGCCACCGTAATTCATGTAAAATACATGCGCAATTAATATTACAGAAATCAAGAATACTCGAAACATTAATTCAATATTATGTATGCTAAATTGGATCTAGAAATTAAATATATTAAATAATTTAAATATCTTTTTATTAGTTATAACTTTGCACATTACATAGATTAATGATATTTACTTACAGCAAATATAATAAAAGCAAGGCATATTAGAAGAAAAAGCTCGATTGCAAAAAATAGTCGAGTAAATATTGCTGAAATCCATTGAGCTCCTCTAAAATTAAATTACTTGTAAAAATTCAATATTGTGAGTTATCAAATAAAATATAAGAAAAGTATAAAGTACTTAAGAGCTTCTTCATGTAGTTGAATAATGCCATACATATCAGTAAGAATATTTTTGTTGCCTTTCAGTTCATTCGGTATTTTTTCATTCGAACTTATTAATTTTTTTAATCTGTAACTTATTATCAGAATGGTTTTGTTCAGAAAATGAAATAGCTTTTGTTATGAAAATAAATTCACTTATAAGTAGCCTAATAGTCATTGATAAATAAATCATTAATTTATCCTATATTATCAGTCTAATGCTTTACTTTATTAAAAATGGCCTCTGTATATATGTGAAATGAAGAAGTCTTAATTCAATTTTTATAATAATATTTTTCAATCGTTAGGATTAATAAGTTATTGATTTTTTAAAATAGCACCCTCTGAACGAGACTATAATAACTCAAAATTATCTTCGTGTTTTTGAACGAAACAAGAATTGTAAATCTAATACGAAATAAAAAATGTAATATAATTGTAGCACATACGATTTTCACGCTTTTTCGTGCATTTCAAGCGGACAAGGAGTGGCCGTTTACCGACCGACGATACAAATGTTCTTTACCACTCGCCCGAGCGGGTGGTAATAATTATTTCATATGTGTACTCGCCTTCGACTCGTACAGCAAACTCACGCGGGCGGTAAAAGCCTATTTTTCGCCCTCGGTACATAATATACTATTAACTTTAATTTTATTATATCGTATGTGTTCCATCTTATTAATGGATTAAAGTTACTAAACCTTTCTTAACCGATTTCGGAAGTGTATCAAGGATTTTAGTATTAATTCGAGCTATTTTGGGGCGCGAAAAGGTAGTTGTCGTATAATAAGAATTAAAATTTCTAATAGGCTATCTTTTAAATTTGATAATTCTTACCCAACAATAGCGTACATTCCACAAACATGCTCGACACTGCATATATACACGGCAATGACAGTGATGTAAGGTACTCCCCCACAAAAGACGCCCAAAGCGCCGTGCACAAAGGCCTGCAGGTGTTTCATAGAGTCATCAATGACCCATTGTTTTGAGTAATACGGGAATATTTTCAAGTAATCCTTCGCAGCTATTCCGTAATGCAATACTATTGGTATGTACGTCAACGAAAGAAATAGTACGTAAGAACTAATAGTAATTCCTGAAAAGTGAAAGACTTATTTACTCATATTCGGTGAGTTACATTTGTATATAAATATGAAAATGTTAAAAAAAATGCATATATACCAGAAAATATTAACGTCAGTGTTCTGCCTCGGACAGAAAACGTGTTTAAAATTTCAAGTTCCTTAACATCTGTTATTGATCGCCAATTCGCATCGATTTTTTTATATGATTGGATCAACTTAATAATAATAAAATGCATTAAAATTATTGCTTAATGAATATTACATTCATTTAGATTTAGATATTTAAATTGCTTGTTAGTCTTAAGGTAGGACTCTAGTATTGTTTGGCCAAAATATCAAAAAAATTTTAATTAATTTTTGTAATTTTTGTAATTGTAAGAATGTTTTGAAACCTATTAGATATTAAAACTTGATGTTTTAATAAAGTTATACGCAATTAAGTAAAACAATTTACATTAGATAACATGCAAAATTGAACCTTCGTTTTTCTAGCAACTAATTTTCCTAACTTTAAAAAGTGGTTTGCGCATGAAGTTTTTATCAATCTTAGAAAATATATCTTAGTATATGTAGAACATAAACTGTTGATTACATTTAAATTTTTTTCTTCTTATCTCATTTTATTCATCAGTCATTATCAAAGAACGTGATTTTTGTTGCGCTAGTAACACTTTGAAAACGGGTCATTTTCGTTAAAAAAATTGTATTTTATCAATAACTCTGCAAATAATTGATATCTTGAGCTAAAAATTGATATAGAACCTATTAATATCATCCTTCATATGCCTTCAAAATTTTAGCTCATTAGACTGAACAATAAAAATAGTTTGTCTTAAAGGAAATTACATTAAGTCTTGACATTTCTTAATATTTTTCAACATATAAACAGTTTAAAATTTTTTACATACACTGAATAACCAGGTGCAGAGTTACCAGCTTTTAAGAGATAGTAAATTGTGATAATTTAAGGTGGCTCCCTGGGATTTTATCAAGATTTTGACAAATTATTCTATTCATTTTCTTTTCAATAATACTATTCACTTTTTCATCTGTTTAACATTGAAAATAATTTAGTTTATTCGATGCTATTATTATATGTATAAAAAAAATATTTTGTAAATTAAAAGTTTTTTTGAGAGTCATACGCACCTTTCGATGTGTGGTACTTTCAAAGTCTTGAATTTGGACATAAATTGATCCTCGCGGTATTTTTAACAAAAATTCGCTCGTTGTTTTTATTAATTGATACTTTAAAGTTTATTTATAATACCATTTTTAATAAAATAACGGTATTTATATAGCAATTTTTAAACAAAATCACATATATATTTTTCAGAGCTATATAATAAATAATCAAGTCAAATAAAAAGCGAATATTAGTTATTTCTAGCTATACAAATATGATAGAATTTTCATAGAAGTGCATGACAATATGGTGTCATAGTAAGGGCTCTTTTGAAGATAGCCCATTTCTACTAAAAATAATACATTATGACGAATAACATTGAATATAAAGACTAAAAAGTTTGAAAATTGCTATGCAAATTCATATAATCATAACAAATATTCCATACGCTCCAGATTTTTAAAATTTAATACATAGTTTTTAGAAATTTCACCAGGGAGCCACCTTAATGGAATGAGCAATTACCTGATTCTCACGTACGTACAAAACTATACATTGTTCAATACTACCGAAGATCGTTGCAACTCCGACCAAAGTTTCAAAATATATTACGATATCCATACTCATTTCCTGTATGAGTCCCATCCCCTATTTTTCAAAGTAATTTATTTTTATATACAATAATTGTGAAACTTGTAAGTATGATAAAATAATTAACTTTACCATAGATAACATCGATGATGACAACGATATTCCAAAAAATATAAATGTGAGTCGTTTTCTCAACTTCGACTGATAAGGCCATGCGCCCACACACGATAAGAGAAATTTGTGGACGTTTAAATATGGGGTGGTGTGTATATCCATAACTTGGTAACTAATAAAGACGTTTTTAGTCAGTTAACATTGACTTATTAAAAATTTTCCCATTAAACCACTTGATCTCGATCGGCATACTAGTGATATATATACGTTAATATAAGAACACTGAACTTATTGGACTATTTCCTTCCTTTCGTCTTGATGGTTTATTATGCTAGTGTTATGTGTCAAATTATGAGCACTGTTGACCATTATATTTCAATACTATTCACCACTGTAGACTTAACTTTTACTGCAAATTCAAGAAAATAAACCTGACTTCTATTACATAATCGACGAGTCAATTTTCCTACGATACTTATTGTCGTGAAAATAAAATATACAAAATTTTGAGGTTTATGCTGCTTTACTATTCACTCAAAGTAGATACTAATAATGAGAAAGTATTGAACCTCTCGCTTGTATTAAATCCAACTATTTCATGCATATTCGATTATGCTGATTAATTTCATTACTTTGTAGCGGAACCTATAAAGGAGAATAAAATATACTTCGCGAGTTACGTCTAGCTCTATTTAACATGTACTAAATTACAACTGTGCAGGTGCGTGACGCCGCGATCGCGGCTCGCGACTAGTTCGTTAATTAAGCAGTGTCGCGGGTTTATAGCCTATTAGTATAGAAGAACCCTTGGAAGGGGAAGGCACCGCCACGTGATGTTAAAAGCGAGGGAGGAGAGAGCGCCTGTAAAGGAAGCATCGTGTGTATGGACTTATATCGGGCATTTTGGGTTGCTGATTACAAATTTGGGATCCAAATTTAAAAAATTAAAATGGTGAACCAAAGCTTTCGTAATTCCAAGTAACACGTAGTAAAATATACCCGTCATAAAGTTATTATTACGATCAGGTGTACCAGAAAACACCTCTCAAAATTTCATCAAAATCCATGAACCGGAGGGTGCAACCTCCCCTAGTGAGAACTCCCTAGCATCACACCTAATTAAAATCCTGTACTGGTTACTAATGAACGTGCCTGTTAAATGGGTTACTCCATCCTAACAATCCATCAGTTCCAACCTGTTGTGTGTAATGTGTTCGTCCCTCCTGACGCCACAGAAGGCGTGAGTTCTGCAATCTCTGCAAATGCGTTCGTAGCTCTCGAGAGATATCAAGGTACACTAGTGAGCAGTAGTCAGGACAAAGACAACCAGAGCACTTAAAAATTATTTGCACAATCTCTCAGTAGTGCACGACCGAAAGGTTCTAAGATAGTACGCTCTGCGATTTACACGCTTAGTAGCTTGATCAATTTCATTCCGAAGTCACCAGTGAAAATATCCCTCCGAGTTTCCAAGTGGTCATCCATCCAAGTGGCCAATACCGTTAACCCTTTGTAGCGCAAATTTTTTTTTAAAAGTGCAAAATATGACAATTTATTTATTTACATCGAGTAAATTAACAAAAATTAAAGGTTTCACGAATTTAAAATTTTTTTAATAACTAAAAATAACTATAAAAATAAATCGACCAATTTTGCTGAAACCTTCAAGCGCACATCGGGTAACGATGGCTAACATCTGACCAAACGAAATATGAACACTAACTAAACGTGAAGAGGATAGGTTTAGAGTATTCGAGAAAAGAATTATGAGAAAGATATTCGGGGGCAAAATAGATGAAATAACCCGAAAATGGACAATTGTACACAATAGGAAAATAAACGAGTTATACAGAAAACCCAACATTACTAGAGTAATAAAAGCTCGAAGATTAGGGTGGCTGGGCATGTAGCTAGGATGGGAAATGAAAGGACAGCACTTAGAATACTAGTAGGGAAACCAGATGGCACAAGGACTGTGGGTAGACCGAGGCAAAGATGGAAGGATAATATTAAAGCAGATCAGTAATATAAAAGTCTATAAATAGTCTAATAAGTTATTTTAACAAATTTATTAGCAATTTTCATAAAAAGGGCCCGATTGATGACTTTGATTTTTACCTTCAAAGCTTCGTAGGGTGTCATATTACTTTATCCAACGAAGAATATCGTTTTTGGACCATTTTCGGGTTAAAGTTAGTTCAGACCCACCGTGTCTACTAATGCTCTGGGTAGTACGCTTGAATTTTCTCGTATAAATACGTGAACTAAATAAAAAAAGTTGTTTTATTATTGCCAATCGAATGTTACATTCTAATTTGGATACTTAAAAAGGTTGTATTAAATTAAAAAGTCCTCGACAAAAATAAATTTGTCCGTACCTACAATAAAGTATAAATAAACCAAAACATCTTTTATAAAATAATAAGTAAAGTTTTACGGAAGTAGCAGGTGCGAAACGAAATAAAGAATATAACACTTAGGTGAAATAATGTATCTAATCAATAAAAGTTCTAGCTAAATAAGTTATATAAGGATGCGAAGATCATTACCACTTATCATGTTGTCATATTTGGGAAAAATAATAGTTCCGTAATATACTTCGGTATCATATATCGAGAATATGGTCCTTATATTTTTAAGTATCAGTATACGATCGACCTAATGCAAATGATCCTGCTAAGCGTTAAACGGAAATTCTTAGTAAAAAATTCTAGCATTACACATATAGTGAAGAAACTTCGATTCAATTCAAACAGTGTCAATATTTTTAAATTAACGAAAGTGGAGATTGTGACTTAACAAAGTAAGGATATGAGTATACCAAATTTTAAAAACGTTATGAAAAGTTAGGTATACCTATATTACTTAGTACATAATTGTTGTTTTTGTAGCGCCTCAATGAACTTTAGGAATTGTTCTGAGGTGAACGTATCAATGATCGGTCCAGATGTTCGGAGAAAAAGAAAATAACTATTTGTAAACTATGAACTGATCATTTTTGTATTCACAGAGTATTCGATTACGAATAATTTGAAACCCTGATCACTTACTAAAGTGCCAAATTAAATTAGTTAGAATTTTTAAAAGATTATTTATCTGTTGAGGCAAAATTGAAAATCTCAAAACTGCATCTGCTATTTTGAATATAGAAAAATGGATATTGTATGATCTTGATGTTTTTACCTGCTATTAATATAAAAGTATTTGTTCATTATTATTTAATCATTTATTAATTTACATTTATACTCAAATTATTATATACAAATTCTTGTACTATCATATTTCAATGATTATAAGTCTTATTTATTACGTATATATCTAGAAAGTGTGAATCGTATATTTATAGTATAGTTTCTTTCCGTTCATGATTTGGAGACATTGGAGCCCTCAAATCCACTTCACATTTGTTTGTAATATCCCTACTCTAGACCATAAGATAGAACCACTGTAGCAGACCGAGGTCATGTAAAAGAATCAGTTGGCTGAGAGCGTTCATCGTGTTAACTCTTCTTCATTCAATAAATAGAATTATTACAAAATGAAATAAATTTTACCAAAAATAAAAGCGAACACGCTTGTAAAAATATTATAATCATCGGTTCTATCGAAATCCTCGTGTTAACGATGCTGTTATGTATAGCGCCTTAGCCTCCCCTTCCAAAATGTCTACTGGATAAAAAGCCCGCAGCAATGTCAAGGTCCGTCATAAGTGCAGAGAAATACAGCTATCACATTGCTCTAGTAAAACGGATTGAGTGACACGTAAATATTACTTTATTCTCCTTTTCATTCGACATCTGGCTCCGCAATTAAATGAGGAAATTAATCAAGTTATAGTAGTGAACATAGCTGAATTTATATGAAATATTAGTCGATTTGAATCGACAAAGGGGTAGGTTAATTGTAACTTGTCATTAGTACCTAATTAAAGTGAATAATGAAGCATCATAAATCTCAAGTAATGTATATTTTATTTTTATAACAAAAAGCACCCTAAACAAATTTACTAACTTATTAGGTATAATGAAATTTAAGTTAACAAAAGTAATGATCAAAGTTTCTACAAAGGTTAATAATACACAACGACTCGACTAAACTTTAATAAGTTGTCACATGCAACAAGTACAATATACAATATAATAGAATTACAATAAGAACGAAATATGCCAATGCGTTCAGTATTAAATTACAAACAAGAATGAACGGTTAAAAGAAAAAAATCATATTATACCAACGCCAACTAACAGAAAAAGTTATCTTTAGTTATCAAGATATGGATACATCCGAAATTCCATATTTAAAAATCCACAAATTTATTTCATTGTGTATTGGTGCATGGCCATTCCAATCGAACTTAAGAAAGCGACTTATTTGTACACTTTATGTAATATTGTTATTGTCAGTGATGATACCATTGGTAAATTTAGTTATTTTATCAAACTTAGAAAACTAACGTATTATGTATCAAAAATATTTTTAATAAACAGGGAGCAGGACTCATGGAGGAAACGAGTACAGATCTTGTCAAATGTTTTGAAACATTTATCGTGCTTGCAATAATCTTCGGGGGTTTTGCACAATGTCTGGTTTTGTGCATTTACAATTATCGGGTAATAACACATCATATTAACTCAAATATTAAGTACTTTGAAGGGTTCAAAAATCACATGCAACTTTTACGGTTTTTTGTGCAAAACTGAAAAAGTATATTACTATCTAAATATTTTGGAGTAAATCCTCACGGACAAAGTAGAATAACATTTCGCTTTTCCACTCAATTTAAAGAAAAATGTAGACAAATTTGAAATTTTGATCAATTTACACAATTTATAAGTTTGTAAATTCTCTAACCTTTTTGTATGTAAAGTGTATATCTAATATAGATGTGTATATTTCTTCTTCATTGGTTCCGAGGTGGAATCACTAGTCTCTGTTGCATACGGCGATTAGCATTCGAGGCACGCATACGCGCTGAGAATTTCGCGGTAAATATGAGTGTCCACTCCAAGGCGTACTATTCTGAAACAGAATGGAGCTCGAGGCGATCGCCCCTGAAATCATGAGGGTGGTTCGAGGTGGTCTTCGCGAGCTCCTCCAAAAATACGAAGTTCAGTACCTTCCTCACGTAGTGAGAGTAAGGGACCAAGTATTCACTAAAAAGGAACTGATAGCAAGAGAGTGAAAAAGATAAAGTAGATAGACTGGTGGAAATAGATAGTGGAAAGGGTCTTAAAATTGAAGTTTTTAGTATGTCGATAATTTGGGGGCTAGGATTGTGTAAGAAAGGGATTATGGAATAGGGTGCAAAGTATTTTTCTTTGCGGAGTTTTTATCGCATAGGTTTTCGGTTGAAGCGTTGGCAAGACCAGAAGATGTGATTTAGGTATTCGACTTCCTGCCGACATATGCAATCTAAAGAGTTTGTAAGGTTTTTTCTATAGAAGCAGAAGTCAAGAGTGTAGTGGTTGCTTCTCATATGGCTAAAATGGGTAACTTCTCATCTGGATAATCGTAGTGAGTGAAACCAAGGTTTAGTAGATTTGCCAAAGTAGTTCTGAAAGTAGACTGACGTAGTTGCCAGAATCACTTTTTGGCCATCTTATGATATTAGTGTTTATTGAAATCTTTCTTAACAAGAGTGAGTTGATGTGTGTAAATATATACATAGGTAGACCTAGGTATCTGAGGCATTTAATAAGAGAAATGGCATCGATATCGTCAAAGGTGTAAATAAATTGGTGTAAATTGTGGTAGTAAGAATGGATAAGTTGTCTAGGCAGGATCTGAAATTGCTAAGTGCAGATTGTGTTGAGGGGGGTTAAGTTTAAGACTGTGTTCGAACCACCATATCAGGCGTGTGGGAACTAATCTTTCACACAGCTTAAGGGGTAACACCACTCTAGCGGCCCGAAAAAATGCCTAATTTGTACGATTTTTTTCAAGAGTAGGAAAGAAGGGATCAAATTTCTTTTTTGAGGGTTTACTATACATATATTGAGGTACAAAAATATATTTTTCTTTTACATTTAAATACAAAATGGCGGCTATACAGCGAATCTCGTGAGAAGCCTTTTTCTCAAATCTCCAAACGGGAGAACACTTTTCTCGGAAAGTATGAGACCTGGAACAAAAAACCAAAGAAATTCTTAATCTATATAACGTTAACTTTGGAAGTACGTAGGGTTTTCTTTTTATTTCAATTGTTGTAAAAATGGCGCACTTCTGAAAAAAAGTCGATTTTTCTCGAAAAAGAAAACGATGTAAATTGTTTATAAAAAAAATTTACATTCAATCGAAAAACGGCTACGTACTTCTTTAGAGAATCTATTTATGAAGCTACAGTAAAAATTTAAATCCAATCCATGCAATATTTTACGAGTAATCTGTTCTCCTAGTATGAAAAAGGCTTCTCACGAGATTCGCTGTATAGCCGCCATTTTGTACTTAAATGTAAAATAAAAATATATTTGTGTACCTCAATATATGTATAGTAAACCCTCAAAAAAGAAATTTGATCCCTTCTTTCCTACTCTTGAAAAAAATCGTACAAATTAGGCATTTTTTCGGGCCGCTAGAGTGGTGTTACCCCGTAAGAAGTGCCTTAGCAAGCGAGATATGCCGTGAATTTTCCTGATGAGGCTTTGAGAATACTACGAAGTCGTTCCAAGATTTTGGAAAATGGCCACTTGTAAGGATTTCGTTAAAAGAGTCAAGTAGAGCTTGGAGTATTTGATCTAGAATATTTGAAATAGTTCTGTTATCTGTTTTGTCTAAGCCGGAAGCAGAATTAATTTAGCGTGAACAGGTTTTAACAGCTGATTTTAATTCTACGGACGAGAATGGTATTACTTGACCCGACTGGGAAATGAGAAGAATGAGAATATGAGTTATGATTTTGAGAATGAGTGATATAGTATCTAAGTTGTTATTATGAGAAAAGAATGATAACTAAAGGGTTTGGATGAGTCAGGCGCGGAAGGGGGAGATGTATTCAAGAAGAAGAGGTTACTTTAAGACGAGTTGAGGTGGAATGTGTGGCGAGTCATTTGTTGAGTAGTGCTTTGGGAGGTTTTAGAGTTTAACCTTTTTGAGCATTATGAGGAAAGATAGAAACGGGAGGGGGGGCAAGATGAAGGGCGAAAAGTTTGAAAAGGGAGAGGCGGGGATTCATCCCCTCCAGAGTAGAAATTTCAATATAACTCTCCACAATTATATTGAAAGTGGAGAGGGAGGGGGGCGTTGAGAATCTACATTGAGATTAGAGCAGTTTAGAGTGCTTGCATAAGAAGAGGAGAGCGGATGAGAGGATTGGAATTGGTATGAGTGAGAGTGGAAACCTGAGGTGGAGTTATCTGGGGTTTGACTTGATAAGGGCGACAAAACCGTCGTCGAAACATCGCATTAAATGCAAACAAGAATAATGTCGTTATTTACTTTGGCACCTAAAAGATCGATAAGCCCTTCCCTTATAGTATATTATGCAACTAGGGATTAAAGTGAGCCATTAAATGCCTGCGTGTGGTTCGGCGCGTGTCTCGCTCCCTTCAGGCGTCACACACGCTGACAATCGCTGGCTTACTTTATTCACGCGTGCAATATACGATTTTTGTAACGTACCTACCAAAAAGTTTGTACTCGTTCACCGCCGAAGAGGGAAAATAGTGCTACATATTAATTTCCTAACCTCACGCTAGTTCCCGCTGCCACGCGCTGTTTGTGCCCGAGCCGAAGGCGAGGCGGGGAAAAAGCACACACTTTATGGCGGGGTGTGTTAAAAAATAAATGTAATATTTATCAATCTATTATAACTACACTTCAATCATCGAACTAATTAAAAGCGTAAAATATGTTTATAAAAGTGATGTTTTACTCCAAATTGTCCTGGTCGACTGCATAGCGATCAGGATGCCGAATACTACATTCTATGGGTGACTACCTACTAGCGTTTTAGTCATATTTTTCTAAAACACATGTTATAATTATTATACTGCAACTTTTGTGAGAAAGAATAAAATTTTTATTAAAACTTATATTATAAGTGTATTTAAACCGGTTATTCGTAAACAAAAATTTTTCTGATCTTTTCGTGATAGCTAAAATACAAATTTATTCTTAGGCGGCCGACTACTTAGGTATTGACGCATTTGAAGGGAAAAAATAGATTTGCGGGAAAAAAGTGGATTTGCGAAAGAAGAAAAAAAAATTTTCCGCTAACGCATTTGTTTTGTATTTCCCACAAATGCTTTATTTCTTTCTCTTTCCGTGGGTCCCACTCATCAAATCAATAAGTGAACGCAATCAAGTCGAAAATAAAGTTCTATATGCAACACGAGAATGAAACCGACTATTTCCGTGGGTGATTACTGCCCACGCATCGCTCGGGTAGTAAACCACCTGCGGGAATAATCCTTGACTTTATTCTATTGTTGCATACTGTACTATTAAAAATCATGTTAGAAACATGCTTTGGGACATTTGTAATCAAAATACACTATTTTTAGAAAATGTCCGTATGGATGTGTGTGTATGCGTCCGTGCGTGCGTGCGTGCGTGTGTGCGTACATGCGTACGTGTATGTATTATGCGTGTGGGTATCGATATCTCGAGTAATCAAAGCAAAGAGGGCAAATAATATTTTTTTTTTGTTTTTCGGATTCGTTTCTGTCTTTTAGCAGTGTATCGATTTTTCGATTTTAGTTTTTCAGGATTTTGATACATTAAAAATAATATAATCGATACAATAAAATTCATTTAAGGGGATTTTTGAGCCAAATGCAGATGGATAAGTCCTACATCGTATTTTTCGTTATTTTAACTAAACTTTTTGTTTTCATTAATGATCTCGGTTATTAAGTAACACCGGATTACTGAGATATCAATACAAATTAAAAATTGAACAAGAATAATGGATATACGAAAATATTTTTAATAAGACAATTCTCTTCGTTTGTTATCAATAAAAACGAGTCTTTTTTTAATTGTTATTATCGAAAACGTATGATGAAGATTCATTGAAAAAATTTTAGATGATCCGCAACATATGTGGCTTGGAAACGATATCATAAAAAGAAAACAAAAATAATTTATTTGTAAAATTGATACCTAAGCATTACATACATACACATGCATATACATCAAAAAAAGTTTTAATCAATACTTATAGTATTGCAAACTTTATTATTGTCAATTGAAAATTTACTTGATATGCAAAAGATTTTTAATTTTTTATATAATTTAAATATTCTTTCATAATCTATGCTATACTTTTGCATAAGTTCAAATAGTAATTTAAAAATTTTAGACTTGTCATTTCGATTTTTTACCATAAAATTAAATAGAACAAATGGGATAAACTTCCAAGTAGATAGACGCTTAAGATCAATAGATAAACGATTTTTTAAATTATAGTACATGCAGATAATTATTAAGATATAGCGTAGGTGTAAATGGTTATTCGCTCCTTTTTGCATGCTTCGACGTAAATAAATTGTCTTTGTTTATTAATTATATTACAAATCGTCCATCTACTGGCCATCCTCTATCTCCTGGATAGTTTACCATAATTTCTTATTGGAACAATTAATAAGGTTTGAGGAAGCTAAGTACCAATGAATTGGCAGTGGCTCAGTGGCTTTTATTCTTTATAATTTGCACTTTTCAAGGTTGATTTCTATAAGTAGCAATAAACATAAATACGAAATTTCACTCCAATCTAGTATGACAATTAAATTGTGTAACCTTTCACCCTTTTATTTAGAGTGATTAAGCTACTCTTAAATACTGAAGTAATCATGCTCACTCTGTTAGAGTGGAAAGATGCGTTAATGCCAGCAAATCATCGATCACTTTATAATTTGAGTGTAAAAGTGACTCCAAAAAATTTAGAGAGTACGATTATATTTTGAGGCCTTATTAGGAGCATTGTGCACTAATTATTTTCAACGAGGACTATTTAATTTAAGGGGTCAGGCCTGGGTTAAACCAAAAAATATATTTTTTTGTTATCAGTCCAAAAAACTTTTTATGATTAAAAGCAATAATTCTGAAAAATTTTATGTCACAATACACAATAATGTCTTAAATTTAACCGTTGTAAAGCCTCAAAATCTTAATCCTACACGTCACTATGAATCATTATTTTCAATATCTTATTTATTAAAAGAACTTTGTTCTTCACAAAATTCTAGGTGACACGATAAACGCAATTTTTTTTTCCACGGATATTCGACTCAAAAAAGTGTTTTGTTCATTTTGTAATACATATCAAAAGGAGTCGAATAACCGTCATCGTGTTACCTAGAATCGTGTGAAGAACAAAGTTCCTTGAATAAATATAGGATTAAGATTTTGAGGCTTTACAACCGTTAAATTTAAGATATTATTGTGTATTGCTAGGATAAAAATTTTCAGAATGATTGCTGTTAAACATAAAAAGTTGTCTAGACTCATAATAAAAAAATATTTTTTTGCATTTAACCCTGGCCTGCCCCTTAATGCAACCTTTGTAAGTATCTAAATTAGAATGTAACATTCGATTGGCAATAATATAACAACTTTTTTATTTAGTTCAGGTATTTATACGAGAAAATTCAAGCAGACTGGTGTGCAATAACAGATGTAAAGGAGCATGAAATATTATACATGTTTTCTTGTGAAGGGAGAAAACTATCAATAATATTTTTAAGTAAATAAATATTTTATCAATATTTTTATATCTACGTTCATATATATCTGACTAGAAGTAAACAAGACTTCATTTTCTCAGTAACAGGTACTAGTTGTTACTTAACGTATTTTGCATTGACGTACATACCAATATTACTTGATGAAAATGCTGCGAATGACTACTCCAAAATCTACCCTTATTACTCAAGAAAGTGGATCATTCACGAAAGCACAGGTTACCTGCAGGTCATTGTACATGCTGGTCTGGGCCTTTTTCTGGGGGCCTTACCGTGTATGGTTATGATAGCTATGTACATTTGCGGCGTCAAACACATTTGTGGAATTTACGCAATTGTCAGGTAAGAATTATCAAAACTAAAAAAATTAGAAATTTATTCAATCAATTCATTATGACATATATGTTACCCTATTATAAATCTTACTTACCCTGGTAAAAAATTAATCTAGAACTATGTAGATCTATCTAGTTTGCCAAGGAAATAATCGAGGGCCTCGATAAAACTAGATAATTTTCTACCAGGGTAGTTTCTTATTATATGAATACACCATTGTTAAATGTTACTTTTTTCTATTAAAAACTCAATAACTTATCGTAACAATTGAAAAATATTATTGCGAAATTTGATTTTAGAGTTCTTGTATACATTATTATTATATTGGTGTGTTCTTTTTTAAAACATGGCGTATAAGCAACAACCTTGAAATAAATAAAACGGATGATTCTTAAAATTAAGATAACCTAATTATCTTTATTTAAAAAATAATTATTTTTATATTTTTCCAAGTTGTTGCTTATAATACACTCTATTTGAAAAAAAGGCACACTAATAGGAGCAGGCTCGCTAATACGGCCCGTTACCCTATACTAGGGTAAACATAATTGAATTTACTTTCATAATATAAGCTGTTTAATTTTCTAAGCATAACCATATTGAAAATAAGTTATAGATTAAAAAAATTAATAAATCGTAATGATAAAATTCCAAAAGAATTGAAGGAGGATAAAAATATTCTTAGTGATATATGTGGCATTATAAATCTACATAAGGAAGCTTTTGAGTACTGTATACATTTCTTATGTTTCATTTTGTGGATAACAATTTTTAATTCTTACAAGTAATTTATTTTTAGAGGAGTTCGCTGGTTAGCACTATTATTTGATAAATTATTTTTTGTAATAGAAATTTTTCTTCTAATATGCCTTGCATTTCTTCTATTTAGCGTAAGTAAATGTCATTATTGTATGTAATCTGCATTATTCTAAATAATAAATTAACAAATTAATTTCCAGATACAATACAATATACATAGTGTTGAATTAATGTCCCGAACATTAACGTATTTTACAATATTAATTCTGGAATTATTTTACATGAATTACGGTGGCGAACAAATAATAGAGTTTTCAAGTGAAATTTATAGAACAACGTAAGATCTATTTCCCATTTGTTAATGGTAACACTATATAATTTAAAACAGATTTTTGTTTTTTGGTTATTAAGGTATTTCATGCAGTGGTATTTGATGTCTACTAAGGCTCGAAAAATGCTGCTTATGATCCTTCAGAAAAGTTGTAAGCCTGACTTGTTGAAAGCTGGAATAATGACATTGTCGATGGAAAATTTTGCATTGGTAATAAACTATTTCTATTCCATTTTTATTTAAGAACACATATCCACCATAAACTAAAAATTAATTTTTAATACATTTTCAGGTCAAAATAAATTCTACATCATATAATGTTACTTGTTGTTTTAATACCTTGAATATATTTTATTAAGCTATAACAGAAAACCTCTTTTTTTTTGTAGTTTTGAGTTAATTGGATCCCATTGAACAGCCATAATGGAACCATGTATCTTTCTTGTTTATCGCAAGATTTTTAGAATCAAACTGATTGGATTGTTTTTTTTTTTTATTTTAATGTATACAAAATACGTATTTTTATGTTATCAATGGGAAAATTGAACAACCTTTTATAAAACAATGTTAAGGTGATGAAGGGGGGGTGGGGATAAATCTACCGAAAGATATTTTTGCAGATGGATAATAAGGCCGAAGGGTAAAATTTGAAATTTTAAATACGTATTTTGAACAGAATAAAACCTTAAAACCCCAATTCGATCAGTTTGACTATCAAAATTACGGTACAGTAAGAGATATATAGGGCTCTCTCTAAAATTTTGGAGTGGAGTTTCACTCTTTTCAAGTGAATTCTCACTTCAAGCTGTCATTAAAATACAGTCACTTATTTTGGAGTGAATCTTCACTTTTAGAAAGAGTGAATAATTCATTTTGTAAAAGTGACTTTTTCACTCTATTTAGAGTGAAAGAATACGCGTCAAGAAAAAATAATTATTCACGTTGTCTTACATTTTACAAATGTTTTGATGAATGAATACAGTTTACTGGAAAGGTTGCAATTGAGAAATAAATTAAAACAACTTCAGAAAACTTTTGGTTGGATTTGAACCCCGGTCATTTAGGTTATAGGGCTGACACTCTAGCGTTAGACCACCGTCTGAATTCGTGTGCACTGATTTCTCTTATGTATTCGAATTTGTTGATGAACTTGTATTTAATACTAAAATCATTTTAATCCACAATAACTTAGAGCTAATAAATAGTTGTTAATAAAAGGATACAAAAATTATATTTTATATGAAATTCAGTACTATAATGGTAATTTTAATATTTGGCAAAACAGTCTAATATTTTTTTTACTACCTTATCTCAAATTACGCATTTTTAAGAAAAGTTTAAGATGTTTTAAACACTAAAATTAAAAGAAATTAATAAATTTTTGCAATTTAAGGGGATGTAAAATACTGGCAGATTACTACCACATCGGCGTATCATTTATATTTTGTTCTCTGTAAAATAAATATTTATATAAAACGTCATTATAATGGGTTGAAAAATGTTAAGAGGATGTGGGTCGCCATACGCATTGCTTACCACGGAAAATATTTAAAACTGTTTTCCGGTTGCTAATAATACCGGAATCTTTTGAATTTGCCAAAACCAAACAATGCTAATACAATATACAAATTTACAGAGTAGGTCATTTTTATTTATAAAATTTGTTTAATCTCGAATAACTGTTTAAAATAAAAAAAGTCAGTAATACAGATTGCTGTAATAAATTCCATTTTTTTAAATTGTTCAATATTCCCTTGAATTTGTAAAAACTATATATCTGATTAAATTTTTAAGAGATTTTAAATAAAATATACTCTTTCACCTAAAGTTAAATTAATTAGCCACATAGTTGTATATTTTTTAATCCATCTTTTAATGAAATTTCTTGAAAATTTAATTGAAGATTCCTGGTACAATTAATGTTTTAGAAGTAAAAGTCGCAATTCAAACTTTGATTAATTTATAGGTTTTATAACATAAATTTCAGTACAACCTATTATGAAAGGTAGAGTGAACCCTTAGTCACTCTCTAATATAGAGTGGTAAAATTCACTTATTAGACAGGAGTGACCAAATTCACTCTTTAAGAGTGAAAATTCACTCTTTTGAAGTGGAACCCTCGTTCACTCTACAATTTAGAGCGAAAATTTCACTCCAAAAAATTTAGAGAGCTCCATTATGAATATTCAAGGTGACCTAACAAACTTGAAAATATAAGAAAAAATTTTTTGTTACATTTTCATAAATTTTATTTAAATTTACCTAAAAAATAAGTAAAATGGGGCATAGAATGTATTTTTGCCTAATAATGTATTAACAATTAATTTTTAATTTTAAAGTAGTTAGCGGTTCTTAACGTTAATTATTAAAAAAAGCATTATCAGTAGTTGCGATCAAGCTACTTAATCGATTAAACATTTGAAATTAACTTTCAAGATCATAAAAGCATCCTGGTCTACGGCTACAGTACTTGTGTCTTCACAAGAAAAAGAATAAGGATTAATTCTTGTCAACATATTTAACAATACTCTAATTAGTGAATAGAATTTATTCTTGAAAAATATTTATATTTTTATCGTTGTTTAAATAGTTATACGTCATTATATTAATGTGAATAATGAAATAATAGAACAAATAATTTTTGCTTCCTCATAGAGGAAGCTTTGTGAAGGCAAAAAGAAAAGTTTTGTAAAAACTTGTTACAAACATGTTTTGAGACATTAGGAGTCAAAGTACACAATTTTTAGAAAACGTCTGTGTGTGTGCGCTTGCGTGCGTGCCTGCGTGTGTGTGTGATTTTTAGCAGTTTTTCGACTTTTGAGTTTTAGTTTTTCGGATTTTTTGATATGTTTGAAATAATATCATTGATTAATTTTTATGTATTTGAAAGAGCATAAATTTACCTATCTTTCCTGATTTGAAATTTTAAATAAGCTCTTTTCTTTTTTTTGTTATACCTGAAAACGTCATGTTTTGTTTAAACGGTGATACTAGCAAATACAACATGGAAAATTTTTGAAAAAATTTTAGTTGATTAGGAATATGAAAAAGAATATTTTGTAAAAATTTCAAGCCTTTATCCTTTTCCTTTTTAGAGAAAAAAATAATTTTGTAAAAAAAATCTTCTTTTGTTGCCAAAGGATAACTTGAGTAAAATGTCATTATTCCTTCCAGAAAGGGTTTTTACTATCTCTTGAGAATGTTAGAAGCTTAAATCATAACGACCAGAGTTCATTAGATTCAGAGTTATTTGAGGTTATATTTTTATATAGTTTTCTTTTTATTGTTTATATCTTGAGAACGGCGCGGTCATTTTTAGCAAACCAGGGCTCATATTTTTCGTTTTTTAATTAAGATTCTGAATTGGAAAGAAATTTTGAGATTTATCGATGCATTTTTGTTTTACAATTATTGTTTTATTATACGATATTTTATAATATTTTGAAATCGATAAGTGAATTATTTTTGTATTTTAGATATAATATGATTATTTAATTCTTTCTTTTTTTGTATTTAATGACTATGTCTCCTATTTTTGGACTCCGATATGTCACAATGTATGTGCTGTATTTTACATTTGTATTTTATACACTTTTTTGTTGTTGTGCGATGTCGGTCGAGTGAAACCCATCACCTGCTTACTATAGCGTTTCAGAATTTTTTGAGGGGAAATTACGTCTTGCATCAAAGCACAATACGTAGTCGGAGATCTTTTCCCGATGAAAAACTCAAAAAAAATTATCGAGAATTTTCACTGGGAATCGAACCTCGACTACCTGAGCGTCTTGTATTGAGGCAAGCGTCTAACCCATTGACCTTAGGGGGGTTCTATGATCGCTTTATTTTGCATTTGAAAGAGTATAAAATTACTTATAAACGGTGATATTTCTGGTTCTTTTTATAACTATTCCATTGATATTTTGAAATATTGATTGAAACGGTATTTGAAGATTAATTAAATAATGTATATTAGTACATTTTATGTTTTATTTCTTATAAATCTGGGTAAAAATGATACATCACGGGTAAAAATGATTTAGGAGTTACCAGGCATGGTTTACGATTTAATGATTTTATGCAACTTGTATTAAAATATTATATTTTTACTGACAAAACAAGGTACAAAAATACATGTACTATTATAATAATTATTATTTATTAGCTGTTAACTATTATTATCTTTGCAATAGTCGAAAGTATTTTCGGCATTTTTGTTGTCGTGTTTGAGGTTATTTCAGTGGTTTTCCGTTTCACAATGGAACGTATTACCATCGTATCTGAAGAGGACGAACACAACGTATACTTCAAACAAAATCATCATATTGTAAGTTATTATATATAAGTATATAAATTTTTATAATTAGTTCTTATGGCGATTATTTTTTATGTTAATGTTAAAAAAATCGAATAATATAGAAATGAAACATTTTATATAAAATTGTAGATAAACCATGGTAAAAATTAAATTAAATTTGTCAAAGAATTTTTTGTTTAATTACAATATATTAAACATAAAGTCATAATCAGATATTAAAGAACGTTTATGCTTTATTAGTATGGAAAAAAAATTATTCTATTTCAACATAAAAATTTAAACATACTTTCATCATAATTTGAGGTATCAGTAATTTAAGCAGCAATAGTAATAGCTACACATATTTTATATATCATTAGTTATATAAATATAACAGTTCTATTCAAAATATAATTTAATATCAATATTATGCTATAAATATTATTTAATCCATGTTTGATAGCTTAAAAATAATGTTTTATCTAAATTTTTATCTAAAATGAATTTATTGAATTGTATATATAAAGGATAATTTATGTACTAAATAAATTCAATTATAAGAATGAAAAATATTAACAGGTTTTATATATCTATAATTAAGGCATATATGTAATTATTGCTATTTGTTCTAACAAACATTTTTTGTAATCAACTAATTATATAAATTATTTCAGGTAGATGAAGTAGAACAAAGAATTATGAATGAATAAAACCGATGAACTACTTTATTAATTTAAATATAATAAAATTATTGTATTTACATATTACTATGTATTATCATATTATTGTTATGTATTATTATATTATTGTTCTGTATTATTATATTTTGTTATTTATTATTATTTATTTATGTATTGTTATTACTCAAATTAATATGTTTTTTATAAAAATATATTTTTAATTATAACCCTAAGTTCTATGATCGCTATATTTAGCAACAGTTGTATTATTTTTCAAATCACTGTTAAAAATGTTATAGTTAAATAAATCAAGAACACTAGTGTATAACTATAATTAATTTAAAAATGTAATTTTAATTAAATATGTACTTTTAATAAAAAACTATCTTTTGATAAACCATCAATGATAAGTCAACATACATTTTTGAGATTCTAATTAAAAAGAAATATAGCAATTTAAAATTACTTTTTTGGAACAAAACAATTTATATTAGAACAATTAATTTAGTTTGAGGAAGCTAAGTGCCAATTAATTGGCAGCGATTTTTTTTTATACATATCTTTTAGGAATAAACTAAACAGTCATTATTGACAAAATAAATTGTAATTACAATTGTAAATTGTATATATGCGATGGTCAAAATCATACTTCTTTCACAAACATTGCTCAAAAGTATTTGTTAAGTAAAGAAGTCGAACTAAAATTATACGTATAATTAAAGAATTATACGTATAATACGAATATTTTTTATATACCTTTATTTCAGTGAGTTAAAAACCGTTGCCTACTTACTACTACTGAAAAGTCACATAAGGTAAATAATTTACTTACACACTAGTTTCGAACATTATTTTATACCACGAGCGCCAAAAAATTATATAAAAATTGTGCTTTTGAGGTTAGAGTGGTATAAAAAATATATATATTTAACCTAATTATTGTATGAAGGGTGCGGACTTTTATAACTAATGTCTTAGATATTATGTAAAAATATTATACTTTTTCGTATACAGTAGCTAGATTTCAATTATTTTGCTTCTCAAGGTGATGTTAAACACTCTGTTATCGGCGAATACGGAGAACCATTTTTTCTTTAATTAATTCTCAAGTTTAAGAAAATATCTCTCTAGAGAAAGTTGTTGTTTTTTATTTGGACAAGAATGTTTCAGAGATATTTACTCAAAATTCATAATTAAATGAAAGAAGTGGGTCCTCATAATTGTCTATGACGGGTGGATTTAGCATCACCTCAATAGCATTTATAAGTGGAGCCGTCGAAACTAACAGTTTCGTGAAAATCGCCCACACATGTTCAATTTTACCCCATACGGGTCCGTACTAAATGCAAAATTTATTTCTCATGAAAGTTCGTATTACGGATAAAAATTCGAATCAAAAGAAAAGTATTTAGTTTCATGGGTTACAAACTACATTATGGACTCTAACTAATAAGGTAAAAATAATTGGTAACGCTCATGTAACTTTGATGAGAAACTATCACAGTTCAACTTGACATATATTAGTCTTGAATTAAAACTGTAGATAGTTGATGATGTAAACGTATACATCCTGAATTTCAGACGTTCCATCGAAATCCTCGTGTTTGATATGTTATGTGTAGTGGCTTCCTCTGACATAACGTCTACTGGGTAAAAAGTTTTAACAGCGATGTCAAAGTCTGTCTTGAGCAGCAAGCGCAGAGTACATAGCTAACACATTAGCTCTTGTAAGACTGAACGACCGACTCGTAAATGTTATTTTATATTCCTTTTCCTTCGACGCCTGGCTCTGCAATAAAGTGAGGAAATTAATCAAGAAATAATAATAAATATAATTGAAATTATATGAAATAATTCGATTTAATACAACAAAGGGGTGGTTTAATTAAAACTTGTTATTCGTCCTTACTTTGAGTGAATAATGAAGAATCATAAATTTAAAAATTAGTATATTTTATTTTCACAGCAGAAAATATCGAACAATAATTGACTAACTTATTATAATAAAAGTTAAGTCTACAACCATGAAGTTATTATCAATGTTTCTACAAGGGTGAATAATTAAAAAATTACCGAGCTGCATGACAACGACTCATAACTCAGCACTGCATTACCTGCACTCGACACAACACTAATAACTTGTAACATGCAACAAACATAATACATGTAGCTAAAGGGTACACGCTCCGACTCTTTTTATAAAACTCTAGTAAGGGGTCGCATAAATCTATAAATAGAAAAAATTATACCTAGCCAGCTATAAAATTGTTATTATTACTTATAACAATAGCTATAAAATAAAAAAATCTATTATTCAGTTTAAAAAGATGTCCCGAAAATGGAAACATTTGAGACCCATTTAAAATGTGTTAACTGAACAGCCAAATAAACTTCGCGTTTTTTACCGTTTCGTTGATCGACGTAAACTTAACTACACAACAATCTCGGTCATTATTAAAAAATAGAAAATTAATATCAATATATCTAATGAAATCAACTATCTTAACAGTTATAAGCAAGGCAAACATAATTTTTAAAACTATACATAAAACAAAATAATACTCAACAAATTAAAACATATTAAACAAATTAACTGTAAGCTAATTAAAAATAGGTACTTCTCAATTCGATATATTCGATACATAATCGCAATCATTCTTTTATAAAACGATTATTACTTATAAAAATGTTGTGTTTTCCCTTATAAATCATTCAGACCTCAAAATTGACTAAAAATGCTAATTTGTCATACTGGATGACACTTTTTCAAAATTGCTAAATCGTAACTTTTCCATTAATATAAGATAATAAATTTTTATACTCAAATTTGACCCCAGCTAATTTTTTTCTTGATAGCAGACTATTCAAGGAACAAATCCATTTTTTAGTATTTTAATTTTCACCAAAAATGTAAGTGTATGTGGATGAGTCAATGAATTAGTTTATCAGTTTTGATGTGTGTGCAAGTACTTATGTGTACAAGTGTGTGGGTGTGTAAAATCGCGAGTGTGCGTTTGGATATGTTTATTCGCTATATACATGTGCATGTGGATGTGTGCACGTATAGGTATGCAAATATATTGATGTGTTTTTCTGTGGATGGGTATGTATGTGTGTATTTTGGTCGGTTCTACAATAAGTATATGCGCAGGCATGTATGTGCATTTGTGTATTATATGCGTAAATGAGTGGGTGTTTAAGTGTGTATGTGTCTTGATGCTGTGTAATATATACCAATAATATATATTGGTATATGTTATTTTATGTGACTATATATCGTTATATATGATAATATATCATCGTACATAATTATATATTGTCATATATAATCAAGAAAACTTAGGTATAATTACGTTTTAATTGAACGACCGACAAATTATACATAATTATACATAAATATATATGATCGTATATAAGCACTTATGACTATGTACTACGTATGGTCATATACGATTACATATATTTATCAACAGTTATATAGAGACAAAACTTATATATAATTATATTTGATTATACATAAAATATGATTATACACGATTATATATGATAATATATGATTATAGATAAGTATGTATACAGTTATACATAATTATATATAATTATATATCACGCATTTTTACCTGGAAATAGACATTGCTGTTCTAGTATGTCTTGCTTATAATTATTTAGAGAAATTATAAGCCGAAATTATAAATTGGATCTAGAAGTGTAGTATTTTTTATGTCACTATCTTTGATCGTTAATAACTTTAGGTAAGAAAAATATTTTTATACTCAGCAAAGCTTAAATTATAGCACTTTCCATCTACTTTTATCATCATTTGAAGGTCGCTGATTAAACGAATCAGAGTTCAAATTAAAAAAAAAATTATTTTCACAAAATGCCTTATATGAGCACATTTACACGATTGTTCCTTTAAAGGCGCTATCAACTCCCTCGTTTTTGACATCACGTGGTGGCGCCTTCCCCTTCCTAGGGTTCTTCTATACTATTAAGCTATAAACCCGCGACACTCCTTAACGAGACAGTCGCGAGTCGCGAGCGCGGCGCTACACACCTGTTTAGTTATAATTTAGTACGTGTCAAATGGAGCTAGACGCAACTCGCGAAGTTTATTTTCTTCTCTTTTATCGGTTCCGCTACAAAGTAATGAAATTAATTAGCATAATTGAATGTGCATGAAATAGCTGGATTTGATACAATAGAGTGGTACAATCATAATCTCATTATTAGTATCTACTTTGAGTGAATAATGAATCAGCATAAATCTCAAAATTTTGAATCTTTTATTTTCACGAGAATACGTTTAGCAGGAAAATTGACTAGTCGATTATGTAATAGAAGTCAGGTTTATGTTCTTGAATTTGCAGCCAAAGTTAAGTCTACAAAGATGAATAATTTAGAAATATAATGAAGGTCAACAATGCTCATGAATTGGCGCATAATACAAGTATAATAAACCATTAAGACGAAAGGAAGGAAACAGTCCATTTAGTTCAGTGTTCTCATATATCAACGTATATAACACTAGTATGCCGACCAAGATCAAGCGGTTTAAAGGGAAAATTTTTAATAAGTCAATGCTAACTGACAAAAAACGACTTTATTTGTTACCAAGTTATGGATATATACAACATCCCATATTTAAAAGTCCAGAAATTTCTTCTATCATGTATGGGTGCATGGCCTTATCATTTGAAGTTGAGAAGACGAATCACTTGTATATTTTTTGCAATATTGTTGGCATCAGCGATGTTATCTATGGTGAAGATAATTATTTTATCATACTTACAAAATTAACAATTATTATATATAAAAATAAATTACTTTGAAAAATAGGGGCTAGGACTCAGACAGGAAACGAGTACGGATATCGTAATATATTCTGAAACTTTGGTCGGAGTTGCAACGATTTTCGGTGGTGTTGCCCAATGCATAGTTTTGTTCGCACGTGAGAATCAGGTAATCACTCATTCAATTAAGACTAACAAGCAATTGAAGTATCTAAATCTAAATGATTGTGTAATATTCGTCAAGCAATAATTTTGATACGTTTTCTTATTAAGGTGAGCAAATTGTATAAAAAAATCGATGCGGATTGGCGATCATTAACAGATGTAAAGGAACTTCAAATTTTATACGCATTTTCTGGCCAAGGCAGAACGCTCACGATAATATACATAGGTTCGTTTCGCAATTTATTAACATTTGGCTTTCTCCTAGAGCAAGCTTTGTAATAGTAAAAAAAGATTTCTTAAGTTCGAAACATGTTTCGGAACATTAACAATCAAAATACACTATTTTTAGAAAATGTCTGTATGGATGTGTGTGTGTGAGTGTGTGCGATGTGTGTGTGTCTGGGTGTGTGTGTTTGTGCGTGTATGTACATGTGTGTTTGAGTGTTTGTCTGTTTGTGTGTGTGTGTGTATGTGTGTGTGCGTGTATGTGTGTGTGTCTGTGTGTGTGTGTGCGTGTGTGTATGTATGTGTGTGTGTGTGAGTGTGTGTGTGTGTGTGTGTGTGTATCCCGCTGTATCTCGAGTAATCCACGGTAAAAATTAATGTTTCAGGGCTCATTTTTTGTTTTTGTCGTTTTTTGATTTTTCTGTGCTTTTTGTTTTTCTATCAAATTTCAGATTTTTGTGATTTATGTTTTAAGATTACAATTAATATAATCAATTCAAATAAAATGCATTTGAAAGAGCATAAAATTAGCTATCTTTTTCGACCAGAAATATTTGATAAGGTAATTCCCTTTTTTTGTTATACACGAAAACGTAATTTTTATTCTTAATGGTTATATCTCGGAAATATAACATGGAAATTCATTGAAAAATTTGACGTGATTAAGAGTATGGAGAAGAATATTCAGTAACATTTTTGAGTCTTAATACTTTTCTGTTTACGAGAAAAGAATAATTATGTAAAAAAATCGATTTTCTATCTCGTACGATAACTTGAGTTAAACGGCATTATTCTCTTTGAAAATTTACAGAAAGGTATCTTTTAAATGTCTCTTGGCTGAGCTCTTTGCCCAGATCATGAGGACTTTTATTTTTCGAGATATTTGAGATTATGTTTTAAAAAAGAAAATTTTATCGCTTATATCTCGAGAACGGCGCCATTATTTTTTACCAACTGAAGCTCATTTTTTTCGCCTTTTAATGAAGACACGGAATTAAAAAGAAATTTTAAGATTTGTCGACTCTTTTTTGTTTTATAATTTTCTTATTTTACGATATTCTAAATAAACGTAAATTATTTTGGTATGTAGAGAAAATATGATCACTTCAGTGTAAATGGATATGCAAGAGAATAAAAGTATCTATCTTCCCCGACTCGAAATTTTTTATAAGCTATTTTCTTTTTTTTGTTATACACGAAAACGTCATTTCCTTTTTAAACGGCGATATTTTGGAAACTTATGATAGAAAATCTTTATAAATAAATTAAGATGGAAAAGGTTTCCACTATCTCTTATGGCAGTCTTGGCTGAGCTCTTTGACCAGATTATGAAATCAAAAGAAAAAATCTATTATTTTTCAAGATATTTCAGGTTATATTTTTTTTATTAATTTTTTATTGCCTTTCTTGGATATTACACGCTGGTTTTTTATGAATTCCTCATTTGTTTTTTTTTATGAAAAGAAATATTTTTATTGAGATTCATCGACTCGTTTTTGTTTTATAATGATTTTTCTTTAATTTGGTCGCAGTGTCTTAAAAGTTAAAAGTTATACAGAATATTATATATATTTATATAATTAAATTGAAAGATAATTATGTATTTATTAAACAAACTAATTTTTATCTGTTTTTTGATAAACATACGAAATTATAAAAAAAAAGGATTCCTTGGTTCGTTTTTGTTTTATAACGATTTTTCTATTTACGATATTTTGAAATCGATAACGAAATTTTTCATACCGAAATATCATTAGTTATATAAAGTTATATAAATTATTTTTATCATAAGCTTATAATTTTTTGTAATTTATCTTTTGACAAAAATCAATGATAAAAAATACTTACCTTTTTTGAGATATTAATAAGAAAGAAATAGAGCTATTTAAAAAAATGTATTAGAATAGAGAAATTTATATTGGAACAATTTATTTAGTTTGAGGAAGCTAAGTGCCAATGAATTGGCAGCAGTTTTTATATTTACATATAAATGTAACTCATCAAATATGAGTAAATAAGTCTTTGAATTTTCAGGAATTAATATTATTTCTTACTCACTATTTCTCGCATTGACGTACATACCAATAGTATTCCATTGCGGAATGGCTGCGAAGGAATACTCGAAAATCTTCCCTTATTACTCAAAACAATGGATCATCGATGACTCTGTGCAATACCTGCAGGCCTTTGTGCACGGCGCTTTGGGCGCCTTTTGTGGGGGCGTACCTTACATGGCTGTCATTGCCGTGTATATTTGCAGTGTCAAGCACGTTTGTGGAATGTACGCTATTGTTGGGTAAGAATTATTATCAAATTTAAAAGATAGCCTATTAGAAATTTTAATTCTTATTATACGACTACTATCTTTTCGTAACCCCAAAATAGCTCGTATGAATACTAAAAACCTTGATACACTTCCGAAATCGGTTAAAAAAGGTTTAGTAACTTTAATACAATAATAAGATGAATCGTATACAATATAATAAAATTACCCTCATACAGAGGGTGCGATTTTAAAAGGGTACGTCTTTTCTATTAAGAACTTATCATAACAATTGAAAAATATTATTATAAAGATTGAATTAAGACTTCTCGTTTTCACATAATATATACAAAGGCTCAATTTTAATAAAGTAAAGCATTAGACTGATAATATAGGATAATTGATTATTTGTCGATGACTACTAGGCTACTTATAAGTGAATTTTCTTTCATATCATTATAAGCTATTTCATTTTCTAAACAAAACCATATTGCTAATAAGTTATAGATTAAAAAAATTAATAATTTCGAGTGAAAAAATACCGAAAGAACTGAAAGATGACAAAAATATTCTTACTGATATGCATGACATTATTCATCTACATGAAGAAGCTTTTAAGTATTTTATACTTTTCTTATATTTTAAGTTATGGCTCACAATATTAAATTCTTACAAGTAATTTAATTTTAGAGGAGCACAATGGATTGCAGCAATATTTACTCGACTATTTTTTGTAATCGAGCTTTGTCTTCTAATATGCCTTGCTTTTATTATATTTGCTGTAAGTAAATATCATTAATCTATGTAATGTTCAAAGTTATAACTAATAAAAAGATATTTAAATGATTTATAGATCCAATTTAGCATACATAATATTGGATTCATGGTTCGACTATTCTTGATATCTGTAATATTAATTACGCATCTGTTTTACATGAATTACGGTGGCGAACAAATAATAGAGTTTTCAAGTGAAATTCATACAGCTACGTAAGGTCCATTATCTATTTGTATGTCAAAATTATAAAACAATATGCAATTTAAAACAATTATTTGTATTTTTGTTGTAAGATATTACATGCAGTGGTATTTGATATCTGTTAAAGCTCGTAAAATTTTACTTATGATCATCCGAAGAAGTCATAAGCCCGAATCTTTGACGGCTGGAATGATGAAATTATCGATGGAAAATTTTGCATTGGTAATAAACTATTTCTTTTACATTTTTATTAATGCAAATATTAAAAATAACATTTAATAATGAAACATCAAGCTAGTTAATCTAATAAACATTACAAATGAATTTTTAAGATCATAAAAACGTCTTGGTCAGCGGCTACTGTACTTATGAGTGCACATAAAAAAGCATAAGAAAAAGCATCTTACCACTACTTTTAATAGTATTGTAAGTAACATACAAATTGAATAGAATTTACAATTTAAAAATACTCATATTGCAGTTGCTATTTTTTTAAAGGAAATTCACGTTATAGATAATAAAATAGTAACTTATTGTGAATAATGTAAAAATTGTAAATTATATGTTCTAATACACTTATTAATATTTTAGGTAAACTGTGTAAACATGCAGTATAAACAAAACTAAAATGCTACAAGCATTAGGATTGATTATTCGTTTAATAAAAGAAAACATTTTGTAATATTTTTTTAAGAGTTGTTAATATCTTTTTAATAAAAAGAATTATTTATTTCCGATTCTCTCTTATTTAATCCTAAAAACAGCTGGGACTCTAAATAACGAAAAACCAAAATTACGAGTTGTTGTTTTTGATTGGAACAACAATATTTCAGAGATATATTTACATGAAATTGAAGTTAAACAAAAAAGTAGGTCCTCATAATTGTCGTTGGCGGATGGGCTTAGCATCACCGTAAGCCTATTTTATTGTTCCACATTTTACCTTTGCTTCGATCAAGGTCCTTTGCGCATATTTACACTTGTGCATAAATAACATAAGATCAAAACATGACCCGCAACGAACAATTTAAGCCCTGCAAAACTTAAATCGATCTATCCAGTCAATCTGAAAGCTACGCACAATCCATAAATTATCCTAATCAAATATCTCGGGTCTAGATTCTTCTCAAGCTCCTTTAACAAAGCGCAAATTTATTAAAAAATTTATTATATTTTGTACACAACATTTACATTTTAATCCTCTAACTACCCCCTCTCCTTTTACAGATAAAAATGCAGAGAAAGAGAGAGAGGCATACTACCCCCCTAAAGAGATTCCAAATAACATCAGATTACGAGTGCATCATGAAAGGCCCGGTTCGCCGCAAAAATCGACAAATCGCATTATAAAACACTGCAGCCGTCTCTCCTCTACACACTCACATACACACACACACACACTACAACTTCCTCTTCTAAACACAGCGCGCGCTAATCCGGGTAATGAGGGAGTAAATATCGCGCAGTCCCCCGCAGCGGGATATCGATCTTTATCCGCGGCGAACGAGCGGCAGCGGCACCGGAATATCGGCCGGGACGCATGTGTATAGTGCACCGGAGGGCCATGCGCTGCAGCTTCTCTCTCTCTTTTTTCTTTCTTTCGTCTTATCTCTGCGAGTGGATCGATCTTTTGTTCTGAGCGCGCGGCGGGATATCGAGGGCCTATAATATAACGAGCGTGGAAAATCAGTGATTGTTCTTTTACGCGCAAAAACAGCGGCGATCGATTAGCCGCGGCGATCCATCGATCATGCGAGGCGTGAGTGTAACGCCGGACAGGCCCGTTTAGGACGGGAGTGATTAATTTTGGTTAAGTGTATCGGGGCTTTTTGACGGAAAGGCTTTTTGTTATGATTTGCTTTTTTGGGGGGTTTACACGGGAAATTCGGAATTGGGAAATTATGAAGGATTGGAGGGACTGATTGGAGTTGGAAACGAGTGGATTGAGATCTTGTTTTGGGGGATTTGTATATCGGTTTTTGGGTCAAAGGTTTGAAGGGTAGACGTGTTTTGTGTATACCGATGTTCCTGGAACGCTTTCGTTTCGTTCAAAAGATAACAAGATTAAGATCCATGAAATTATAATATTTTTGATAAAAATTTCCCTTTGATAATAAAAACATTTGAATGATAATTTTAAGATAATTAACAAGGAGAGGCCATAACTTACGGGAAGCGATTTTCGCTGAGGCTTCAAGAAGTGGTTTTTGGTACCTAAAGATGATGCGTAATTATTTATTTCATTTAGTGTATGTCAGGTGAGTAGAATTTTTAAGTAAAGTTGAATTAATAATTTAAAAAAATAAAGTGTATCCAATATACTAGTCCTAACCTTTTGTTGATCAAAAATATGGATGTACAAATAAGTGAGGTTAGGATATGTAAACATTTGTTATTGAATTGTCTAGACTTAAAAAATTATCAATTTATATAAACATTGCTATTATTAGATAATTGAGGAAAGTTTTTGAAGTTCTACTGTTGTAGATACATGATTTGTAAATTTTAATATGAAGAACCTGCATACAATTTTCTATTTATACAATAATAATTTATATGTTAAGATCAATCTTGTAAAGTCTGTGATTTCTCTAATTTATATAATTTATATTTACAGAATTAACGTTGGATAGATTTTGTAATTTATTTGATATAAACCTCATTTATTTGATATTAACCTCAAAATGTAATCTATTTGTATTAAAAATATTGAAAATTCGTAATAATATCATTGTTATTTATTAATTTTATAAAGATTTGAATCATTAAATCTAATTTTCTAGGAATCTTTAATCACCTGCCTGGTCTTTCAGTCTGATCGGTTGACGCGGCAGTAACAGTGCCCAGGTGCGTCGGTCCCGACTTGTAGCAGCGCGCAAGGTCTGACTGTACATCGCAACATGTTCAAAAAAATGACTTCTATACGATCACTCTTAATGATTTCTTGCCGAGAGTCCTTATAACATCCGACTATCGAGCACTTTCACCTTGTATCCTCAAAGAAAATCTTTCTAAATTAGAAGAAAAAAACAGAAATTCCAAGATCCAATCAGCCACAAAGAAACCCATCCCCCCCAAAAAAGGTAACACCGCATCTAGGCGTCAATAAAAACGCCTAGGTACGTGACAGCGGAACCAGCTATCCCCGACACGTATCCTCTCCTCCTCCACCACAAATTATTTCTCGAAAACAATCGGAAGAGCCGAAAAGCGTGTCTCATGCGTCGTGTATATATATATACACACGGGCGAATAGGTCAAAAGCTCCCGATGATCGTAAATCAGAGCCGAGGAATTAACGCGCGGAAGGGCCTCGTTAAAGGTGTATAATAAGCATTGGACGTCTACCTTATATACGAACGAATCACTGTTCTTTCAAAAAGAAAGAAAGGCCGCGTGCGTACCAGGGCCAGATGGTCGCGCGCGCACGCGTGTTGTGGATGTTTATGGTATAGGCGAGATCGAAAGTTAGGGATGGATTGTGAAGGAGGAGGAAAAGGATGCTTTTTGGAACTTTTGACGATTGAAAGGATATGGACTGTATATATTAACGTAGAAAAAAGACACTCAACTTATGAATGTATTTTTTATAAATAGTAAGGGTGTGTTTCAAAACTGTTGATTTTTTTTAATCCGTTCATGTTTCATAATGAAACAGAAAGGAATTCAATTGTGTATTATAGGTTCATTAATCATCTAGTTGCATTGTTTTTTATGTTCAATATTTTAGTTCTGCAATAAGAAAGCTAAATATTGAATTATAACGCTAAAGATAAATGCTGAATATGGTGTATTCGAAAATTAAAATCCAACTGTATGTTATCGTTTTAAAAGCTGAAATTCTTTTTTTAATACAAATTAACGATTTTTCTTGTGTACCCCAATAAAAATAAATCATATTGGTGTCATATGGTGCCTAAAATATACATTAGAAATATTACAGTGTTTACATAATATGAGCAGCATTTAAAAAAATTATCCTATTAAACGATGGCCCTGATTTCGGTAATTTCAAAAAGATAATGTAATAGTGCCAAAAAATGTACATGTAGTAATTATTTTTAAAAAATTTAAAGAATTTAATCTTATACTAAACAATAATAATGTAGTATATAGTATAAGAGCTGGATGTAAGCATGAAAAACTTCAAATATATCAGGTATCCTTATTACAAGAATTAATGTTAACATCAATATAACACTTTAATCAAAATAACGTTTAAAGTCCAAATCATTTTAATGATGACAAATATACTTCCTTTAAATCCAATAGTCTATTAAAAAAGCAATAAACTCTAAATATGTATTATTGAAGACTGTTACTCTCGTTCATTGTCTAATTATGGAAATAAGAAGTCGCTTTTAGATGAACATAAAAAAACAAATAAATTGTTTATTGAACCTTCAATTTTAGTACAAAAGTTAAATTAAGGCCATATAATTATCTCTCTTCTTTTCTTCTTTATAGTAGACTAATGATGATTTGTGTTGTCCATTCATCATCATAATTTTTAGTAAGTAAGAATTTTCCAATTTTCCAAAATACCTAAGAAATGAAATGAGACCTTTAAACTTAAAATCTGATAAAATTCAAAAAGTCTGAAGCATATTATTGAAGCTGTATCTAGTTGACAATAACTACATTTGCAATATAGAAATTTTGTTAAAAAAATGATATATTTATGATACATGACACATAAGCCACCTTAAACGATAATTATAAGATTTATCACTTGATTTATAAAATGTAGATTTGAAGCAAATTTTGATAAATCAGGCAATACTTTAATAGGGTAGAACCTATTTTTACTTTCGCTATAATATCAGCTCTATATCTTCGTATATACTTAATTTAACATTTGTCCCTGAGATGTACAGTTGTACGTGTATTTATTGGCGTCCATGAATGAATAACTGTATAAAGTAATAATGATTACATGTAAATATATTATCGTGAGTCTTGTGTGCTTTCATTTAACAGCTGGTAAATATTGCTTTTTTCTACTCTCCAGTCCAACGAAAGAATTATATTATGTTCTAGCCATTTTGTATTTGTTATCGATTACCGATTATTGCTGAAACTTTGCAAACTTGTACACATTCTCATATCTAGAACTAACTAACAAAATAAAAAAGTCTATGTTTAAAATAAACTTAAAAAACGAACTATACTACTACAAACTCTTAAAAATCACGCCGATCCATCCCACTTTTGACCATCACTGTACACAAAGTAGAAATCGACTATAAACCAGCCTAGTTCTTACCTACCGTCCCTACATAACCCAGCAGCCGTCCTTGTTTTCATTTTCGATAATTTGTGGGGACGTTATAGGTATCCCGAGCTGCTGCTAGAGCGCTCCTGGCGCTGCCCAATTCCTTGTTATACAGCCCTCGTCCTCCCTCTGATATACGATCGGCTGTAGCCGCGATGCGCGCTCCCGATACTAGCTTCAAAGATCCGAGAGAGCGAGACGGAAATTATCCGTTTCACGCCCACGTTACGTCCGGCCTGCATTAAACGGGCCCCCGCGCTTTCAGTTCTGTGTGGGTACGAGGTAATGCTCGTAGGGGAGGGCTGGGGTATAACGGGTTACACCTCGTGGAGGAAATCGGTAGAAATTTCAGCAAGATTTTATGCAGGAATTACTGTAGTGATTTCTGTTCAGCTTTTGGAACTTGCAGAATTTCATGCAGGCTTTGCTTTGCAGAATTTCATGCAGGCTTTTATGCACCTATCAAGGTTTTCGGTTAAATTCGGATAGTAATAGGACTAGACACTGATGCTAGTGCGGGGATTTTAGTGTTCTTATGTTTTGTGCTTTAATTGAAAATTCCATTGGAACATATTTCTGCGGATAAATATTAGACACAAATCTGCAGAAAAAATACAAAAAATTCTGTGATTTTCATAATATAGATTTCTCGTGAGAATTGTTTTCCTCCTGTTTGTAGAAAATAATTGAACTGTATCTTACTTTTTGTAAAGTATGAGCAGAACCCGTTTTTTCCCAATGTTTCTGTAAAAAGCGACTTTCAAGGTAACCCTCCCTGGTGAAATTTCTAAAATTTCTGTATTAAATTTTAAAAATCTGAGGCTAACATAGAATATTTGTTATGATTATTTGAATTCACATAGCAATTTTCAGATTTTTTTAGCGTTTATATTCAAACTTATTCAGCGTAACGTGTTATTTTTCAGTAAAATAGGCTATATTCAAAGTAGCCCTCGCGCACACCACATTTTCATGAACATCTAAGAAAATTCTATCATATTTTTATAACTAAAAATAACTAATATTCACTTTTAATTGTCTTAATTATTTATTTATAGCTCTGAGAAATATACATGTGATTTTGTTTCAAAATTGTTATATAAATACCGTTATTTCATTAAAATTATATTATAAATTAAGTTCAAAGTATCAATTAATAAAAGGACGAGCGAATATTTGTTGAAAATATCTTAAAGAAAATATTCTCAATTTCAATAATTTTTTAAATTTTTGTATGCGCGAGGATCAAATGTTTAGGAAAATTCAAGATTTTGATAAGACCATTCATCGAAAGGTGCCTATGACTTACAAAAAAAACTTTTAATTCACAATTTTTTCTTTTATATAAATAATAGTGAAAAATAATTCTCAATTTTGAGAAATTATCTCTCTGAAAGGTTGTTGTTTTTGGTTCAAACAACAACATTTCAGGGAAATATTTACTAAAAATTGAAAATTAAATGAAAATAGTAGGTCCTCGTAATTGTCGATGACCGGTGGCTTTAGCATCACCATAATGAAAAGAAAATAAATAGAAAAATTTGTCAAAGCCATGAAAGAAATACACCAGACACCAGGGGACACCTTAAATTATCACAATTTACTATTTCTAAAAATCTGATAACTCTTAACTGCACCTAGTATACAATGTATGCAAAAAAATTAAAATTTTGTATACATGTTAAAAAATATAAAGAAATGTTAAGACTTAATGTCATTTCTTTTTTATTTACAATAATACTTCAGAAGATATTGTGTATTATTATTATACATTCAAAAATGCCCAATTCTTTGCCAAATCTATTAAAAACTGCTTTAAATTAAAATAGAATTGCAATTAACTGTAAATATTGTTAAAATTTAAAAAATTGAAAGTATCGTTTAAAAGTAACGTAAACTGTTAGAAATTGTTAAGATTTGCAGAAAATTATTTCAAATTTTCATGTTTTTTAATTTATTTAGTAAATGATTTCTGTGCTAATGTGAAACTGCGAAAATCTGAGATAAACTTTTGTAATGTGATGAATGTTACAACTTATTCAAAATTGTTCAATTTTGAGTGGAGTTAATTAACTCCATTCGCTCAATGATCCAAAAGTAGGATATTGCTTAGACCAAACTTAATAGTACATTATGCATCAAGGGAGTAAAGTGGGCAATGTACGCACTGTGTGACGTTGCCGACCGAGCGAAGCGAGGTCGGCATTTCACACAGTGTATGCTTGCCTACTGTACTCCAGAGGTGCGTATACTACTTTTCACCGCACCCCCGTAAAGAAATGACTGTACGCATCTCAGCAGGCCGTACAGTACCCCATGCTCTGCCTAGAAGTAAAGTGACTTGTGTACGCGCGACGCGCTGTTTTACCGCTCGAGACGCAGTCGAGAGCGGAAAAAGGCGCATTGCGCATGCGCAAGTCACTTTATTCCCTAGGCAGTCCATGCGGTACTGTACGGCTTGCTGAGAGGGCGTACAGTCAGCACTTTACGCGCAGTGTGGTGAAAACAATTATTAACAAACGTGATTAATATTCTTTCCAAACATATACAATTTCTTCCATTATCCAACAATAACTAATACTTTTCGACAAATTTATTTCCACCACGTATACAATCCAGCGTCTCCATACACCCCAGTCTCCCCATCGCGCAGTCCCCGCACCTTGGCCCTCGGGCCTGCCACGTTCTTTTATTCTCTAAGTAAGCCCGCTGCGCGTGGACTTTCCTTCTTTGTTTTTTTTATGGGCGCTCTCGTTTCTTGCGAGCCACGTGCGGCCATGGCATTATCGAATTAGACGGCGCGCGCGCGTACGATGATGATGATGATGAGGTATAGGGCGAGGGAGGAGAGAGGTTTTTTTGACTTTTTCAATGTTGGACGCCGCGAGGCTGAGCGGAGCCTCGTTTCGGGAGTATAGTTATACGATGAGCGGCTTCCGCATTTGAATAATAGAGATTTTGAGGGCGGATCGGCTTCATATTCCTTTCGGACGCGGGTGCGTGTAATTTTTGCGCTCGGTGCTCTACTTGGAGGAAGGATGAACGTATTGGCGAAAAATTCACGTAGCAGGGGTATATTGAATGAATTTAATCTCAAAATTGTTGTATGGAATGAATTAAATGTGAGTTGGGTAGATGAGCCGATTGCCAGACAAAGCGTTAATTTTTCGATTTCTTGTAAAGCAACTTTATGAAATTGTTGTACCTTGTTTTATTAATTTATATTTCTTTTGCTAATATAGCAAATTGCTATTCGCTGTGAGCACTACAGATATTGTACACAAAAATAGAGCCATCTTACGGGCGAGTGACGTGATCGGGATAGTATACAATACACAGGCTCTAGTTATGAATATTCAATTTCTGACAATTTGTGTGATCTCAAATTCTCTTCTTGAATTGACATATTTATTTATTATTAAAAAACATTATAAGGATATTCTCAGATTCATTAGTAATTTATTTATTTATTTATTTATTTATTTACTTTTAATCACATGCCAGATGGCCTAGTACAAAAAATATTTCACAAAATTATAATTTATATAGTTATTGCAATATATAATACAAAATTTGTAACAGAAGGCGCTGATAACACAAAAAGAACTATTGTGTATTAAAAAATAAGCTTAATACTAGTTAAAAAGAATTTATTTGCTAGTATCTTAAACAGTAGAGTACTATTACAGTTACACACTTCTAATGGTCATTTATTCCATAGATTTATACACCGTGAAACAACTGAATGTAAACCATAGGTTCATTTGTATTGAAGCTGAGTAATATTCAAAGGGTAACGTACATTGTATGGTGTATTATTCAAATTTATTTTACTTTCAATATGTTCCATAGACGACTTATTAATAAGAATATTTCTAAAAAAGATAATATCATTATACCTATGAGTACGTTCCATAGAACATATATTAAACGTATTATATAACTCCCCCATTAGCCAGGCTTGCCGTGGCAAAATCGCGGCAATAGTTGCTGTGCAATGTTTGTTAGCAATTTGCTTCCAACTTGCGCTCAAGAAATGGCGAATATCAAGGATTGATGTCAATGTGCCATAAAATTGACTGCAATTGCTTGCCATCAAATTGCTGCCATATACGGACGCAGATTTACTTATAGTTGATGTATAACTGTTGCTGCAAGTTTTGTACATCAATTTGCTTTCAACTTGTTTTCAATATTATTAATATATTATATTATTTTATTTTCAATATTATTTACGTAATATTCAATAAAATTACTCATATATGCGACAGCGCGAGAGAGAGAGGGAGGAAATTAATAACAGCATATTGATGGAAATTTGTGTAACATAAAAATCGAGAAATGCGACGACAATATGATGGCAATTTATGCCTATGATACGCCTGCACATCATGAGCAATAGTTGTTGTAATTTTGCCTTCAGTTTGCCCTCATAATTTACTTCATTACTTGATACAAAATTTCCAGAATATACGGACGCACTTTTACATCAAACTTAAGGAAATCGATAGCAAAACGTGTATGTCAAATTGCTAACAATTTACAATACATCTGGCTAATGGGGTCAGTATAATTATGATCAAACTTGTAAAAGAAAACACCGGATTTAAATGCTAAATTTCTTAAAAATTTATGATTAACCTATCTATCATCTGCACAAGGTATTTTGCATTAGGAGCCCAGATAGGAGATGCAAACTGTAACATAGGATTTACTAGTTTTGAGAAGAGGTATTTGAAGGTCCTGATATCCTTAAATTCTCTTGACATTCTACAAATGAAACCTAATACTTGATTTGATTTGTTAAGAGGAGGCCGTATCTACTGTCCTTCTTTAATGACGTTTTTGCTATTTATTCAAATTGTAGTTTGCTAATTGAAAAACTAAAAGTTGGCCCCAATTGGTATTAAAATAAGGAATATTTTGATACCTTAAAAAGTATCTAATATTATTTCATTTTCGAGAAAACTTCGGAATTCGAAAATTGAGGTTAGCTATTCCGTTCCGAAGTTTTCTCGAAAATGAAATAATATTAGATACTTTTTAAGGTATCAAAATATTCCTTATTTTAATACCAATTGGGGCCAACTTTTAGTTTTTCAATTAACAAACTACAATTTGAATAAATAGCAAGAACCTGATTAGACAAGGATAGAAGATACGAACTCCTCCTAATAGTGTATTCTAATATATGTTCAACAAATTTCAACTTATTATCAATAATAACTCCTAATTAAAAAGATATTATTTTCATTGAATGCCCATAAGAGCCTGTGTATGTTGTACTACCCCGATTACGTCACTCGACCGTAAGATGGCGCTATTCTTGAAAGTAAGATAACATATACTGTATCACATACTCGCAGCGAATAAGGGACAGTATCCCGAGTATGTACACCAATACCTATTTTGACTGTGATACCTTTGATTGTCTTAAAGTTACAAGGTGACATTTATATACTCTCTTTATTCAAACCAAATAAATCACACGTAGTGAAATAAACCCCAACTCCAACAATTGGAAGTGGTTCATCATTGAAGAATTTCAAATACATATCATTACAAATGTTCCTTCCGTCGAATTTACATATATACCAAGAAAAATAATTAGCTATACATATTTCAGTATTTAATTGTAGTTATAATATATAAATAGAAATTGGATTTACTTACTTGGACAGTGAGAGGAGATGCAGAAAGATGTAAAACGCATCACAGGAAGAACAAAAATATAATTTTTTTTGTGGGGGGGTAGGAAATGCCATCTAAGGCACACCCGACTGGATCCGCACAGCCGAATAGTGTGGGGCTGGTTGGGGATGCATCCGCCGTGTGTATAAAATAGGATGAAAAATAAAATAAACAATAACGCGGAAAAACTACGCAGCCGTTGCATCGCAAACCGATATTCTACAAATGAAACCTAATACTTGATTTGCTTTGTTAAGAGGAGGCCGTATCTACTGTCCTTGTCTAATCACGTTTTTGATATTTATTCAAATTGTAGTTTGTTAACTGAAAAACTACAAGTTCACCCCAATTGGTATTAAAATAAGGAATATTTTGATACCTTAAAAAGTATCTAACATTATTTCCTTTTCGAGAAAACTTCGGAATTCGAAAATTGAGGTTAGCTATTCCGTTCCGAAGTTTTCTCGAAAATGAAATGAAAATGAATGTTAGATATTTTTTAAGGTATCAAAATATTCCTTATTTTAATACCAATTGGGGCAAACTTTTAGTTTTTCAATTAACAAACTACAATTTGAATAAATAGCAAAAACGTAATTAGACAAGGACAGTAGATACGGACTCAGTTATCCTTCCTTACCAACAGCATTAACTAGGCATGTGTCAGACCTACTTTACCTGCCGACAAATATAGTCGACAATTTCGATTTTCTGAAAAAATACGCATCAGAATCTAATTTTCGTTTGGGGGTCACTTTGTTTACGGAAAATACATAGCAAAACACTCGAATTATTATAAGAATTGAAAATGAGCAATTACGTGATTATAATTTTCAATTATGATAACAATTCAAGTGTTCCGCTATATGTTTCGTAAACAGAGAAAGCGACCCTCAGAAGGAAATTTGATTTTGGTGTGTATTTTATTGAGAAAAACGAAATTTTCAAATATATTTACCGACGACTACATTACAACTTAACTAAATTAGAAACAATGAATATATAATTATGTAGATAATGTTATGCTGACTAAACAATAGTACAGTTAAAAACAAATAAAAAATGAAATTGGTTCAAAAGTTCAAATTTTACATTTAGTACGATGTGAGAAAAAATATGGCGTCATGACGGTAACTCTAGCTAAATTTGAAATTCTATATAGATTCTAGTACTATGATTTAAATTAAAATTGTATCTACGTTAAGACTAGAGGGTGAGGAAAAGTATGTGCAAATGTAAATCTTGCAATATAATATAATCAATTTATTCGTTCGTTCCAAAATTCCATTTGATAATTTATAATCGGCGCGAAACAGACCTTATAAATGTCACTGCAACGCAATGACTTGGCTAGTGTAGTCGACAGTCATTTACTTTTACACACAAAGTTCTAACAAAAAAATAATATGCATTTTCACTTAAAAAAAAGAAAAAGAAATCATTATCGGCCTTTTGTACATGAGAACAAGAATAATTCAAATAAATACATAACGCACGAATAAATATAGACACAGAGAGGTGCGGGGAAATACCGTATAAGTGATCCACTCAATTACATTAAAAATCATCAGAGTTTTCTGATGTTATAATAAAACTGTATAACAAATGTATTACAATAGGTGTACGATAAAAGTCATAGAAATTCCGAGAAAACTCAGTTGATTTTGTCAGACGAGAGAGTGGACGTGTTTGTATATATATAAATCAGTATAATGAGAAGCGATCAACAACTGTCTGCTGATTCGATGCCGATACACGTCATTGATAATTTATTTTCTTTCCTAGTAAGACTTTTCCTGCTTTAGGGATCTTTTCATTTTTGCCGTTTACGCAGATGATTAGCGTTAATCCGACGAACCTGCAGTTCCCTAGTAATCTCATGTATGCATAATTAAGAAGCATCGAACATAAAAAACTACTTTTTAGTTCTGTTCTTCAGGAAATGATCGCTCGTTAAAAGAGAAAAGCCTTCCGAGACCCCTGGCGCATTCATTAGAAAAACGTTAACCACGCGAGAATAAAAAAAAAAGAAACAGACCATTAATAAAAACAGAAAACTCCAGCATCCACTTAAATATAATATATATTTATATATAAATTGTATATTAAAGTACTAATCTATGGAAAAAGTCTTGCAAAAACACAAAAGGGATCATCATCATCATCACGCGCAGTTATACAAATCCTGATAGGTGTGTGTTTATGTATTATTCGGGCTTCACTATCCGTCCACCTACATATAAATATACATATACATATATATATATATATATTTAATCGCCTACATACGCGTGTGCTTCTGTCAGACTTTTTCTCGGAATAGATTCTCATGTAATTTTTTTTCACATTTTTTTTTCTTTTCATTTTCATTATTTCATATTTTTTTTTCCTTTTCCTTTTAAATACAATTATCCTCATTGCCCGAGTCAGGATTGGACCTCGACGATAATTACAATTCACGCGACGAGAGCGGCAGCAGCAGCAGCAGCAGCAGCCACGCGGACTAGTAGTCGTGCGCCCCCTTCCTTCAAGCGTTCCCTCGTTATATATACTTTATAGTTCTTTTTTTTTTTAGTTCTTTCGATCCTGATGATTGATGTCCAATTGCGCCGTGATTGCTGCACGCGCCGCGAGCACACACACACACATCATTTCTTGACCTGCAGCGCGTTCGACAGCCAATCCATGGCCTGGTCGAGGCCCTCGCCCTTCTTCGCCGACGTCTTGAAGATCTGGAAGGTGCGATTCTTGAGGGCGTCGAGGCCCAGGGCCTGGTGGACCTCGGCCACGCTCAGGCAGCCCGGCATGTCCTGCTTGTTGGCGAGGACGACGAGGATCGCGTTCTGCAGCTCGTCCTCCTGGAATGCGAGCGGATTTTTGAGGATTTAATGTTTTGTTTAGGGGGGGTGGCTTTTGGATGTGATGTATAGCTGGGGAGGGAGGTAATGATTTTTTTATGAACTTTTGCAGGAATACAATTTTGCAGCGGCTTAAATGTGGCAATAATGGGTACGCGAATGTTTATATCAAGTGATTTACGAGAATTTGATATTCTAACTTTGTTCGATGGAGTAATGATTTACGTACTTTAGATTGCTATTTAGAGCATGTTTTCGACGAATGATACACTGGAATTTGAATTCAAAATTTAGAAGGTATATGCAATGGGTTTTCTCAAATGTACTTCAACTTGGTATTATATTTTGCAGAATTATATTTGTAGAAAAGATGCAAGTGATTATGAATTTTCATCTAATATTTGCAAGAAAGACCAAGTCTTTGAAGTCATGATAGTATATTTAATTCTTTTTTTTCTGAAACATATTCTATCAATCTGAATTTACAAAAAAAAAATCCTATGTACAGACCTTGATCCAGAGAAATATTTATCCAAAAAAGAATAAATACATGTAAGAAAAGTTAATCTTTAACTTACGTAGCAGCTCAAAAAATTATGATAAATAAGGTATTTGAGTGTGTAATTTAATTTTGTATTGCATGCATTCCTAATTTGATTAAGTAATAATATGTACTTAATGTATCTGAACATGTAAAACTTGTATGCTTGAAGAATTTATAAACTTACTTTTATTACATGATTTTGTAAATTTAGGCTTTTTAACCTGTATTGTATAAGAAATAAATAAATAACTCAGTCGGTAAAATGTGAGTTAAAATAGAATTTTTATCAAATGAAAGTAATCATCTTATCAGTTGATTGATAACAGAAAATGTGCTTTGATATATGATTTGATGAGCAAAGAATGTAAAGTTTGTCGGAATTCAAATGTTTCATAAATTTGAACACAGGCGAGTGATATTCAATAACATGTAATTATCAAAAAATCTGCATAGCGCACTTATTAGTATCTCAGTAAAAGTACACTATTGTATTAAGTTATTGCATGCATTATTTTAAAACATTAAGGATTAAGAATTTTATTTTAGGATTGCTAATAATATCCAGCTATATATAACAAAATGATCAATGAATGGAATAAATAAAATTATGGTTATTACTTACTCTTAACATATACAGTAATTCATCTTTGGATATGCCTATTCTATCTTTGTCAGCAGAATCAACGACATAGATTATAGCATCTGTATTCGAATAATAACACCTCCAATAAGGCCTAAAAAGATCAAGGAATTGTTATATTATTTAGCATTAAAACCAAATTAGGTACCATAAAATCAGACTAAGACAGCAAATTTAGAACAAACTAAGCAGGTGAATACAATGTAATAATATCTTTGTCATAAAATATATATTGCATAGATTTGTTTCCAGATAATTTGGTTAAAACATATGTTTGGTTTACTCAACAGTGCTCGCTTAGCCCTTATTTTAAGGTACAGGAATTATTAACTAATAAACATCGCATTACCGTATACTCGTTTGACCACCGAGATCCCATACTTGAAACTTTAGATTTTTATAAGTTACTTGTTCAACATTAAATCCTATGGTTGGAATTGTGGTTACTACTTCTCCAACTTGCAATCTGCACAAAGCATATTTAATTGTTAAATCAGTCTTTTTACATGTAACCAAAAGCATAAAAATTAAATTTTAACATACCTGTACAAAATTGTTGTTTTTCCAGCACCATCTAAGCCCAGAATGAGAATCCTCATTTCTCGACTGCCGATGAGGTTGCGAAAGTAACTAAGTAATCCACCTAAAAACAACATTATATTATTGAAACACAATTTATTAATTAAATAAATAAAAGATAGTATTAATAGTAAATCAATCCTCTAGCAACTATCATATTTTTGCTGCTATATTTCAACAATTCTATTAGATTATTTTGCAGTTCTATTAGATTATTCAATTATAATTTTAAAATTCTGACATTAAAAATAACAAATCAATCGTTCAAATACTAAAATAAATGATGACTCTAGAAGTAACCGTTTTTCCTCCTTGTCAACCAAATCAAACCTGCCAATCTGTATAAATATTTTTGGCATTTAAATTTAAGGAATATAGTATTCTCGAGTAATGATAAGTTTTACAAACTTGAATTTAGTTAATAATACTTAAAATAATATAACAATATAAAAACAGCGTCTGTCAAATACTGATTCACAAAATCTTCTGAAACAAGATAACCAGAGAGGCAAACCACAGTACAGAATTCTAAACTCAGCTCTATTGATCTCGATTACAGATAACGATCTCTCCTACTTATCACAAATCATAAACTACCTCCGACTACGCACTCACAACTACATCATCCCATCAGAAAGCTACTACGCAAAACTACCCACCTAAAAACCCAAACTCACACGTACAAAATCAAATCCCATCTATCCGTCAGCATGACCCTCAACGAAATTCACTCACCCATTGCAGCTATTATCCAATTTCTCTATTTCCACAGCATAAAGGTGTAGACGACGGTGTAGGTGATACACCCAGAACCCAGAGGCGTCGAAAATCCGTACAGGTTATACAGCAAAGGTGACCCCCTAAACTCTCTGCACGCACACACACCTGGTGATATCTACCAATTCAAATCGAGGAGGAAAAAAAAAGTCCGCACGCGAATCGCGTGTAAATACACGAATGTGCAGCTCCTCTCTCTCTTTTCTTCGCGCGTGTGTATATACTATATTCTAATAGCGGCGCGAGAGGAAAAAAGGTACGTGTCCCCCGTCAGCTGGTCGCGAGAGACTCCGAAGACATAATACTTTTCGCGGCAGCTGTAAATATCGCACACCGAACCTCGATGCCGGATTATTGAACACACGACGAGTAGGTATATGTACCTCTGGACCTTGACGAAAGTAAGAAAGAAAAAAAAAGGGACCCGAGCTCACCCGACTGATCGTATAATATAACGGGTCACGCGAAAATTGAACAGCAGGGGTGTGATATACCTATATCGAACACTCGCGCACACAACACGGCAGCAGCAAGCAAGCAAGCCGCCGACGGAGAGTAGGTATAATATATATGGTGATCGCGTTTTCAAGAATGCGATATATGATGATTCAACGTGGCGCTGACATCGGCGATTTTCGGCTTTTTCCGCGGCGCGCACCGATGATCGATGCAAATTACAAATAGTTGCGATTTTTCGACAGATTCTTCGTCAGATTTGGTTGTTGAGAGTCTGGGTGTATAAACGAGGATGCATTTAGAAGAAACTTTTGCTGGAGATGAGCGTCAGGTGAAAAAGCAGGCGATTCGTCACCTGATTCATTGTTTAAAAAATTTCGTAATAATTAAAAATTATGCATAATTTACCTATTATATGGAATTAATTAAGTGATAAATCGGGCTATTTATCATGTAAAACCACTAGATCATCTGATTTCCAATCTAAATTATCAACTGAACTATCACCTAAATTCTAACCCGATTTTCCACTTTAATTATCCACCTGAATTATCTCCTGATCTTCTTCCTGAATTATTACCAGATTTTTCACTTGAAGTATAATCACCTCATTTGTCATCTCAATTATCATCTGATTTCCACCCGAATTATCACCTGATTTTCCACCTGAATCATCGCCTGATTTTTCACCTGAATCGTCAACTAATTTTCCATCTGAATTATCACCTGGTTATCTACCTAAATTATCACCTGATTATTGACCTGAATTATCACCTGATTGAGGATGGCGAGCGCCGACCTCGGGCCGGTATGGCGCGAGCGGGAAAAGACTCCAACCAATCAGAGCGTAGGAATCGCCGCTTCTCATTGGCTGGAGTCTTATTTCACCGTGCTGCCATCTGGTAAAAGTTTGCTAGGTCGCCATCCTAATAAATATAAATATGGGACGTTAATAAATATGTTTTTGTATACTGGATTCTTTATGAATTTATACATTATAACTATTACATTATAACTATTAACTATTGGTACTTATTTATATAATTTAATTGTAAGAAAATTGTTTTAGGAATTGGTAATATGATAATGGCGGTTCAGGGTAGAACAAATCGTAGAAAAATGCATAAAATGTATTTATTTCAAAACTTTGGTCATGCTTTTTAAATATTTTGATAAATTATATTTAATTATACTCAAAAAATCTAATTTTTAATTTAAAAAAATGCTTATAAAAAAAATCACCGGTTTGAAATATGTGTTAAAAAAATATGTAAATTCACGCTGAGTATGTAAAAATTAAAATCTGTATGAAACTTTTGTTAATTTTTAAAATATTACTATAAAAACGATAATAAGCCTATACTCTGTGTACTATTTTCCTACAACGGCCCGCCATGTTGATTGCCGGAGTCATATTGCCAATCTAATTTATGTTTTTTACTTTTATTCTATTTTTGAAAATAGGCCTAAATTCTGAGTTCGGAATTCTGACGGAACACCGTCACGAATCGGCAAAAGTCATCGCTGCTGTCACGAGTCGTTTCAGCTGTCATTCTTTACGGTCTGTGAGCCACGAGCACGAGCGAGGACGCTGGATTTTCACCCGAAAAAGTCGCTTTAAAAAGCCAGAAAAATGCAGGGACCCGCAGTTTTTATGGACGGTTCGACCGAGGATCAGGTTATTATTTTCAAAAATTGTCAAAGTTTATTTTCGATCGGAAATCCGATGTATTTTGCGATCGTGTTATCTGGAGGTTATGTGTGCCAGATGCCGAATGTTTTAGTTGCTTGTGATTGACACTGTATACTTGCATATTTCACAGTTTTTAGAGCAATTATTATAAATTATAATGATCGTTTTAGGCTCAAGAGTTGAGGATCTACTTCAAGAGTCTCGGTGCAGAGATCAGCGAGGAAAAGTCACCTAAGGGAATTGAGGATGATTTGCACAAGATTATTGGTGTGTGCGATGCTTGCTTCAAGGAGGGAAATGAAAGTGAAATCGAGACGATCCTGAACGACATTGTGTCCATCATGATCTTGGTGCCGACTGAACGTGCTGAGAACATCGTTTTGGCATTCTGCGAGAAACTGACAAAGGCACCCGGTTACAAACTAGGTTTGGTCTGTCTCAAAGCGTAAGTAGTTTTTGTTTAAATTTGTACTGAATATGGTTCTTTACTCAATGAAAATAGTTTATTACCTCTGTTCTTAAATATTTAAAACATGTCAACTTTATGTTGTTTTTAATTTTTTTAGACTGTGGCTCCTTTTCCAGTCTCTGCCAGAAGATTCATCGATGAGATACCACGTATATTATCATTTAGTTCAAATTGCAAAGAATGTTGACCAAGTCAAAGCTGTTTACAATGGAGTTGATCAGTTGAAACAGCAATTCGCCACCTGCCCACCCGCAAATGAACAGATGCAGAAGCTTCTTCGTTTGTTACACGAAGTTCTGCTTGGTTGCAAACAAGGGTATGTCTAATATTCAATAACTATGAATTATTTAACAAACTTCTACAACTCAGTTAAAAGAATGATACATATTTAACAAGCTAAAATATTGTTACTTGTATTGTAGTGAACAAGCAGCTGCTGTTATGGTAGAGCTGTTGGGCACTTACACTTCTGAAAATGCATCCGCTGCGAGAGAAGATGCACAGCGTTGCATCTTAGCAGCTCTGGCTGACCCGAACACGTTCCTCTTGGATCCCCTGTTAGCTCTGAAGCCAGTGCGATTCTTGGAAGGAGAGCTCATCCATGATTTGTTGCTCATCTTCGTACAAGAGAAACTCCCAGCATACTTGAAATTCCACAAAGATCACAAAGAATTCGTTGAGAGCCATCTTGGCTTGAACCATGAACAGAACATGAAGAAGATGAGGCTACTAACTTTCATGCAGCTGGCTGAAACTAATCCTGAAATGTCCTTCCTGACCATTCAATCTGAGCTCCAGATTGACGAAGATCAAGTAGAGAGTTTCATCATTGATGGTATGTATCATTGCACATGTTTATGGAATTTCTTTATTGTTAATCCCTGTAATAAAGTTACTCATACAAATTTTGAGTAAATAAATTAATTAAAGAAAACAGGGTATATTAAAAGGATTAGTACTGGCTTGGTGAAACTACATTTTCATGAAGTTATCGTAATATTCAACATATTCAAAATAAACAACTTTTTTCCTGAAACTATTTTTCGAACTCCTAAACATTTAAAAACATTATGATTTATTGACTATCCACATTATATCAAACTTTACTTTTTACTGAAAATTAATAATTCATTGTACAAAGTATTTATTTAGTTTGTGACTCAGTGAATTGATTAAAAAGTATTTAAGAACTTAAGAATATCAGTTATGTTAAAAGTGAATTAAATCAATAGTAATTAGTTGTCGAGTCACTAAAGACAACGGTCTTAAAGTAGATAAAAACGTATATTTATTAAAAAAAATATCTGTACAACATAAACACACTAACATTTAGCTAATATAAAAACCAGGAAACAACTTATAGCTAAAAGATAAATGTATTTAGATATATGTTTATCTTTCATTAAAAGTATCTAGATACTTGTTTATCTAGTAATGTGTTAAATGATCTAATTAAATTGCTAAACAAAATATCTGATTTTTTTATTTAGCAATATCAAGATACATATGTATTTATCTAGATAACTCTTTAACTACATAAAAAATTAGATGATTTTCTCTGCATTTTAATTATTTAATCTATCTAAATAATATGTTAGCTAGATAACGGAGTATAAAATACTTTATCTAGCTATATTAACTTTTTTTTCATTATTCTGTATCTTTACTTTTTTTGAATGATAAGTATTTTGTCTATGACTATTGTTAATCCCTGTAATTAATTTACTCATAAACAATTTTGAGTAAGTGAATTAATTAATGTAAACAGGGTATATTAAAAGGATTAGTACTGGCTTGATGGAACTACATTTCCATGAAGTTATCGTAATATTCGACAGATAAATGTGAAAGTTTGTTTGAATTACTGTACTAATCTTAGCAAACTTTCACGATTTTCTTCGCTTTAATACCAAGGAAAATGGAGGCTACATAGAAAGTACAGCTGATAATGTTTTGATCTTCCAGAAAAAATGAAATACCTGATATGAAAACCGTTTTCTTATCTTTTATTTGTTAAACTCAATGACATACTTCACTAATTAAAATAATCTTTGAATGATTATCTTCTTTTTGATCCCATTGAAATAAATAAATAATATAATAAATATAATAAATAGAGAATACTTTTATTATTTAAAAATAAACTTGCTTCAAACTATACATTAAAAAAACATACAAGTCAAACATTGAACCTCCTTCTTTTTGAAGTCGGTTAAAAATAAAAAACTCTGTGGCAATTTTTGTTTTAATAATATTTTAACTATAAATATTGAGGAGAGCCAAACTGAGGTTAAAAATTTTTTTCTTGTTTTTGGAAATAAATGTCTAAAGTGTCTTCCTGGTAATTTTGTAGGATTTTGAAAAATGTTTCTACTAATTTTCTTTCCATTAAAAATGTTCACTTTATCTTTTTTTTCATTGAAAACAATTTAGATTATTCGATATTATTAAGGTACTATTTGATGAATGGTCTAATCAATGTCCAGAATTTACACATAAAATAGCCTTGCGCATAACAAATTAAGGAATCTAATTAAAACTTCGAGAATATATTCTTTAATGTATTTTCAAATATAAGTCGCTTTTTTTTGCAAATTATTTGTAAGATTTTGTGTTGTCAGATTTGCTTTATCAGAATGTAGTAAAAATAATTATTTGTCCCTTATTTTAATGGCTATACAATAACATATGTATTAACATTGTATAGTGTATTATTACTTAAAAGTCTACAATTTATTATTATTAAGTATATTTTTCTAAGCTATGTAACAATTAATCAAGTGAAAAAAAGCGACTATCAGTCTTTTCTAGCTTTGATAAAATCATAGAATTTTATTAGAATTATATGACTATGTGTTACATAATTATACTCCATTTCCCTCAAAAATAACTCATTATACTGAATAACTTTCAGTACACAAATTTTGAAAAATGAAACCCACAAACTTTACATATTTCACCCGGTACCCTGAGAAAATATCACGCTATCATTATCGTACAAGATTCCTATTAAAACTGTCATCAACTTAACGTAAACTCGCAATACGCATCGAAAAATAACTTTTAAATACTCTTCAATTTCACGATGTACATCTTAAACTCTACGATGTACATCGCGTCAGTTACGATATTATTTTCTCATTGTAACCCTCTCAAAAAAAAGACCCTTCTCCCTCCACAACCACTCTCTCTTTCTCTCTCTTTTTCTCTATCTCACTCATCAAACAACCCCCGTCTCCTCTATCTTCCAGTCCTGAAGACGAAGCTGGTGCGCGCGCGCATGGACCAGGCCGGTCGCAAGGTCCTCGTCTCCTCGACCATGCACCGGACCTTCGGCCGTCCCCAGTGGCTCCAGCTCCGCGACCTCCTCGCCGCCTGGAAGACCAACCTGACCGGGGTCCAGGACGGCATGAAGAGCGTCGCCGCCACCCAGATGGAGCTCGTCGCCGCCAAGACCAAGGCCGCCCCCGCGGTTCACTGACATCTAAGGAAATACCATCACTGAGCGCCGCCCAACGTCTCGCGCGACCCGCGCCGTTAAAGCCGACGGAGATTGCAGGTGGAGCGGCGAACTTTGCGAATGGTTTTTGAAGGGTGTTGCGAGGATTTGAAGGAGGGGTGCAGAAGGGAACGCTTATCTCGCTGAATGGGTAGTGTGTGATAATGTTTGTTGTGTGTATGGTAACATTCACTGCGGATGTAGTAAAATTTATGATACGGATAGTAATATTTACTGTGCGTAGAGTGAAATTTAGTATACGTGCGGAGAAATTTATTGTACGAAACTTGCTAGAGTAATGGCATTACTATACACTTTCTGATGAAGATTAGAAAGATGTTTGTAAAATTACTATACTTTCTAGTGAAACTTCAATGTATGTACGGGAAGATTTACTTACCAAATGCATAGTATAATAAACTGTACGTGTAGTAAAATTTATTATACGAATAGTGAAATTAGTATATACATTCAGTGAAATTGCTAGAAAGTTAAATAAAATTCTGCACTATCTGATGAAGACTCAAAAACCATTTGTAAAATTTACCATGCAATTTCTGTCCATGTGAGAGGTCGCACGAGATGTGGCGCGCACTTTTTTTTCGTGTCCTAACTTTTGGAGAAACTCAAAAGGAGAACCGAAAGAAAGGAATGACCGAAGGATTTTTTTAAAAAAGGTATGCGCTGCGTGTACACGGAAAAAGATAAGTATGCGAGCGAATAATTTCTTTGTACTATAGTTAAAGCGGGATTTACTTGCAAAAAATCGATTTCTAATATTACGAAGTTCTTAAGGAATTTGATAAATTAATGTTCTTGTAAAAAATAACAAACTACTAGGAAAGTTATCAAGTGACTTTGTAATGTTAACAAATTGTTTTTATTCATGTGTGAATTCAAATGTTACTTTATGTTGAGTAAAAATTATACTTTTTTACTTGAGATTTTTCCGTGTATAATATTAAATTTTAGTGTAGTTTTAATAAATGCTTTGATAGATTGAAGATTTTTTCCATTGAAAAATATGACTTTGGAACATAGCAATCGATTCATCAATAAATCAAAAGAAAAAAATAATTTTTAACTTCCCATTTATGGGAATACATAGATAATATATATTTCCTGATGCTCAAATTTCAATTTTTGTTAGACAATAAAACTTAATTAGTTGCCTAGTTTCAGAAACATAATTTTTTAACGTAAATAAATAGTTGTGATTTGTTATTTTTATAAAACGTGTTAGATCTTATTACATGAAAAAACCATTCTATCAATCGACAAGCATTTAATATAAGTTACACTAAGAACCATAAGAAAAAGCGCATATTTTTTAAAAATCAGTATTCAAAATGAAAAAAAATACCGTTGAATTCGACGCCCTGTATCGGTATTGTAACATAGCACAATTTGTAAGAGCATCCCCGTAAACTGAACATCGTTTATACTTGATTGCAAAAAATATATTTACAAGGAAAGTTGAATAAAAAGAGAAGACAATTTTTTATTATAACAATCGCTTTATTTCAGCCTTTCGGCGAAGAATAGCTTGCAAACAGTTACGATATGCAATTACTTCAAGCTGTTCGGATTTTTTGTTTGTTTTTTTTTATATCTTATTATTGTATTCACATTTGATATTTTTGGCCTACAGGACATATACCGGTTAACTCGTTGTGTAGCGACTTAAAAGTTCTTCACTTTGTACCTGTATGTGTGTTTGTAATTGTATTTCTCGCTATGAGTATTAGCGGATCAGTCAAGAGTTGCTAACGGAAGAAACTGGCTTCAGACAAGTTAACACTTTACGAATCTTATAGTTAATAAGGGATACCTAGAGTCAAATAGCACTTAGCTTTGATCTGAGATTGTTTAACATAGTTGAAGATTTTAGTCATTCTATTTACTATTAAATCGTGATTACTGTTTTAAGATCAGATTATTCAGTTCTTACAAATGTGTATAAAAATATTTTTTTTTCTTCTAAATTTGTTCTTACTTCTAACTATTAAAAGAAAATTGTTTTACTTTTTTCATCAATTATGAAACTTGAAGTCTAAAAAATTAGAAAAATCTCAAATGAAAAATACTTCTTGAGAAATGCAGAATTATTAAAAATGATTAAAAATGCAAAGTAGAAAGAAGAAAGTGAACAAAAATAATTGTTTTATGTTTAAATTTGACTATAGGTACTCCTTAAATAATAGTTAATATGACAAAGATTTTTAAATTTAATTAATGACAATATTCAATATATACTTATTCTTTTATCTATAAAATAACGAGAACAATATGAATTAAGACTCTAGAAATGGACGTCATTAAATTTATTTATAAAATAGAAAAATATTTAAGTCATTTGAATTTAATATAAAAAAAGCTCGTTAACAATGTTTTTTTCTTATTATCCGATTTTACAAATTGTTTAAAAATAAATTTCTCCATCAATTTTGAAAGGGCACCATACTAATCGTAAACAAAAAATGTACATGAATTTTTACTTTCTTACATGCTAAAATGAAAATTACCTAATAAGCAAATCGTAATAGAAGTTCAGTATATAAAAAAAACTCTACAATAGATTTTTATAAATTTAGTACAGTAACCTTTCTAAATTCATCATCATACATGCTGTAAAAATTCAAGGTAGCTATGTCCCTGTAAACAAGAGTTTAAATTTCTTTTCTATATAACAGTCGTCAATATTCTTATAAACTTACTAAAAAAAACGGTGGGTTGTATCATTATTTCAAGGTACGCTTCGATAATCACTAGCTCGATTAATAAAAAAAAAAAGAAATAGTCGATCATTATTGAAAACAAGATGCTACTTCCATATACATCACCGGCACAGTATATAAAACACTTAGAATACGTCGCCTTCACTTCATTAAACTGACTTTCTTTGTAGCGTCTGACAAAGTTTTGAAAATAATCTTTAAGATCTACACTAACAGCAGTTTTCTTAATAATAAAATATGTAATTTGTCGCTTTCACAATGCGCCTTCATTTTTCACTGCTGGCATCTCTCGTAGTAATCAAAAACTAAAAATAACGATTGACGTATTATATGTCATAGTAATAAAAAAAAAAAGAATAACATCACATGTTTGCGTCTCCGATTCTCTCGGACACTTATAATAGCAATCCTTAAGGCCCGTCAAATCAGATTTGAGTTGAAAATCGAGGACGAGGTAGGTCGCCAAAGACTGTATCACCATGTACGCTTTTGGCTAAGGCCTTTATTGAAGCTTGTATGTTATGAGGATCCATTGGATCTCTAGAAATCTGCAAACAATGTTACGTCATTAGAAATTAGTAATTCTTTTAAGAATGCTACATTCTAAAGAAATTTTTAGAAACTTTTTGTATGTACATAAATTTAGGGAAAATATGAATCATAATCTCCCAAGTAATCATTCTTTCAAGTTTATAATCATTACATAGCATGTAGTAATATCGACATAAAAGCAAATACTAATATTCATAATATTATAACAATATAATTAGCTTTACTTTATAACCACTAAATATAATTATATATATTCTTACCTGTTCATCATCTTCATCCTGCATTAAACGTTGGCCAAAGGAATGAAAGGCAGGCACAGTAACAGGCAATGATTTGGCTAATGTCGGATGACCACTCCTTTGGCCTCTTGGTATGTGCATTCCTTCATTGCCAGAATCTAAACAAAAATCAAAATGAATTTAATTACATATTGCAAATTGTTAAAAAATAAAAGCGGCAAATCATGTCAATTCAATACCATCAGTATCCGATTCCTGATCGGAAGCTTGCAGTTGCCTAATCGGTAAGGGAGTGTCATCCATGCCCTCGAGCATAAATAAAGCCTCTCCATCATAACTGCTTAATTCCCTTGTTCGGGTATCATTGTCATTGTTACCATTCTATAAAAATAAATCATGTACATCAGCAAAGAAAAAAAATGCATTACTTGTGTTGAATTAATCATTTTCCTGAAATATCACTACTCACAACTGCATGAATAGCTTTAGTTGGTTTTGAGGATGAACGTCGACGAACTGCGTTATTGTTTGAGTTGAGTTGCACTGTCGCGTCGACAGTATCGTTCTCTGAGGTAGGTTTGCTTGGCTGATTAGTTTCGGGGGTTGCAGGTGGAGTTTCTAAATTGGTCGAACCACCTACACTTTGCTGTTCACTACAGATTAACCTGTGACAAATTTAACAATTACTTTATTATTTTGTTTATTAATCAAATGCATTCATTCTGTGTTAAAAAGACCTTTGAAATTCCTATATTAAATTTATGCATGAATGTAACATACCTTGCAAGTAGAGCATGTTCATTGTGGGCGCGTTCCCGGAACTCCTCTAAAATCTGACACTGCTCCCTAGTGAATGCACGTATTCTCTCATCTACTAAAATAGCCTGTCGCTGAATGGCTTCTTCAAGTTGCTGTTCCAGACCTCCAAGAGCCAATCTCAAGGTACTTGATAACTGGGATACTGCAATTGAGAAAATGTAAATATTTTAAACTTTACTCTACATTATATTACGCATTTTTTCTTTCTAAACTTGAAAATTAAATTCTTACCAGAAAACTTGGTCAGTGGTTCAAGTGGATCAAGATCATCTATCTTATTGTGATCTATTACTATCCTAAAGACCGGACTGTAGTTAAGACTAGCTTTCAGTTTTGTTATTTCTTCTTCAGACATCTGCATGAAATAAAAATTTTAGTATTACATATTTTCAAACAAATTTTGTTTTTAATATTTGATAAATTTATAAATAGATGCTGTTATAAACAGAATAGAAAACTTACAATAAGATTGGTGTTGATTAAGACCGAAGCTGCTCCATACTCTCTATGCACTGCATGAGTGTACATCAAACAGTTATAACAGCGATGAATGGCCCATGCGCCGACATTTCGCACTTCCACTAGGCCAGGTTGCTCCTTCGTTATATTCTCCAATTCATTTGTAGTAGCAAGATTCTTTTAACATAAAGTTTACATTTCTTAATAAAGTTCATAATTAAAAATAAAAGATGACTCAAATTAATGTATTAATTTTAAGTACTTACATTGTTAAAAAACACATCAGCACGTTCATTCAAACTTATTTCCATATTATCAATATTGACATTGCATAAATCGCTTCCCTTGGTTTTTATGGACACATTCAAACATCTGCATGTAACATACATTTTCTAAACTCGGGAAGTTAATGATTTTTCCAAAAATATTTTGACAAAAGTCGATCCTTCGTTTGGCAAGAAATTTAGTTGCTTCTTTATATCTTGACCTTATGACATTTTCATATATTTTGCTGATATTTTACTCTGTGATCTGAAACAATAGAAATATTTTTAGTATTACAAAATAATTAAAATCAAATCTTTATTATATAGAACATGGAATTATTTTTAGATACAAGTGTCAATCACAAATATCATTCACTGAAAGTATCAATGGCTGTGTCAATGTTTATTTTGCAAAGGTGCAGTGAATAAAACCTGAAAAACAAGTTTGTAATTCATGCAAATTCGAATGTTGGATATGCTTGAGAATATTTTAATCAAGCGCTATTGAATAAAGTGCATACGCATATTTTTAAATGTTAATCTATTTAATGAGAAGTATCAATAGTTTAAAGACGCAAAATAACTCGTCAATTAAAAAATTACATGATAACAATTACTTTGAGAGTATCTAAGCATAGTGCATTCCTGAATCTAAAAAAATGTAGATACAAGTCACTTCAGATTCTTTATCATATATTTTTTAAGCAAAATAATAATTTGAAGTAAAACAATGTACATATCAGTGTTTAAAAAGAACTATGACAGTACACAGTTTATTGATTAATAAAATAAATGGCTGGCAATAAAAAAAAATAAGTGATAAACATTATAGCACTTATAAACTAATAATTTCAATTAACAAACTATCATTAACAAATAAAAAATTTTGAAAAACCAATTTCTCTTATAATTTATTAATTAATTTAACTAATAAAACTATTTCTTTTGCAACCAGGCTCTATCAAAATTGATCTAGAATATTTCTTACTAGTAAACAATCAATAACTGTGAAATGCCCATATCAATAAACACCTGTCCACGAAAATGTCATTAAAATTGACAGCCTATAATTACAGGAAACAATAGAGCTCTACAATTACTCAGAACATCAATAGTCAATATACCTCATAACACTCCCCAATGGGAGAAAATAACATTGACACTGAAACAAAGGAAAAAGAAAAAAGGACAAACTTCACCTTCGAATGAACAATTATTCAAGCCCACCAACAACCGATGTTAAACATTATCTAATAAACTATTCATCAACAAACACACGTCAAAATCGATATAGAACTCAGCCTATTAAAAATCAATATTAGAGAGTCGAAAATTCAAACAGCGAAGGTCGGCTAGACTCGAGCCCCCGGCGAGCAGCGGAAATCAATAGAGACCTTGAACTTCGCACCACCCGAAAAATCATTAATCACACAATAAGTACGAATTACTTAACCGAATGTAAAGAAACAAACAAACAACCACACTCGACTAACCTCAATCGTTTCTCGAGCTCCGATTGCCAATTTTGTTCAACAATATAGCATTAAAAAAGACACACACACGCGCGCAACAAGGATCGAAAAATGCCTGTCTCCCTCGACCCCTACACGCGAGCGCAGAGAGACAGAAAACAACGGGCGAGCCTCCCAAAAGGAAAAAAAAACAGACACACCAAAAAGAGAGAAATAAGTATCTCTCCGGCGGGGCAGAAGAGAGCTCGAGAAACACAGGCACACACACGGTCAAAAATATGTTATACAGACACACCGCTCGCGCGCTCGGCAACAAGCGAAAACCGGGGATCGTGTACTTTATATATATAAGTATATACAAAAAAAAAAGAACCATGCAACTCCCGTTCAATATTTTCTCCTATTTTCTAGAAGAGCGACAAGGGCGTTATAAACAATCAATTCCGTTGAAAATTCACTTCTTTTCACCCTGCATGTATACTGAGCGTAATAAATACCGTCGTGTGTTTCCTTTATTGAACTTCTACCCTTGAGGACACACTCGCGCGTGCACGCAGATTTTTTTGGAGTAAATAATATAAGGGCCTGCACCTCGCGTGCGTGTAGACTATAATAACACGCGCCTATCGCGTTTTTTAAGGAGTAGAAAAAAGTGTGCGTGCGACTCCCCCGAGCCGAGGGAGAGAGAGAGGGACGTAAACAACACGCACACCTATAAAAGGCCTAGAATCACGCATACACTGCCAAGATGAGATTCAAGAAAGCCGATGAGGAGTGGAGAGATTGGAAAGAAAAACAAGAACCTCGTGTATTGTGCTGCGTTTCCATCTATGCGACTCCGTAGCTTCGATTTTTCAACAACAACGCCTGCGACGATTTGTATCGCTGCACTGAGTTTGTAGAGTGATTTGCCTTCGATTTTAGCAGATTTTAGGTGATGTGGTCATTGGATATTGCTGATAGGGCGCAGGAGTCATCGAGAGGAGAGTCGGAGCGGATGCATTTGGAAAGGAAGCATTACACGTGTTAGCGGAGAGAGAGCGTGTTATTATTCTTTGTGAATCGTATGTGTGCGTGGATAATAAAACAGCCGAAAAAACACAAACTCACGCACACACACACATACACTGTACTAACGATATAAACTCCTGCTGGTGTCGTTGTTGTTTGTTGCTATTGTCCTCTCCTCTTTTTCCCGTGCGAATATTTAACACACTCGAAGCACTTTTATTTATACCTATAAAGACGTTAGTTGATCGGTGGGGACACACACGTTGCGGCGCTTATTACACTTGTTATTTAAAAAGGGAAATATGTATGTATATATGGTATACACAAGCGGCCGAGTGGTCGTGCGACACTAAAAATAAACGGCGCCTCTCTCTCGAGTCTTAATTCAGCTCCTCGTCGTCGTCGTCGTCGTCTCGATAGTAGAAAAGTGCGGCGGATCGACGTAGTTCACGTCGTTGCAGCTCGTGTATAAGGTAGTTTCACACAAAGAAGAGGAGCGGCTCGCACGGCGCTCTAGTGTATGTATGTACACATGCATTAGATGAAAGAGACTAGAGAGAAGTGTATATACCGTGTGTGTATATATAGGTATGTGACATATGTGAGAACGTGGATATTGGGTGTATGCGTGAGCGTATGAGGATATTATAGGTGGTGTGTACGTGCGGATTTCAACGTTCGACCTATCCGGAACGCGAGAGGCGAGAGCCGAGTAGTCGAGCCGAGGGAGAGGTGGATTATTATTGTGTTGTCGAGCTGCTGCGGACTGCTGCTGTTACAATCTGTGCGAGTGTGGGGAGGGGGACACAGATTTCTACCTTATCCCCACCGTGCGCGAGTATGGTTTTTTGGCTGTGGAGTTTTCCTTTTTCGATGCTTTGATAGGTAACCAAGAGGTAGGAATGTTGTGTTGAAAGTTAAGAATTATTGTCCGATATTTATACTTTGATTTTATCAAAATTAAAATTCTGAACTATGAAGCAAATTGAGTTTTTGATGTGTATTAGTTTCTCGAAGACAAATAAAAGAACTGTTGTTTTTATATAGCAAACAAAATTATCTTTCATTTAAATATATTAAAAACAAAAGCAATTTTATTTTTGATTTCTAAATTTCTTGATCATATTTTGAAAACTTTTAAAAATATTTATCACTATAGTGAATTGCTTATTTCTATGGAAGGTTGTTGTTTTTTTATTTGAACAACAACGTTTCAGAAATATATATATATATACTCAAAATTGAAAATTAAATGAAAAAAGTGGCGCTCGGTTTAGCATCACCTTATCGCAAAATTCGATCGCGGTTAATTTTTGGTCTAGGATACTCGTCGTGAAATACTTCACATAGATTTTGTTATTTGTAACAAAATCGTATATTTTTATAAACGATGTTATATTGTTATTGTAGCAAAGTTTTACGGGTGGCAAATTTATCCTCCATTCGCCTATTTAGGATATTATGTAAAATATTTTAACAATGGAATAAAAGAAATTACCGAGATGCTCCGATCATTACGAAATAACTAACACATTTTAGATATGTCGAAAACTCGAAAAATACTAGTTCTATTCAGAGTATTTCGACGCAAAGTATATAGCAAATTATATATAATTTTTAAAATTTCTGCACAAGAACTATCACTTATTGAGAGGGTCTAAGAAATATTCGATCAGGGAATCTAAAAAGGTTTTCACGAGTGGCCTCTGAAGAGAACTTGTTTTTCGAGAAATCGAGATGTGTTTGGACTCTGCTCGAATTCGTCTATTACGAGTAAACCGACACAGATTTTTATCTTATCACGTTTCAGTAGTTTTCTAGTTACTTTTCTTGCGCTAGTTTTTTCAGGAGCGAATATAAAATATTACTGACAATGGATCAGTAAAAAGAATGTAGTCTTACGTATCTATATATACCTTGAACTGATAGTTTATAGAAGTTGTCGAGAATTTAATAATTTACAAAAAAATTATTTCATTGACGTTTTAATTAAAAAAATACAGATATAAGTTAAACTTTGGTTAAGCCCCATGATTTGTCTGTAATACGGTTTCATGAATTTTTGTCTATTTGACAATTTTTATAGATATAAATGTTTCGTAATGTTTACATTTCAACTATCCTAAGTCTGTAGCTATGAATGATATATTAGTTGAAATTTTAATCAGAGGCTAAACCAAAGAATTATTATACGTATGATATTTCCAAATCTTTTTTTTTTTAAATACATACAAAATATTTTTCAACAAAAATGTAAAAAAAATTTTTGAATTCTTTGGCGGCAAATAGCGAACCCTGAGAATATATTACAAATAATGAAGTCGAAGTTAAAATTTTGGAAAAAGGAGCTTGTCCGGTATATAATAAAATAAAATAATAAAAATAAGTACGAAGCTCTTGGGGGATCCCACATTTTTGACCCAAAAATAATTTTCTTTTATTTCTTTTTTCAATTCTTTAAATCTTTCTTAACACAGAAACGCATCGCATTTTTTATTTTCATCAAATTTTCAGTTTGAAAATGACATTTTAAAGTACGATTATATACATTAAGGTTAACGTACTAGCTATTCTCGAAACTTTTTGAAATTAATATGACATATTTCTTTTAGCATTATGAAGAAATTTGTTGATCGCCAAGGTGCTGTGTATTGATCTAGATCAAATGAAAAATAATTATTTATTAAGAAAAGCTATAAATTACGTAAAAACACGGTTTTTTATTGTAATAAAATGATCTCATTTTTACTTATGTTTACTTGTAATCAATTTTGAAAAGAATGCACAAATATTTTCAAAATGGTATAAAAAGTAAGTAGGAATTTTTCTAGACTGTATAAAAAATTGTGTATGGACCAGAATCTTTGGCAATATATCTCATTATGACTAAAAAAATCATGAATTTTTCGTTGTATATCAATATGTGTATACGGTAAAGTACGCAGATTTTTTCAAGAAACTTTAATTTTTAGTTTTATTAACATATGTAAAAATTTAAGAAAATTCGCAAGGGGCAATTTTAGGAAAAATGGTAGAGATCCCCTTTAGTTAAAACAAATGGCAATTTGAAACGAGCCGAAATTCAAGAGCCGGTGGATACGGAACTTTATTTGTGTCTGGTATGGCGTATGCCCATGCTGATTGACACTGGAGGGGAGGAGAACGAAAAACAAGGTGTGGATTTTAATTTATTTGCAGGTTTCTCCGTTTTCTCTATTTGTTATTTGAGAAAGCGCACACGCACTTTCAGTTTACCGGCGCTTTGCAAAATCATAGAATCCGAGAAACGTAATATTTTGTGAATAATTTTCTAAATAGCGCGATGATGTCAAACTTTTTGAAAATGATGAAGAGAATATAAACAGTGCTTACTATAATTTATATATTAACAGGAAAATAAATTGTAAAATAAACGTACTATAATTTTTGAATAACCATTAAATTTTATATTGCAAACAGCATTAGCTTCAAATAATTGCAGTTTATTTTTGCACACTATTTAAAAGAAAAGATGCTCGCCGTATTCAAGTATGGGTTAAATAATACCTCTTGTGTATTTTAAAATATAAATATTACCTAATTATCTTATTTAAAGTAAAATATGAAAATTCCATTTCACGTATAAAATTTGTATTAATTAATCGACTATAATTTTTAAACATTTATTTAATGAATTCAAGGTATATATTACATAACATTTATTAAAGACTCTCATTGAAAATTTCTGATTAATTCGCTAAAAATTGGTTCCGTAACCGTGTGTCCCGCGAACGTTGATACTAAAACTTTTTGATTTTCGTAATTCAGAGAATTTCGAGCTATAATTAAATGAGATAATGCTCCTAAAAATTTGAAAACAGTAATCAAATATCAAGTCGTAAAAAATGGTGAGTGACTAGATTCAAAGAAACACATATTATAGTGAGAGACATCTGAATATTAACATTTATATTTGCAAGATTTAATATTCAGGGTGCATACCTTAAATAAACTGAAAATTTTTTTTAAGAGAACAATCACCATTTATAAATTTACTAGCTATAATTACATGTCAAACTATGGCTGAATGACAAATCCAAACTTTGTTAGTCCGAAACTCCGATACACCTATAGGGTGACTTTTGCACCGCTCGAAATTCACTACAAAGTTACTGCTATATACGTAGTTTTCACGTTCACTCAACGCTGTTGCGTGAGAAAAACCGGTAAATGTCGTAATACATGCAATGTAAAAGAACGATAAGTCGCTCTCGTAAATAGTCGTTGATAATTACAGCGGACGCGGCTATTTTTGCGTTTATTGTCGGACTTTTATTCTCTTAAAAGCTGATGTTACAAAATACGTGACTCCTTTAATATTAAACATTATGCGAGTGTTGATAATGACAACAATAAAGAATTATTTTGAAGCGATAGTCGTACATTATTATTTATCACGTTCAATTACCAAAGTTTTAACTTTTAAAAGAGAGGAAAATTTTCATTTTTGGTATATTTTCCACTCTTTTTAGAGATAATAGTAATAGCTTCCTAGTAGAAATTTCAAATTGAAAAGCTGTGAAAAACTGTGACAAATGTGTGAAAAAGTGTGTAAAACCATTAAATATCGTGAAAAACTGTGAAAAACTGTGAAAAAATGTGCATATTTGTTTGTAACAGATGTTCGAAAAGTATGTGTATTTTCACAGTTTATCACAGTTTCTCACGTTCTTTTCACAGTTTTTCAGTTTTTTACTGTTGTCATTTCCACTAGCGTTTTAATAAGTAAAAGTTTTCTCGGTCTAAATTTGATTTTAATGCTTTATATTATAGATAAACTATCTTCGTGGTACTAAGTGGCTAGTTACTGGTACATTTACCTTACATTAGACATAATTTAGATAATTTTTACAATAGGTACAATATAATCTATGTAAAATATTCCTGAAAATAATTCTAAGAATAAATAATTTGATCAAATGGTAATAGGTATAATCGTTTGCTAATATAGCTATAATAGAATTTGCATTTGTTGAGAGGATGTGAAATAGTGCTTATATCTTATCAGCACTATATTATGGTTAATAAAAATGATTAGATTGTTACAATGTTAGATTTCATGACTGATCAGGAATATTTATTATTAAATAAACATTAACTACAATTATTTTCATTGATCATGGTAATATAAAACGCTTCTTATAATATAATATATCAAATAACGTAGGCAGCTAAAACGTTTTATGTATAAGAAACTCATAATCAATTTTTTTATAGGAACCAATTGATCTTCTAGCCTAATCAAGTAGATTACCCCATTTTATTCACTTTATACTCATTTTGTCATTTTTTTCAAGTTACTGTAAAAAGCGGTTGTTTTTAAATTTAAATATTTTTAATTCTAACAGTCTTACAAATCCGAGATAATTAAAGTCGTAACGTGTATCATTTTTTATTAGCCTACGTAATATTATACAATACCAACAAAAATTAACCTTGATTTTTAAAATTTATATTCTTAAAAACATCAACAAATATAATGCAAATATGATTAATTTGTATACTTTATTACACACCTATGTGGAACATTTACCTGAAAATGGAAGTTTACAATATGCTCACATGTTATCGGTATTTAAAAAGCTTAAAAAAGGTAGCTGTTGTTTACAAACTTTGTAAGCTATCCAAAATAGATATTTTCTTCACATTTACCAAAGAGACTTGCATTCAAAGTTTATTCACAACTGTATAGGTACTAAATATAGCTGAAATGCCATTACCGTAACCTGTCGTTTATTTGGTTACGATAATAGCCATTTCAGCTATATTTAGCACCCATAAAATATTAATTGCCTAATACAAGTTTTTATGTAACGTAGAGAAAAAATCTATTTCTGCTAGTTTAAAAAAAATTTAAGTAGCAGCTACCAGCATTTTTAACTTAATAGAAATCACGGGTCTATAATAAACCTTCCACTTTTAGGTAAAATGACCCATATGCTAAAAAAATACATTTTCCAAATCGACTAAATTTTAGCGTTATGTCAACTGGCGTTAACAATATGTCATCTTTACGTCATCATGAATAATTCACCGCATGAAAAACGGACCATAACGATATTTTAAAGCATATCCGTTTCACGTTGTGATAGTGCACAAAACGAAAATAAGAATGTGTAAAAAGTATCAGATTCTGCTCCATTTTGAGAAAGCAAGTTTATCGTATTTTCGCATTATATATTTATCTATATTACTATGTAATACCTTTCGTAAACTACATGGCATACAGATTATGGGGATATATTTGCATTAGTTAAATAACCTTTTTAACTACTCTTTTTACACTATGAAACTCTATATTAAATTGCAATTCAAGAACTAAAAATTGTTAAAAATTGTAAAAAATTTCGATACACAATATAATCCTTAAGTGTTTTTAATTTTCCCAAAATGTACAGAAGAAAAACTGTAAAATTAAAGTGTCTAAAATAAAAAATACTAATAAATGACGAATATTTTACGTTCCCTGGGAGCGCAAAAATACACAGTTTTTACACCTCCTTCAATTTGTGAGATTATAGATAATATCGAATCGAATGCACGTTTCACCTAACCTCATATCAAAGAATTACACGCAGATGTTTTCCACGTCGATTACTCCAGTGTACAAGGTACACGTAAAGAAAAAAAAACCTACAAATATAAAAATACACATTGCTCCGAAAGATTTCAATCGCGCAACCTACTCCCGCGCTTTTCACCACGCGCTCCAAAAAGCCAAAAACCCTACACACCCCCGTACCAAATTCCCCTATACACAGCCACTCAAAAATCCCCTACACGCGCGTACCTAACCTTATCCCACGGCACCAACCGAAAAATCGACCGCTACCCGCTACGGGCGCTACAAGCTATATAACCCCTGCACGCGAATTAAAAACACACTATAGTCTCTACCTACGCGCAAACACACACACACGCGCGCGGGCGCGCATCTTCCAACGGTCGCGTACTCGCGTCGAATCACCCGTACCCCCTCGCTCTCCGCTCCCGCACGCTCCTCTCCTGCATCCCACCAGGACGCGGTAGGCGGCCCCCCCCCCCCCCCCCCCCTCCCCAGCCACGACGACGAGCCAGACGAGGAAGCCGTCGACGAGCCCGCGGGGCGGCCAGCAGCAGCATCCCACCGGCGGCAACGCCGCGATCCTGCAGCAACAACAACACCCGCACCGGGCGAGCACCGCCACCGCCGCCGCCGGGACGCATCCGCGGCGTCGTCGGGCAGGCGGTGGCGGTGCCGTGCGCGTCGTCGTCTTCGGGGGCCGCAAGCGGAAGAAGATGCGCAACGCCGGGGCCGGGGGCAAGGCCGTCGTCAGGGGCAAGCAGAGCCGGCAGAGCGGGAAGAAGAAGGGCAAGAGCCGGAGCAGGAGCAAGATCGGGAAGCTCGCGGAGGCCCTGGCGACGAGTCCCAACGCCAGTGCCGACGCGACGCCCGTCCAGGAGTCGAGCAAGTACGCGCTGGTGAGTTGAACGAAGGGAGGAGGGTGCTGGAGTGGAATGGGTGGTGGAGTGGAATCGTGTGTTTATTGGGAGAGGTGGGTTAGATTTGTGTAAACAAACATTGAGGATTAAGAGGGAGGGAGTTGTCAGTTGGATGGGGTGATTGTTGTTTTGAGGGGATTTTGGGGTGATGGTGGATAGGTGGATGGATTTTTTAAGGATGAGTGGGAGTTTGGTGTTTGGTTGGTTGGAGCTTTGGCTTTTGCAGTTTTGGTGGTGGGCTGAAGGGAGTAAATAAACGGTAACCTAACCTTACTTAATTGATGACAAGTAGATGATGCTCACATGCTATCTAGAGATTTAATTATTGGATGCTACTCTGGAAGCTTTTATTTTGGATATATTGTTAAACTTGGGAATGAAAATATGTTATAATCTATCGGAATGCGATATAGATGTAATATTAATGCTAAAACTAAATTTATACAATGCTCAAATTTGAAAATAAAATTGATAAACTTATCAATTTCTGAGGTAATTCGTTGGTATAAGAGATGTAAGGTTGTTGGCTGTTGTGTTTTAGAAGTTTTTATGGTAACAGTTTTGGTGCTGTGTAATAAAAGAAGTTTGAAAATTATTGGGGAAAAATATAGGATTGTAACTTTCATAGATTCTTTACTGCATTAATTCTACTATACTTATACTCGGTGCTTCGTTTTCTAATTCTAATTATTACTAAATAATAGTAATTGTGTATATTTTTAAAATTCATTTAATTTTTCATTCTTAAAATAATTATAAGACTTATTTATCCATTTATTATTTATTAAAAAGACAAGTTATATTTTTATACAAAAGTATTACAAAAATTTATAGGTATGGTAAAGCATGTTGAATCCTGTAAATAACAGTTGAATCAATAAAAATAAAAAACCAAATAGTTTTAAACTTATATACAAATTTCGATTGCCTCTGTAAAGTGCTGGAATAGCTTAAAAGATAAAAGGGCATTGCATCTTTTTTAGAATACATAAATGATAAATTAAGATTCAACTACAAATCAACTATAATATATCTTATATCACTTGAGAGGCCATTCCAAAATCTATGTAATTTAGCTATAGGTAAATTAAACTCAAAATTAAATCTATCAAATTTTACTAGAAACAACAGGATTATTTATTTTGTTTTTAAAATACAAAATGAAAGAAATTTCAATCTGTATAAAAATTTATTGTACGAATTTATTAATAAATATGATGTTTGTATTTCAAACTGAACAGCTTAGGTGATAAATTAATAAATTTTTAGGTAACACCTTGGCGAGACGATGGAAACAAACCGTACAAAGTTAACTTCAATGACAGTATTCCTATAATATCACAAGAAGAGTTTGATGCCGATGATAAGAATACATCTCACAAAAGCAGTGGATCAGCAATTGACAGAGAAAAAGAAGACAAAGCCATATTAAGTTCTCTACCAACAGCAGTGGCCAAAGAATTAGACGGCTATGAAGGTCAGATTGGCGAGGCAGAGCCCCTTCCAAATTCATATGTGAGATTTATGGAGAGGAGCGGTGAAGAACTAGATGGTAAGATCATATTATCGCATATACATATCTTTTTTTATACTACAAAAAAATCAAAAATATATCTAAAATTTAAGAGAACAAAAGCAAAAGTACATTGACATTTGATTAATACTTCCACATTTCTAAGCTCACCAGAGTGAATTTTATTAAAATAAGACCTTGGTATTATATTTGATTATGTAATTACATTTGCTGTTTGCATTTATTACATGCTATATGAGGTATCTAACACCTTAGTTTTCTTAAAGACACCGTCTCTTATTTCAATAGTTCTTCCACTCTTCTATTACTCTTTATATCATGCCTAATATGCTTTATGGATTACAAATTTGAGTCATTGTAAATTTGGCCATTTACAAATATACTAAAGTCTGAGCGGAATTTATTCAGCGTAAATTCCATAGATATCTAACGTTCCAAATACATTTTTTTATGAAACATTTGGATCATAATTACTCAGTTACAGCTTCTCTTTTCAATATACATACTGTCGCATGATTTTCATAGAATTATAACTGAGTAATTCTATAATATATATTGAACTTTGGGTTGTACTTCAGACTTAAAAAGTTTCAAAAATCGTGAAACATTCCATCCGATATGATCTCTACTTGTTCAAAAAATTTGAAATCTAAAATATAATCCCTGGTTTCAGTATACTAGCCCCTCAAATTACATCTTCCGTTCAATTTTGTAATTTTATAAATTGTTCACAGAGCTACCTAATTACCCTCTACTACCTACTCCATATACATTCCATACAATTCATCAAATAAAAAATCAACTCAAAAACCCAGCAACGACACATTCAGTAACTTACCATCTCACATCTGTAAAAATGCGCTACTCCACTATTGTTAATCAAACGCAACTCATATGTATATACGTATCAACGTCGACTACCTATATCTTATTGTTATTTTTTATATCTACCTACTAATGTATACAAACGCGACCACTGTAAAAATCAAAATGTATATTTATCATGGACCCTAACGTTAACAAATGAATCTAAATCTAAAATCTAAATCTCTCTTTCTCCCTCTTCTTTCCAGGCGAAGTCGAGTACGACCTCGACGAGGAGGACTCGGCCTGGCTGTCGATCGTGAACGAGCGTCGCGCTGCCTCGGGCCTGACGCCCAACCTCGAGCCCGACACCTTCGAGCTCCTCATGGACCGACTCGAGAAGGAGTCGTACTTCCAGCAGCAGACGAACGGCGGCGCTGGGGCCGGTGCACTGGTCACCGCCGCCGACGAGGACGCGGTCTGCTGCATCTGCATGGACGGCGAGTGCCAGAACAGCAATGCCATCTTGTTCTGCGACATGTGCAATCTCGCGGTGCATCAGGACTGCTACGGGGTTCCTTACATTCCGGAGGGACAGTGGCTGTGCAGGAGGTGCCTGCAGAGCCCGTCCAGGGCCGTCGACTGCGCGCTCTGTCCCAATCGAGGTGGGTGTCATTTGGTTTGGCTTTGGGGTGGTTGAGGGATGCCTGGGGAAATAGTTTTGTGTATTGTAGCGGCGGGGAGTGTAGTTAGGAGACTAGCGACCTGGCGTTTGTTGGACACCCACACCTGATGCATTGATAATAGCAATGGGTGTGCGGAATATTTGCTTTGTAGATTAATGTTATTGGTAAGAGAATATTTATTAATGGATCAAAAGTACATTGGGCGACGTATATTTAATAAAATTCAAAACTTACTGATTTTATTGAAGGCTTTTCAAATTTTCATGAGACATGTAAATCTTTGAACACAAACAATTTTTATAGACAATTTTTTCAGGTTTCCATTTTTTCTGTTTTTCAGACTTAAATTATTTATAACTTTTTAATTCATTTATAAAAAATTGTATAACATCAAATTTGTACACAAAAATTGTAATGATATCGGACGAATTTATACAAAGGTTACATGACTAGGAATATAATATTTACAACGTTATAACTGATTTAAATTTCAGTAGGGTCTCATAAATGCTAGCTAGGGTTAAAATGATGCACGTTTTGTTAGGTCACTTTTTTTAATTGCGGTATAAAACTCTTCTTTGATTTTTATTTATGAATGTTTTTTATTTATCCATTTGTGAACTCATTTATTTTCGCACATTTTGATTAATAGAATGTAAGTCTACCACGATGTACCTAATCTATAAATTCGTACGTCAAAATTTCTAAATTGAAGAATCTTCAGTACTTCTGATTTACAATTTAGCTTGAATTTTGAGAGGTTGGTTTTTTCGACGTGATATTCCGTCTCAGTCCTTGATGGTGCAGCGGCCATTGTAATGGACCTGAGACCGATTATTTTGTGTTATTAATAGTCTAAAAGTGACAAGTTTGATTCTTAATAACAATTGTTATAAATACTTTGAAAATTCGAAATTTTCAGTCCGGAAAAAATTGTATACGATTTTTTAATGTATTTTGAACAAACTGATCCATACAACAACGAAAGGTTGAAAGTAACCTACGCAAAATGATGTACATATCTTTTCTATTAAAAATACCCAGAAGATTCGTATACAATTTTTTTTCCGACCGAATAATTTAATTTTTCAAATTGTTTATAGCAATTGTCATTAACAATTAATCTAACCATGTTTGAACTTGACACAAAAAAAATTTTTAGGTCATTGGACAGGGTGAACATTTTCTGTAAAGCAAAAAATATTTTTTAATAGTAGCAAGGTCAGTGCTATTAAAAAATTGATACATATGGTTTGACTTAATAGAAATTCAAGATGCAATAATGTGTGATAAAGTTTAAAAGAAAAAAATTAAATACAAGTCAAGTGTTATCTGTTGATTGAACTGGGCAAACAAGAGATAATCTTCTTTCTATATTGATATCGAAAGAGAGAACATTTCTTGAAATATCAGTTTAAAACAAAATTATTTTTGCGTAATATTCAAGTTTTTAATTGAAGAATAAAAAATGAAACTTTTAAACGTTGAATCTTTACATGTATAAACATTCACAATCTCTCAAATTGAAGCTAAAACATACAGTTTTAAGTTGAAAATTATGAAAGTCTTCGGAACATTCGGTTACAGATTTCGACTCTCTCAAATCCACCCATTCGAAAATAAATTCACGCGCTAAATGTTTAACACAAATACACCACAAAATGCCACGAAAGCATCGAGACCCACAGTATCCGAATCACCCATAATCTGCATCTCGTTTCCATTATTCACCCCCCTCTCTCCCATGCCGCAGGCGGCGCATTCAAGCAAACCGATCGTCCGGCGACCTGGGCCCACGTCGTCTGCGCCCTCTGGATCCCCGAGGTCCGCTTCGCCAACACGGTCTTCCTCGAGCCGATCGACAGCATCGAGAGCATACCCCCGGCGCGCTGGCGTCTCACCTGCTGCGTGTGCAAGCGCCGGGGCGCTGGCGCCTGCATCCAGTGCCACAAGAGCAACTGCTACGCGGCCTTCCACGTGACCTGCGCCCAGCAGGCGGGACTCTGCATGCGCATGCGCACCGTCCAGCCGGCCAACGGCGAGCCCATGCTCGTCCAGAAGACGGCCTACTGCGAGACCCACGCCCCTACGGATTACCAGCCGAGCACGAATCCGGCGGACGCCAGGAGGAGGGCGATCGCCAACAAGAAGAGCAGCAGCGCCCCCGTCATATCGATACCTACCATACCGCCCGAGCGCATTCGAGAGATCGCTAAGTAAGTTGCGGGGTTTGGGGGCTTTTAGGTTATGGGGTTGATTTGTTGGGGGGAGGGGTGTGGGGTTGGGAAGGGATTGTTTGTAGATGGGGGGATTGAGTAATGAGGTATCGGGCTGTTGTTTTATGATGGTCTAGTGTGTTTTGTGAAATAGAGAGGTATGTGAATAAAGGATTTTAGGGGCGACCTGTTACAATTTCTCGCGTGATTTTTAAATTTTTGCACTTAACCCTTTCATGCCTGGTGGTACATTATAAAGCCCACTACTTAAAAGATGCATATGTTCCGCAAAAAACAGTGACATTTTGTACAATTACAACACATCAGCAAGATCCAAGCGAGGACTTTTCGAGATATATTAACCGCTTTTGAAAGTGGAGAGCCCAGTTATTTTTACAACCCTTCCAAAAATTTATAAATTTGAGTAAAAATCGAAATACAAAACGTATTTTTTGGGCTTACTGATAACGAGTTGCACTCACATTGTTAAAATTCAAATGGGCGAATCCATTATGGGAACCAAAAATAAACTATAATTCATTTGTCTAGGGATTTTAGTATTGCTGAATGTAGTAAAAATCATAATATTTTAAATGGCAGATTCAATACAGTGAACAACAAACTAAATTTTTTAGATTTCTTTAATGATGGATTCAAAAATCTTTGGACTTTCAGCCGCTATATTACAACTGCCATTTTGAGTTTAAGAAGTTCGAACACATATTCATAACAAGCTATCCCAGCACACCCTAGCAAAAAGACTAAAGGCTTAAGCTACATCCAAAACAATTTTTGTTTTCATATTTTTATAAACTAATTGTGTTATTAACCCGCGAAAACGCGCGTGGGCGTCTCCAAGGCGCCCAGCCTATTTACACGACTTTTTCTTGGTGAAATTCATATTTTTTTGTTCTAAAATCTTCATGTATACTTCAGAAAATAATGTCTATAAGTTTCAAAAAGACAAAGAAAAAAAGAAACAATTATTTCTAAGTTATCAAAAAATACTGAAAACAGTTTTTAAAAAGTGTATAAAGTGCCAAATTTAAATACTCCAGAACTAAATTATTAAAAATCTGTAAGAAACAATACGTAGTACAAAAATCGTCTAAAATCACTTTAAGAACTTGCTATCGTCCACCCAGCTTAACAACCCCGATTATTAATTTATTTATTAAAACCGCGACCAAACCCTCTATCAAGCAAAATCCCCAAAATAACCCCAAAAAGTCTCATCCTCCTACCTGCTGATTATAAATAACTCCATCTCGCAATCTCCTCGAACCCATTCTTCTTCTCGTAGCCTAGCGGAGGGCCTGCCAAAGAAGAACCAGCTGATCCAGCGCCTGATCGCCTACTGGACGCTGAAGCGCCAGTACCGTAACGGCGTGCCTCTGCTCAGGCGGCTGCAGAGCTCGCATCCGCACCCACGAGCGCCACCCTCGATGGGCGACGCCTCGTCACCGACGCCCGACGCCGAGATACGCAACGAGATGTACAAGCAGCTCAAGTACTGGCAGTGTCTGAGACAGGACTTAGAGCGGGCGAGGCTGCTGTGCGAGCTGGTCAGGAAGAGGGAGAAACTGAAGAAGGAGCTGTTCAAAGTGTGAGTAGAGGACGCGATGGTTCTGGAGATGGGTGTCATGTAGCTTAGGGGGTTGAGAGTGTGCTTGTAGTGAAGAGTTGATGGAGTGTTGGTTTTTGGAGGTGGAAAGTGGAAGGAATAATTGGGATTTTGCATGGAAATATCCATTAGGTCCGTAATGTAGAATGTACAAAAATGATGAACACGCATTTTTTCTTTTTTTTAAATAGATGGAAATTAAAACTCTTTTAATTTCCATCTATTTAAAAAAAAAAGAAGAAATACGTGTCTTATTTTTGTGTATATATATATCATATATATATATACGCTCGTGACGTCATATATCATTGTAGTATAGATATATCTATCGAAAATCTGTAAAGTTCAAACGACTGTAACTCTTTTAATTTGCATCTAATTAAAAAAAGAAAAAATACGTGTCCTTTATATTTTTATATGCTACATTACGGACCTAATGGATTTTTTCATGCAAAGTCGTAATTGTGTGAATAGGTTTCTTGTTTTTAGTTTTGTCGTTTCCGCGATTATATGCAGGAATGTAATTTGTATATTGCAAGTTTTATAAATTAGATTTCGTCGAAGCATATGAGAGATTAATTTTTAGTATCTCACGCAATTTTAAAGAAAAGTAAAACTCCCTCAATTTTACTTCGATTTCCGATTATTAAGGTTCATGGTACTCAGATTACATTTCTGCATGGTTCGAGAGAACGCAAAATTACTCAATACTCCACATAATTTATCGCAGTTTTAACGTCAAAAACTAGTTTTTGGTGTGCACTTATGGTTAATACAACATTACCATTTTACCATAAAAATTGATTATCATATGCCCTATAATGAATTTACTGGTTTTGATAGCGAGTGAATAATTTTTATCATAAATCAGGGTAAATTAAAAGAGTTAGTACTGGCTTGATGAAACCACATTTTCATGAAGTTATCGTAATATTCGACATACTTATATATAAGATTAATTTAAAAGAAGATAGTGTCCATCATTCTTTTAGTATAAAAAATGTTTTTTTTATAAACAGGAAAGAGAAGTGCATGTGGTTCGAGTTAAGACCGCTCGAAAGCATATTAAGAGTATTACTAGAAGCATTAAAAATGCGTGATCCAAATGACGTTTTCGGACAGCCAGTGAACATCGACGAAGTACCGGATTACCTAGACATCGTCACTCATCCTATGGATCTCTCAACTATGGAGGTTTGTAATTTCATTATTGGTATACCAATAAATAAATCACATTGAACCATTACTTTCCATGCAACCATAAGAATGTAGATTACTTTCTTGCCTAAAACACCTGTATAATGGATCGAATTGATATTTAAAATTATAGTTTCGGAAAGAGAAAGACTTGCTCTTCCCGATCCTCAAGTCAAATGTTTGTAATTTTTCATCCGAAAATAAATATGGCCGCTGAAAGTAGACAAAAATTGAATTTGTTTCTGAAACAGCAAGTCTTGTCCTTTCAGAAAAGATATGTTTCATCTTAACTTTGATCCATTCTGCACGTTATCCAGGCTAAAAACCAATCAGCATTCGTGCGATTACATAAGAAATAATGGGTTAACCAAGCTAAATTTGGATGGTCGTCGTCGGTTGCATTATCCGTTTATAATTAATGCTTGTGAATCAAAAGTGGTCCGTAACAAACCAGAATTGATCCCAAGTACACCGGAAACGCGTCTCAATCGAATTACATAATGCCAAAACGTATTATCGTCAATCAGCATCGCTGCCTTTTTTTGCATCTTCCTTTTTCTCACTTACTACACACACACGTATGTCTACCATCTAACTCAAAAGTAAACTCCGGCGCTAAATCTAAGTCGACCGGAACCAAATTTACGACTCCACTTCTCAAATTAATCTTACACCACACGCTATTCATACTTCAATAACTAAATCCATCCCCCGTCACACCCAACTCACCAGGCCAAGGTAGACCGCGCCGAGTACGACTCGATAGCCACCTTCGAGTCGGACTTCAATCTGATGGTGAACAACTGCCTGGCCTACAATCGCAAGGACACGATGTTCTACCGGGCGGGCGTCAAGATGCGCGAGCAGGGCGGCGTGCTCATCGAGCAGGCGCGCAAGGACTACCCGGAGATGGACGTGTCCTCGGCCGAGGAGCTCGCCGACGAGGAGCCCGAGCAAGAGATGGAACTGCCACAGCAGCCACAACAACAACAACAACAGCAGCAGCTGCAGGTGACGAGTGGGGCGAGTGGGGCGAGTGCGACGAGTGGGAGCTTTGGAGGATCGAAGGCGAGGAAGCGCGAGCGCAGCTCGAGAGTTAGGAACGATTCGGAATCGAAGCCCAGGTAAGGAAGTAAGGCTTGATTTGGTAGTTGTTATTGTTCATTGATTGAGAATTGGTGTACACTGGACATTGGAAATATCTAGCTGAGTTTGTTTGCATTCTCATTTTGAAGATTGCAAAGGAATACGAACACGTTTTATCAGATGTGTATTGTAACGCCGAGTGTATGCTTATACTGTCGAGGTTTTTTTTGGGAGGCTGATAACGAAGCTAAGGTCGAAATCGAACAATTCAAAATAGCGTACAAAAATTGCAAATAGATAGTTAATTTATTTGTAACTGTGTGCATATCTGTTTTTGGGATTGCTGATTACAAGTCTGAGCTGGGATTTAAAAAATTTGAAATTAGAAATCAGGAAATCTTATATGTGCATAATTCAAAATTGAACTTTTAAAATGAATTTCGCAAAACGTCGATCTTAGAAATATAAAGTTTGGCAGCTTTATAGCGATATTACTTATACCTATGTGATTATTAAATGAATTTTTTTTCCCTGAAATATATTTTATTTATTTTATTTATTTTATTTATTTTATTTATTTTATTTATTTTATTTATTTTATTTATTTTATTTATTTTATTTATTTTATTTATTTTATTTATTTTATTTATTTTATTTATTTTATTTATTTTATTTATTTTATTTATTTTATTTATTTTATTTATTTTATTTATTTTATTTATTTTATTTATTTTATTTATTTTATTTATTTTATTTATTTTATTTATTTTATTTATTTTATTTATTTTATTTATTTTATTTATTTTATTTATTTTATTTATTTTATTTATTTTATTTATTTTATTTATTTTATTTATTTTATTTATTTTATTTATTTTATTTATTTTATTTATTTTATTTATTTTATTTATTTTATTTATTTTATTTATTTTATTTATTTTATTTATTTTATTTATTTTATTTATTTTATTTATTTTATTTATTTTATTTATTTTATTTATTTTATTTATTTTATTTATTTTATTTATTTTATTTATTTTATTTATTTTATTTATTTTATTTATTTTATTTATTTTATTTATTTTATTTATTTTATTTATTTTATTTATTTTATTTATTTTATTTATTTTATTTATTTTATTTATTTTATTTATTTTATTTATTTTATTTATTTTATTTATTTTATTTATTTTATTTATTTTATTTATTTTATTTATTTTATTTATTTTATTTATTTTATTTATTTTATTTATTTTATTTATTTTATTTATTTTATTTATTTTATTTATTTTATTTATTTTATTTATTTTATTTATTTTATTTATTTTATTTATTTTATTTATTTTATTTATTTTATTTATTTTATTTATTTTATTTATTTTATTTATTTTATTTATTTTATTTATTTTATTTATTTTATTTATTTTATTTATTTTATTTATTTTATTTATTTTATTTATTTTATTTATTTTATTTATTTTATTTATTTTATTTATTTTATTTATTTTATTTATTTTATTTATTTTATTTATTTTATTTATTTTATTTATTTTATTTATTTTATTTATTTTATTTATTTTATTTATTTTATTTATTTTATTTATTTTATTTATTTTATTTATTTTATTTATTTTATTTATTTTATTTATTTTATTTATTTTATTTATTTTATTTATTTTATTTATTTTATTTATTTTATTTATTTTATTTATTTTATTTATTTTATTTATTTTATTTATTTTATTTATTTTATTTATTTTATTTATTTTATTTATTTTATTTATTTTATTTATTTTATTTATTTTATTTATTTTATTTATTTTATTTATTTTATTTATTTTATTTATTTTATTTATTTTATTTATTTTATTTATTTTATTTATTTTATTTATTTTATTTATTTTATTTATTTTATTTATTTTATTTATTTTATTTATTTTATTTATTTTATTTATTTTATTTATTTTATTTATTTTATTTATTTTATTTATTTTATTTATTTTATTTATTTTATTTATTTTATTTATTTTATTTATTTTATTTATTTTATTTATTTTATTTGTATTATTTATTTTATTTGTATTATTTATTTTATTTATTTTATTTATTTTGTTTATTTTGTTTATTTTGTTTATTTTGTTTATTTTGTTTATTTTGTTTATTTTGTTTATTTTGTTTATTTTGTTTATTTTGTTTATTTTGTTTATTTTGTTTATTTTGTTTATTTTGTTTATTTTGTTTATTTTGTTTATTTTGTTTATTTTGTTTATTTTGTTTATTTTGTTTATTTTGTTTATTTTGTTTATTTTGTTTATTTTGTTTATTTTGTTTATTTTGTTTATTTTGTTTATTTTGTTTATTTTGTTTTTTTTGTTTATTTTGTTTATTTTGTTTATTTTGTTTATTTTGTTTATTTTGTTTATTTTGTTTATTTTGTTTATTTTGTTTATTTTGTTTATTTTGTTTATTTTGTTTATTTTGTTTATTTTATTTATTTTATTTATTTTATTTATTTTATTTATTTTATTTATTTTATTTATTTTATTTATTTTACTTATTTTATTTATTTTACTTATTTTACTTATTTTACTTATTTTATTTATTTTACTTATATTACTTATTTTACTTATTTTACTTATTTTACTTATTTTACTTATTTTACTTATTTTACTTATTTTACTTATTTTACTTATTTTACTTATTTTACTTATTTTACTTATTTTACTTATTTTACTTATTTTACTTATTTTACTTATTTTACTTATTTTACTTATTTTACTTATTTTACTTATTTTACTTATTTTACTTATTTTACTTATTTTACTTATTTTACTTATTTTACTTATTTTACTTATTTTACTTATTTTACTTATTTTACTTATTTTATTTATTTTATTTATTTATTCATAATTAAACGGGCTTTTTAGCTATATAAAAAAAATCTGAACAAATGTAGAATTCACCGTTTGCATAACCTACATATTTTTGCAACCTAGATGACCAGAAGGGATTTTTAGAGTGCTTATTGCAAGTAAAACCCTTGTTTAAATTAAAAATTTCAAATGGGCAATATGGTTGATTTAAAATTAAGAGAAAATAATAGAAAAATAGTCTAACCAACATATGTATTGTCTGAAGAGTATGAAAATTCTGATATAACATCTCGAACGAGAGATATATTTATATACACTGAAAACATTAAATGGAAAAGTTTCTTTAGATTCAAATTCTGATCATCACCGTGACACTAATACCCTGCAAATCAATAAAACGTGTACGATTCAATATTTTCAGTGAAAATGCTTCATCGCTTTCAAAGTTTTCCAATATTTTCATACCTTTCACTCACTTCGAATTTCACGTAGATATATCTATATTACAATACATAAAAGAAGACCCTAGAAGACTACCGATTATCAATCTCTGACGTAAATCATGAAAACCACAAAATGTCAAATCCAATATTAAAATCAGCTACATTAGATCCAAAATTTCGAATTATCCACTTCCGCCAAAATTTCCTCCTACCATCCTACTACTTTTCAACATTCACAAAGCCAACTCTCGAAACACGTCTAATTTCCAAAAATGTCCTTCTCACTTTCCGTTATTAACCTGACACCCGGCCACTCGCTAATCAAACCCCCATCCCACCGCAAGCACTCCCCGTTTCTCCCACAATCCAACTCACGCTCTTTCTCTGTTCGTCCACCCCGCGTCCAGCAACGAGAAGGACACGTCGGCGACGAGCATCGCGAGCACGAGTCCCGGCGACACGAGCTTGGCCAACATCAGCGGCAGCAGCGGCGGCGGCGGCGGCGGCACCGGGGCCCAGGTCAGCGGCGGCGGTGTTAATCGGCGCACGGCCGTGCTCTTCACGCGGAAGGCCAAGGCCCGCGCCAGCCGGGGCCAGCTGCACCACCGGGCCAGTCCCGAGAGCGAGAGGAAGCAGAGCGACAGCTTCAGGGTGTACAGGTGAGCCTTTCAGAGTGGTGGTTTTTCTTTTTGGAATTAGGTGCAGTGGATGTGTGCTCGGACTTGGGGGAATTCTGGGGAATTGATGTGTGTATCGATGCCTCTGGTAGACACTTATGGGAGTTCTGCTTTGCTTGTGAGTTGAATGTTCTAAAAAATCAGGAGGTACTGAAGAATATGTATGTTTTTTAATTGCGTTGATGTACGTAGATAGTAAAATAGATCGTGAATAAATAATAATTATAATGAAAAGAAATAAGCGATTTTAAAATAATGAGCGTGTAATGTATGTTTATACTAAAACGACGTAAGTAAATGTAATTTATAGTAGAACTTGTATAATTTAACATTTTTTTATATTCGGGGGTCCAATTCCCGTCAGAGCACGCTGCAATCACCGCTGAAAGTTATAATAAGTCACGTGATTCGTGGGGGCAAGTTTAAACATGAAGAATAAATTAATTATATTTTATTATCTAGTCAGTTATAAAGAGTTTCATATCATTTTGGAAGTATTTGAATTAATTATAATTCCATTTTATCTGCTCAAACTCTTTAACATTAAAATAGTTTTCTACTAACGTTGATTTGGGGTTATGAGACCTCTGTTTTCTTATAACTTTCAGCAGTTCTAAATCCAACCACCAGGTGGAGACTATTTATAAATCGAAAAAGTTCCTTCACATTAAACTTCGAGTAATGGAGTAACTATAATATAATAAATCGCCGTTAACACGAATTTGAAGGGATCGGAATTTAAGTATGAGACTGAAATGTTTCGCATCAGCCAGTTTATGAAAATCTATTTTAATAAAGTAGATGTTCTTGCCTTGTTACAAGTATTTAAAGAATAAACTGCGTTTACTTTTAGTTTTTACTTGAGTAAAAAGTTGCTGTAATGAGTCTTTACAAACTGGCTGCTTCAAACCGGCTACTAACTCCTGTCTCAAGATTTGAGTTCATGTAGAATGAGATTCACGTTAGTGAAGAAATGGGCGCCTCGCCAACAATCATTGGTTCGTGTTATGAAGAGAAATAATAAACAAAGTAATTTAAAAATATACAATTTTCATTGAAATATGTTTTTTTCACAAAGCACATGATAAGAAATTGTAAATAAACAATAAATAATATAATTAGAAATGTCTATTTTTATGAATGGAAATTACATTAATTCATTATGGTAAAAAATAATCTTTAACTGTTAACTAACACAGCTATATACTAATCTATTGAAAAATTAAATGTTTTCACCTTTGTAATCGAGTTCAGAATAAAAATTCCCCCACTACTCTACTCAAAACAGTACTCGTATAAACCTCACACCGATTGCCGTTGAGTTCAAAAAGTACTTCCAACCCTTATCCGACAAAATCAGATCTTCTGCAACTCCCAATTTCATTTCTCTTTCGATCGAATTCATCTCATTACACAGGCACACAAAAAAAAATAAGTGCCCTGTACTTTTGATCAGACCAAGTTATTCTTATGTATTTTGATCTGCAGAACACGAATCTGCCGTCAAATTTACTCCATCACTAACAGATTTTGAGAAAAATGCAAAACAACCCCTAAAATAATTTAAGGGCTGCATCAAAAGAAAAAATTGTAACTTGAACAGACTAGTCTAAGTTTATGTATTTTTGCCTCCTGAATCCGAATCTGTTGTTAGAATTGCTCTATAACCAACAGATTTTGAGAAAAATGAAAAAAAAACATCTCGGAAATTCGGAAAATGTATATGTATATAGATCCTTAATTGTCCAAATGATTTTTTCGCATTTTTCTCAAAATCTATTGATGATAGAGCAATTCTAAAAACAGATTCGGATTCAGGAGGCAAAAATACACAAACTTAGACTAGTCTGGTTCAAGTTACAATTTTTTCTTTCGATGCAGCCCTTAAATTATTTTAGGGGTTGTTTTGCATTTTTCTCAAAATCTGGGGGTGATGGAGCAAATTTGACGGCAGATTCGTGTTCAGCATATGAAAATACATAAGAATAACTTGCTCTGATCAAAAATACAGGGCACTTATTATTTTTGTTGTGTGCTTGTGTTATCCACCAACTCAGCCTACACGCCAGCATCAAAACTCCGATCTCATCCCTCCCAACCAATCAAACCTCAAACCTCAAAGCACCTCTCTCGTCCACAGGAGCGGCGCCACTGACAGCGACATCGGCGAGCGCGAGAGCCAGTCCTCGAGCTGCAGCAGCTGCTCGACCTCCCGCTCCAGCAGTCCCGCTGACTCGCACCGGGCCGACTCCCACGACGAAGCCGCCAACCACGATCCGGATCACGAGCCCGAGGCCAACCACGAGGATCGCGAGCACGACGGCAACTCGACCACCACGACCACCACCCACGAGGACAGTCCCGGCCACAAGTCCAAGTCCGCCAAGCACGACGAGCACCATCGTCATCGTCATGCCGCGGGCGGCGACGCGAGCGCCCTCAACAGCGTGCGCAACAAGATGGAGACCGACAGCACGGGCGCCCTGGCGGTCCTGCAGCTCGTCTGGGCCAAGTGCCGGGGCTACCCCTGGTATCCGGCCCTGATCATCGATCCGAGCACGCCGAGGGGCACGGTGCACAAGGGCGTGCCGATACCCTCGCCGCCCGAGGACGTCCTCGCGCTCGAGAGGAACTACAAGGACAGGGTGTATCTCGTGCTGTTCTTCGATACCAAGAGGACATGGTGAGGGGGATGGGGATGGGCGGTCAAGAGGGTGTTTGTTTTGAAATTAAGCTTTGATTGAGAAATCAGCTGGGGAGCTGGATTTTTTAGATGCGTGTGAGTGTTGTATTTCCGGAATAAGTTGGGTTTAGGGCAAGCATGGGGAACGCATTTTCAGCACTTTTAGGGGTGGGAGAGTATCGTTGTCGTTGAGAAAATGATAAACTGGAAAATAAAATCAGCCCTTAAAATTGATGATTTGTTATAGTTTTAATAGAAGTTGTATACATTTCAAATTGTAACACGTCCCTTCCGAAAATTAGTCATCTTATATTTAGTAAATCGATGATGAATCATGTTAGAATAATAATTTAGCATACTTAAGGATGCTCACCGGTTGATAGTAAGGTTAGAAAGAATTATTATAAAATGGCAATATTTATAATGAAAACCCTTCACTTTATGATGTAAAGTATTCATATATTAGTAAAGAATATAAAATTTATGAAAACGCACCAAATACCGAAGTGCGGCATTAACTTTTGCATATGCTATACCACTATATACATGTACTAATAACATTGGGGCAGCTTTTTATGTATTACTTCTATGCTTATTTTACATTACATAGTAGTTTTTCAAAATAATGTAAAGAAAATCTGGTTTACAATAAATAAAAATATCCGCTTTGTGAGAGCTCAAGATAGAGAGAGAAACTTTGAAACTAAATTTCTCGATTTTGGATCCCGCAAGGGGGGGTCGAAATTTCAACCACGCATAAAACACACCTAAATTAACATATGATAAAAGTTTCAAGGGATTTTAAAGAAATTCAATTTTAAAGATATTAAATAAATAATAAGCTACTATGCTTTTAAAATAATTTTTGTAAATTATTCTTTTATTGTATTTTATTTTGATGAAATACAATAAACTGAATTAAAAAAGCATAAATGAACAAAGTAAATAATGAAATCAATTTTTATTTCTTGCAGGCAATGGTTACCAGGAGAGAAGCTAGAACCGCTGGGAGTGTCGCAGGAGCTAGACGACGGCAAGCTGATCGAGTCGCGAAAACCAACGGACAGGAAGGCAGTGAAGAAGGCTTATCAAGAGGCGTTACTCTACCAAAAACAAACGCGGAACTCGACACTGAGCGTGTCGGCCGCCGATTGATCATGTAGTTAGTACTTTTCTCGACTAGGTAAAATAGTAAAACTCTTGTATAAAGTTTATTTTATCACTTTACTAGGAATCATTAATTTAATTGAGCGAATGTTTTTTCGTACAAAAAATACCCAATGTCTCTCCTTCTTGGAAAAAGAAAAATGTTTTAGTCGTTTTATAAATATATAAAATGGATCTTTTTACAATGTGACACAGCGAGTTTCTCTTTCATTGAAATCTGTTCCTATCTCTCACTTCCCTATGATTTGCGGCTTGAAGTCCGGCTGCGAGGCCGCGGTTATTTCCTTTGCGTACATGTCCAGTCTTTGAGTCATCTGTACAATTAGAATTATAAAAATTAGTATACAGAATTTTTTGAAATCCTGTATAAAATAAAATTTTAACTTTTTACAGCGGAACTTTCCGAATCCGAATGTTCCAAGGTATCATGATTATTCTTGTTTTCATAACAAACTTATTTTTTGCATCTGAGGTCAAATTTTAGTTTATAAATATTATATTTATAAGCATTTGTACGAGTGCCTGTATATAGTCCAAAGGAAGTGGGCTCATATTTTCAGGACTCCATATATGCGGTCGTGATGATACAGTATCGAAACACGGGTTTTAAACAGAATTCAACTTCCATTTTAATTGATAAATAATTTATTTATATTTTGCGTTTATGTGCAATCTTAAGGAAGTGGGTTAAGAGTGTCAGAACCACATACATGCGGTCTTGCTAATATAAGTACGGAAACTCGATTTTACATCGGAATCTTATAAGCATTATTAATTATCATTTAGTTAAAAAAATTCTTTTTTCAAATTTATAAGTGTAGAAAAATGCGTATTAATTGTTTTCTAAAGTATAAAATTTTAAAAACAATATGTTTCAATTATTTTCTAATTTCCAAGTATTTTAAACATTTTTTCACCAAATCAAAAACGTTAAATTGTACTAAATGCTTAAAAAAACTACCGTCACCAAAATCTCCCGGTACAAAAGCAAGCAGCCCTCCTCACTCACTCACCCTGAAACCCCAAACGTCCTTCGTCTGCCTGCACAAGTTCAGATCCAACTCCGCCACCAGCAATCCGTCCATGTACCGATTGAGTCCTCGGGTCCTCGCCCCGTCGGGCCCCGCGACGTAGCTCGAGCCGTAGAACTGTCCGAACTCCCGGTGTCCGGGCTTGCCGTCGCCCGAGGTGAACTCGTTCGGGAACCTCTCGATGCCGACCCGATTGATCGCGCAGGCGTAGTAGCTGTTGGCGATCGCGGCGTTGCGCGCCTCGATAGGCCAAAGTGGCTCGGAGAGATTGCCCACCGTCGCGGAGGGATTGAAGACGATCTGTCGAGATCGTTGAAGGTTGAGGTGAATTGTGGTGATTGTATAGGCTGGATATCGTTGGGAGTATTTAGACGACTCTGGTGGTCTTTTATGTATTGGTGTCAAATGATTTACGAATGAATGTCAAAAGTTCAAGTGAATGTTTTATGCTTCTATTTGTGTAATTGTTTAAGAATCATTGAAAAATACTTTTTAGTCGAATTTTGTTGTGAAAGTATAGTTTTAATCGATAGCAGAAAAGTTAATAATAAAGGGAAATATTAATAGATGTTAGTTGTATATTGAATACATAGTATTAGTTCTATTGTACGTTACAAGTGCTAGACACAGTTCCATCATTTAGCAATCTTTCTGAACCATGGTTTAAACAATTTGCTTTGACAAAAATAATTCCTATATTGACGATTTTCGAGAAATGTATAGCTTTTCAAGACAAGTTATTTAAACTCTGATCCTGGGAGATTGATGAATTTGCCGGGTCCATTGCACATAATTTGGTCCATTTTCGTACAAAACTCGAATTCAAATATATCATCAATCATACAATGACCTTAGCACTTTGAACACATTCCTAGAATATATACTATTTATTCCAAATTTGATATTGATCAAATAGGTATCTGTTATAATTGCAACAATATTTCTGAAATTATAAAAATAAAGTAGACTGTTGTTTTAATATTTACAAAAAAACACCGGTATAAAAGTATAACTATAAGTTACAAAAATCGGATGTAGTTATTACCGATAAGTGTTTGAAAAATTGGAGAATAGAAAACTGGCTACGTGTAAGTAGGTAATATAAAAGTACAAATGCATATTAAAAATGACAATGTCTTAACACGGTCTTTATCTACTTAACGACATACATTCAAACTATTTTGCAACATATCAAGATTTCAAAAGGAACGAATAATTTCTTTCACACGGAGAATGTAAAAGTCTTACTAACAACAATTGACCACGGTCAAAATAACCCTAATGAATAGTATCAACACCACATCCATCCCAACTCTTACTACAAAACAAACCAAAATTGACCCTGCACCAGGAAAATTATCCCATACCTCGGCTCCATTGATCCCGAACATCATCCAATTCAACGGATGATGCCTGCCGTAACAGATATTCACGGCGATCCTCCCGTAGGGCGTGTCGAAGACCGGATGTCCGGTGTCTCCCTCCATGTAGTACGTCGACTCGTTGAAATCCCCGACCCTTGGGATGTGATTCTTCCGGTGCTTGCCGATGACCTTGCCGTCGGTGCCTATGACGACGGCCGTGTTCCAGACGGTCTCCCCGTTGACGGAGTCCCGCTCGAGAATGGGCGAGATCACCACCATGCCGTGCTTGCGAGCGAGGGGGGAGAGGAGCTCGGTCGTGGGCCCGGTCAAGGCCTCCTCGGCGAACTCCGACCAGGGATACCTCTCGCGCGTGCAGAAGGCGAACGGCATGGCTGGAACGACAGGATCGTGGGGATTCTTATTGGGTGAGTCGTGTCGGGAGGTGAGGTGAAAGATTGTTGGGGATATAAGATTGTTGGTGTATTACTGAAGAGAGGTGTTTATTTGAATGTAATAATGATTGGCTTTGAGGTGAGTGTGAAACGTTAGAATTGTATGGTGCTGATAAGTTGAACGGTACCGATCTGAATACTGCGAGGGTGGTGAAAAGTGAATGAAGTGGTTTTTGAAATTTTTGCGGGCAAATTTATATACGTACGTGCATGCGTTGTACGTATTTATAAGTCCGTTAAACGTTTAACTGTATGCAGTTTATCACAAGTGGTTTCCAAGAGGAAAAAAATGTGTTTTTTTTCTTTAAATTAAGGTGGTTCGAACGCGAATGAAAGTACTTTAGAATCAAATAAAACTTATACAGGTTATTTATGAACATGAGATGTAGCCCCTCGAAAAATTTTAAACCAGGTTGAGTGAGTAGTCGCTGAAATTAAAATGAATTTTACGCAAAATAATTAGCGAAAAGAAGCCTCTTATTTTTTAGTAACAATTTACTTTATTCAGCATTGATTTTTGCACTAGTTAAGGTCCCCCTAAACCGCCCTTAAAATATATTAAAGCAGCCAGAAAACCTTCAAAATAGAACATTTTTTTAATTACTGTTTTGCACAACAGGCATTGGTACATTTTGATCAGTTTCAATGTATGTATTCTTCTAAATAAATCTATGTTATAATATTGTTTTTTTTTGCTTTTAAAAGATTCTATAGCTAAATTAAGTTTTTAATTTTTCGTTTCCACAAAAATCATGTATTTTATTATTTTTTTATTATTAACATTGTCGAGCTAGAATTTGTATTTAAACTTTTACCAATATGTCTCAACATAGACTTATAAAAAAATGTATTTAAAAAGTATAGCTTTCCATATGCTTAGAACAAAAATAAAATCTGATGCGCAAAATGTGACTGGAGTTATGAAAATAAAGAACTGAGAAAAAAAATGACTTTAAAGTTAAATATAATAGTAAAAATTAAATAAAAGTTAACTCATAATTATTTATGTGTCCTTTTTCGTTTCATTGGATACATTTTTTACGCAAATATTGAAAAACATTAAATTTTAGATAAAAACAAAAATATTTAAAAATACTTTAAAAAGTCAACTTTTCTTGTAAAACCTATTTTATTATCAAGAAAAAAGGATTCAGAATTTGAATTAAAAAAAGAAATCGTTTGTTTACCACTGTATCTTTTGGTCTTAAGGTGTAGAATCATCAAATAATAATGAGGTTCATTCCATTTTGTGTCAAATAGTAATGAAATTTCAAAGAAATTTTACGATTATGATTATTCATAATTTTTTTTAATTAACATGTTCTCACATCTTGAACAGATTTATTGTAACTTAATATTAACTGATAGTATATTTCACTCTAAGTTAATAAAAGGCAGTATTTTTATTATTTCAAAAGTAGTAGCATATAAATTATTGATCTCCGAATTATCCACACTCAAACACCCAAATTTCAGCCACTGTAACGGTGAAACTAACCAGTAATTTTATAAAAAAAAATTCTGATATCGAATGCTTTGCACATTTCTTTTATATTGTACAAGCTTGTTTCTTGACTTAGGGGAGAGTGGAATGCAATGTTTCCTCTTTAATACCAAGTTTCTCTTAACAGCGATCCCCACAACCCCACTCCCCTAAACAATTGTCTCCTCAAAATAGAAAAACACGAGCCTATATCCTTTATAAAAACTGCTCACAAACCCGTTTCATCCTTTCTACACTCCTCTCTCGTCCTACTCCCCCACATCTCCCAAACAAACCAAACGTGCAAAACCCCGCGCTACGTAAAAGGAATCCTCTAAAACTCACTCCAAGCCTCCTGCATGCAGACAACGTTGACCCCGCACTTGGCCGCGTGCTCGATGTACTCGACGATCTTCCGGTGCAGGGCGGCGCGCTGCTCGAGGACCGGCGCGTCGGTAGGCAGGACTATCGTGTTCTGGATCAGGCCGACCCGGACGATCCTGGGGGGGCGCAGCTGCTCGGCCTGGGCGCCGCCCAGACGCCAGCCAGCAACCTCGCACTTGGCCTCGTCGAGCTTCGGTATGTCCAGCTTTCTGAGGAGAAGAGGAAGAGAATCAGGGGGGGTTTGGACGTCACTGATGTTAGGATTATAATATTCAAGTTTATTGACGCTGTGTGATTCGAACTGCAGTAGATTGTATGCGATATACGATTTTAATTCGGGGATTTCGGGCAATGTAGGGGAGAACGGGGATGGCTTGGATACTTCAAGTTTAGAGATTTCTATATTTTTTGACCGTATTATTGAATATGGTAGAAAATATAGTGGATGGACTCTTACATTTAGTTTTAGTCACCTATTAAATGGTTGTAACTATTTAAAAAATTTAAGAAAACAGTTTACTAACAGATTGTCTTAGAAGTAAATATTGGTCAGCTTCGTACACAAACATTAATTACATACATTGCTTTCATTCTATAATTGTATATAATTTGTAAAGCACCCTTTTGTTTTGCAAAAATAAAAACTATATCTATATCTGTCTATCTAAAAAAAATTGACTAGATACTTATTTTATTTATAAAATTACAATTTTATGAGATTACCATATAACGATTTTTTGTGATATAAATTAACATATTCTTAAGTAAGTAATTAAGTACATTTGAAACTTCCCTTTACTGTATGTATATGTAAAATTCACATTTATCATTACAAATGTATTTTCAAACATTTTTATTTGAGTATAGACGCTAATATCATCACATATTTTCTGAATATTCTTTGAATGCATAAACATGTATTATATATTATTTTTCATTTATCGAATGTTAAATGATGCTTTATATATTATTAAATATAGTATATCTTTAAAGAATAGTAAATGATAGTAAATAAGTATTATCGGCTGTTTGCTAACGAGTGTATTACATTAATTTTTTTTCAAATTAGAATTACAAACTTTAATAAAAATTAACTAAAATATTCTTAAAAGTAATTATGGATGAATTATTGTACCTATATATAGGTTTATTAATTAAAATTCATTTTCTTCACAGTAATTTTTTTAACTTTAGAGATTTCTACTACAACTTCGCATCTTCATTTCATACGATACAACGTATATACGAGTCTACGAGTGCATAACAAACATTTTCTCTACACGCGCATAGCCGCGCTATAAAACTTCGAAGATAACGAAAATTTTTCCCTCTCAAACCCGTATTAGACGCACAGAAGTCGACCTTCAATCTTCGCAAGCACACGAAACACATTCTACTCAATCTTAAAAGGAAAAATTCAACCAAACTCACTCCAGTTTCCGTCCATAAATGAGCCTGTTGACGAACTCTCCGCTGGACTCGCTGACCTCTTTGTCCAGTACCTCCTCCAGCGACAGTTTATCCAATTCCAGGCTGCTCATATTGTGCCTCTTCTTTTGTACCTACCGGTCCTCAATAAGTATATCTTCTTTACAACAGTCGAAAATTTTTCCGCTGCGCACGGGCTAAATGGAAGATTTTATGTGTCTTGGATTGTCGCCAGTGTATTATAACACACTCGGCTTTTGCTCGCCCAGGCAATTATTGTTATATTTACAAGCGCGAAGAGGATCGGCGGCGCATATTCAGCGTTTCTGCGAACATCGGAAGAGAAGGAGAGAAATAATAAAAGTGGGATCGTGTCACTTTGGAGTGTGTTTGTAAATTAAACGGGTTGTGTGATAAGGCGCGGATGTATTTTTTTATTTTATCTCGGGAATCGGTGGAGATAGAGAGCGGGTATAAAAATTGTTATCTATAAGATGGTTATCTATAAAGTTGCGATGAGAAGTGCATGAATGGAATTATTGACGCGCGATTGTATTTGTTCGTCGTTATAGCTTCATTAGTATTATCGTTGATTGTAGATTGATTTCATCAGTTAACTTTAATCTATCTTCATTAATTCTCGATTATCTTCTTAATAAATAATTAATATATACTAATTTTGTACTATATTTGTGCAGTCGTAAGATGTTCCGTTGATTACTTTTATAAAATATTTGATGGAAATTTTTCTGAAATATTGCAATAAAATTCAACGAATCTCGAAAATTTCTTTCATAATAATTAAAAAAAGACAATTACAATAACATTTAAAACAATGTTTCGAAAGCCTAACAAATATGTTCAGGTATGTTAACTTTGCATTTGCATGCACTTCTTGCGTGCAATAAATTCCAAAGATAAATGCATTCGTTTTAACTCTGATGAATTTTTGAAACGCGATTCGCAATGAATATTTAATACACGCAAATTCATTTAATGGCATATGTTTAAAAAAGCTTACGAGATTTCGCCCTACAAAGTGAAAGTAAGTGAACCGAAATTTCTCACTATATTTATCTCGTAAAATTACATTTTTGTACGATGAATAATCATTTTGATTACTTCTATTCAGCATAAAAATCTGTATTAAATTCTAATTCCAGCATTAAAAAGTGTGTTACATTATACATTTGAAAAAATTCCACTAATAACTCCCTCCTCATCTTTGTTTTCAATTCCCCCCGAGTATGCAAAACAAAAACCGTATACTATTCAACTTCCCAAGGTTAAAAATAAACAATAAAATATCCCACATTGCCTGCTGCGGGTGAAAATTCGCAGTTTCTCAAAATCCTCCTACAAAACAATACGCAAAAACGAACTCACCACCAACTTCATCCCTCGCCTACGACACACTGTCCCCAATTAAACAACCAAACACTCGAGCACTCCCCCACACGATACTTACAAAAAAAAGCAAACACTCGAACAAATCCACGAGAGCAAGTGCGACGAGTGCGGAGCGACTGCTCGATGACGACGCCAAACGTGCACCCGCGAGGCATCAGCTGCTCGACTCAGCGACAATGATACGACGAGAGAGTGGGGGAACGGAGCGCCATGCCCCCTCCATCAGGCGCCAGATGCATTTCCGTGTTAGGTATCTATATAGCTGTTTCCCACGTGTAATAGCTGTCAGCTGGGTAGAGCGAGAGGAGGATTTAAATGCACGTTTGCTGCGTGACGTGATTGGAGAGGGAATCTGGTTTGGAGAACGGAGGAAACAAAAGTTGTCGTTCGAATGTTAATTGAAAATTTTTTTGGGAGTTTTTTTAAACAGTTTAGAGAGAGATTTTAGAAGATTCTCGTGAAGACGCGGCAGTTTACGGGAGAAAAATTATTTTTAGAAGCTTAACGAATATACATTTTTATGAAAGAACGACGATTTTTTACAGTATAAAGATTCGTTACTTAAAAGCACTGTACACAGTTCAAGCAGATTAGACACTTTTTTTAAAAATGTATGGTAACTATGGTGAACAGAAAATAAATTCGTGTAGGTATTTTCATATACTGAGTACTTAACGAAATATTTCGCGCAGCAACGAGCTTCCTATAAGGGGTAACGATTTTTTTTTTACTTGCTTTAATGATGCCTTAAGGTCTTAGAAGTACACTTGGTCCCAAATCCCAAATAAAATTCTAAGTATCCTAGAATCCAGTCCGCCGAAGGCAGGTCCAACGTCATCGCTCCGGCGTTCACAACTTTAAACGCATTTATCTCGAAACAACATTTTTCAAAACCTCGGGAAACATGTCGTCCTCATTTTTCACCCGATTGACTTGAAATTTTAACTGTAATAACATTCCTCATAAGATGACGTAGGGGATTTTTTAAATCTTGATTAGTTTTTTTTTTCATAAACAATTTATCGATAAATTAAAAAAAAAAAAATTTTTCTTCAAAACACCGCCATTTTGTTAAAAATCAATAAGCTTAAAAAAAACTTTGGTTTCTGTTTCCAGGTCAAAAATTGTTCCAGTTACGTTTCACGAGGTGGAGCCTCCTCGAACAAAAGTTTTTTTGGATTATTATGAATATAACAACGCTATTTTGTATGAAAGTGCCAATAAAAAAAATCTTTTAGGTTCTAGAAATGTGTATTTATAACCACTTATTAACAGTTTTCCTACCAACTTACTCATTTCTCCACAAAAAATAACGAAAAATGGCTCATTTTTGAGCGAGCCAAAGTGGCGTCACCCCATAAGTAATTCAAAGTTTTGATAGTGTCTCGTTAAAATTTTTCTTAACATGTTCGATTTTTTATGAGTTTCTAGCCTTCACTTTATTTCATAAAAATTAATTATTTAAGAAATGTGGGGCCTGCGGCGGCTCAGTCGGTAGAGTGTCGGATTCCCACGCCGGTGACCCGGGTTCGAATCCTAGTCTCTGCCGATTGATACAAGCACCTCTGTAAAAATTACATGTGCTTTGTTTACAAACACACCGCAGACCCCCGTCGTCGATTAGCACCACATGGAAGCACAAACATGGCGACGTTAAATAATAATAAAAAAAAAAAAAAAAAATTAAGAAATGTGAATTCATTTTCTATTAAACGCATATCCTCTGAGGATTTCGTCTTGTTACCTTTGTTTTTTAGCACTAATATTGGGATGATATTTGAAACTAAGAATTTTTCCGTCAGTTGAAATTAGCAGAGAATCTACAACAATGAAGTGTTTCATTGTAAAAATATTAATTATCTTGTTTTAAATGACCTTTCTTTAAATATAGGGGATAAAATTCAAAAGAATCAGAGTCAGAGTGCATTTCAAATTTTTATTTCCTAACCAATAAAAAACAGTTTACTTTGATATGTCAAAACCGAAAATATTTTTGTTTGGTTAGAATTTAAAATTTTGAATCTGTTCTGACAAATTACAGCATAAGCATGCAGAGACAACTGTATCAAATGATTATCTTTTTACTTAATTGTTTTTATTATCGTGTATATTGGAATCTTTCAAAATTTCTCCTTGAATATGTCATTAAGATAAGAACAGACAAGTGCATTGCAGATGAATTATTTGGGATTGCTTCAAATTATAAATTATCAAAAGAGATTAGATAAACTAAGAATATATTGATCTAAACAAACATTGCAAATTATACTCTCAGATAAAACATAATAAGGTATAACTGCTTTCTGAATCGATTTATGGTAGTTTATACGGACATGCATACACCAATGCGTCAATTACGTTATTACTTTGCTCTTTATTAAAAACGCTACTCGATAAATTACATAAGAATAATCGATAAGATATAACTCTCTTATGGCTTACAAGAACTTTCACATTATTCAAATTCACATTGATTCAACAATTTCGCAGATTAATTGTTTAATCTATTCCAAAAGTATGAAACACGCAAAAAAGTGCGCTCACGCATGAAATATTTATAAAATTTATAAAACACAAATAAAGTGTACAAGAAAAACAACACAAAAAGGACTAGTGAAATTCAGTTTCTTGATGGGTGTATGTATACATGGTGTACGTATATATGGCGAATTGCAAAACTGCAAATTACTTTCTGATGATTTGCGGCTTGAAGTCCGGTTGGACTGCCTTGGTGAGCTCTTGCGCATACATATCCAGTCTTCGGGTCATCTGCATCAAAAACCATTTTTATTGTGATAATAATAAACGAATTTTTCTTTTATGTCTTGCTCCAAAAGTTTGAGAAAAACCATATAGCAAAATTTATTTTATTTAGTGATTTAAAAAAATGTTATAGAAAGTATGTTGTACTGAAGCTTAGAACCGGGAGAACGAACGACCATTGTTATTTGCCGATATTTTCTGTCAGACAAAAGATCAAACAAAAGTTATTTTAACAATCAATTGGTAAATTTAAATAAATTTTATTGTAGTCAACATGCTTATCGGATGAAATAGAAACATTTTGAAGTATACGGAAATTATCATTGGTATTACTACAGTACCACGCTTATGTATGAAAGTATTCATGATATTTTATTTTACGTAAAAGCTTATTATATTTTATTTATTTTAATGTTTCATTCAAATAAGTAATTTTGTAATAAATAAATAAATATTTATATATTACTTAAGAATATTGTTCAAGTTATATTAGTTTATACATATATTACAATTCGTTCCCCTAATCAGCTAGAATAAAATATTTTTAAAAAATCAGTAGCAAATTTAAAAGCAGTAATGATATTAATTAACAATTTAAATATGTAGCAAATGGCAATATGACTCCAGCAATCAACATGGCGGCTCGTTATAGGAAAATAGTATACAGAGTGACTTATTGCCGTTTTTATAGTAATATTTTAAAAATTAACAAAAGTTTCAGACAAGTTTTATTTTTGCATACTCAGCGTGAATTTACATATTTTTTTAACATAAATTTCGAAAAGTGATTTTTTTATAAGCATTTTTTTTATAAAAAATTTAATTTTTTGAGTATAATTATATATAATTTATCAAAATATTTTGAAAAAACATTGCCAAGATTTGAAATAATTACATTTTATGCATTTTTCTACGATTTTTCACGCACTGAACCGCCATTGTCATATTACCAATGACAAAGAAGATAGATCCCAATAGAAGCGCAAAGCTGGGAAACAAAGTGAGGCACCCCAAGGGCTAGTAAGCACCCCGACCACGCGCAGTGCGACAGTCGTTTTCCAAATATTTCCAAACGTCATGTAGAATGTAGGTAACAGGATAACGCTCGGCCGATTTTAAAATACATACTTTTATCGATATTGCCGATATGTTATCGGCCGAGAGTTATCCTGTTACCTACATAACGCTTGGAAACATTTGGAAAACGACTGTCGCGCTGCGCGTGGTCGGGGTGGTTACTAGCCTTTGGGATGCCTCAGTCGCCCATAAGGTTTTGCGCTTCTATTGGGGTCTATCTTCTTTGCCAATGAGGGCTATTCTGCCATTTGGTGGCGCTAGTGTGACACATGGGTCAAAACCGTACAGACTTTAGCGAAACTAGCGCCGCCAGTGACGCGCAGCGCTATACTACTTTCAAACAACAAATTTACGGACGCTTGCCAACAATTACGTTCCGTCTCCTGGTTCCATGACCCACGCTGATCCATGGGTGGTAACATTATGGATGGCGCGAAATTGAAGCAACAAGAACCGCGTTCATAACCTCAAAATTTGGATAAAGTTAAACCGCATCATTGCGCGCGTAAGCCGCGAGGCGTCGAAAAAATAGGTTGCAAGTACATCTATATTTACAATCCATGCTCCTCGCATCTTTAGGCAAGCATATACACAAAAGTCATCCGTGACTCACCAGGTTGTTCCAGATATCGCGGACCTGTCGGCACATGTTCAGATCGAGCTCGACGATCAGCAAGCCGTCGCCCGTGCGGTTGAGTCCCGGCGTGCGCGTGCCGTCGGGCGCCGTGACGTAGCTCGAGCCGAAAAACTCGCCGAGGTCCTTGTGGGCGGGCCGGCCGTCGCCCGAGGTGAACTCGTGCAGGAAGACCTCGGTGCCGACGCGATTGATCGCGCAGGTGTAGAAGTTGTTGGCTACGGCGGCGGAGCGGGCCTCCAGGCCCCACAGGGTCTCGCAGCCTTTGGCCGTTATTGCCGATGGATTGAAGACGATCTGGACAGGAGAGGTTGAAAGGTTAGGTTAGATACACTGATTTTGATATATATTTCGCGACTTGGCTGCGATTTGTGCAAGAGGATTTTTCGAATTTTTGAAGTACTAGAATGCAAGGGCTAGGAAACTAAGGAAGAGCATACTTAACCTATTCAAGTTCCGACATTTCGAAAATTTACGGATACGTCAGATCTACTTTACCCGCCGATAAAATACATTAAAAACTTTCGTTTTACTAAAAAAAATACGCATCAGAATCAAATTTCCTTTTAAGGGTAACTTTATTTACTTATATTACATACTCGAATTTTATCAGAATCGAAAATGAACGTAATTACTTAAGATAATTTTCGATTGTGATAATAATTCAAGTGTTCCGCTATGTATTTTACGTAAATAAAGCTTAAAAGGAAATTTCATTCAATGCGTATTTTTTGAGAAAATAAAATTTTCGAATGTATTTTATCGGCGGGTAAAATAGGTCTGAGCATCCCCTTAAGGGGAGGTCGGAGTCTTATACCTCATACCCAGATACCGCCATTATCGAGATTTCGTTTTACGCAGTCAATTTTTACTTTCATAAAAATTTACGAACGTACGCACATTCTTAGTGATAAATAGATTGTGCGTACGTTCGCGTAATTTGAAAATGTCATTTATTCATTGAATAAAACGAAAACTGCATTATCGGTATCCGGCATCCCCTTAAGGGGAGGTCGGAGCCGATTACAGATTACTGCATTGAATTTTACATTATTTTAATTTAATTGTACACAAAAGTTAAAAACTTTAGTTGTCCGGTGTCTCAATCTACTAAGGAACACCGGGCAACTAAGATAATAAAACAAAATTGAGAATTGAATGAGAATACTGAAAAATACGAAATTGTCGGTAACTGCATGTAAGCTCTGACCTCCCCTTAAGGAGGTTAGATAAGATCTCCCGCGCGGTGCGGAAAGGAGAGCCCCCCTGCACCGCGCACCGGCTCCCCTCTTACGGCGCACCTCCTCGCGCAGCCTATACAAGCTATTGTTTTTATTTACGTTTTTGCTTACTTAGTACTCGGAATCGATGTTCTCATTCGTTCTAAAATTTCGCGTACACGATCTTTAATACTTTTTCAATATTTTGCATAGTTTTTTTATTTCTTTCTTATCATTTTTAAACAATCGCACTCTAAGTTTATTGTCAGTTTACAAGCTGCTCTCATAAGAGCCCGTGTATAAGAATCAAACTTTGAACTCAATTATCTTTCAATCGGTAATGGCTAATACTTTCAAATTTCACATGCCATCGTAAACTTTATAGAAGAATGACATATTAAATTTTCAGAAACATCTTATCATTTTGACTTTACTATCGAACCTCCTCAAGTGTATATGTCAGAAATGTAATTAGGCTTTTTCACGTTTGACGTCATATTTGTTATTCCTCCAGTGTTCTTGGCATTTGATTGGCTGGTGAAAGCCTGATAACATGATGTTTTACCTCCAGCATCCTCGCAGCCTGATTGGTGTGACGTCAGACGTGAAAATGTCTAATATCTCACACGACTAGTGTCCAAGAATATAAACAATTCTGGGCCCTTATTCTGCAAAAATGTTATCATCCGATTTATTTTTGGTTGCCCAAATTCTTATCCCAAATATATATAGTAAAAACATATATTTTTTATTACAAAATTTTAATTTTTTTAAGCCAGTTTATTCAAAGTTATGCAGGATAATGTTTAGCAAAAATAAGCATTTTTGCACATGCTGCTTGCGACCATAACTTCCATGAACCAATTTAAAGAAAATCTAGTCTATAAAGCTATAATAAAGAAAATTTTAGGAAAACATTTTTTTTAACCCACCATTAAATTTAAATTTAATTAATAAGCTACCTTAAATCATAGTATTTATATAAAAATGAAAAAACTGTTCCAAATTTTTCATATCTTTAAGAATATATCCTCCAAGTTTCAGATTCAACATCATCTGTGACGTAAGGAGTAATTTTAACATTAAAGATATGGATTATAAGATAACAATAGTTTTAGTATAAAAAATCAGAATTCGACTTGTACCCTAAGGTAAAAAATAATTTATTTTTCAATAAACAACTCTCTTTTTAAGTCATAAGAACATTTAATATTGTTTAAAGACGGTTTTTCATTGTTTAAATACTATTTTAATCCGACAGTAAGCGCACTTTTCTGAGGCTCTAAATTCAGTTAAATGGTGTTAGCAAGGATGATTAACAAAACTAAAATACTGAAAACGTTTTGAGTGATTTGTAATCAATAACAAACATTTGTTTTATGTGTTTCGACTTTGTTAAAAGTTTTTTTTTATTAATTTGTTAATATTTGATAAAATTTTATTTTTCAGTTTCTTATTTGCTTTATTTGAAGCTAATTAACATGTGGCGCCTTTCGGACATCACACTTTTTTCAAACGTCTTTTTCTCAGCTAAAATTTTTCTTTTGTATACTGGGACTTTTAATGTATTCTTCTGAAAAGACGTTTGAAAAAAGTGTGATGTCCGAAAGGCGCTACACGTGTGCTCGCATGTTACCATTATATCGATAATACCAAAAATTGCTATACCTAAATATCGATTATTTTCATGAAAAATCGATATAATACGTTACATTAAGCTGTGACGACCGTTTAACCTTACTCAAAGCTAGATATGACTGTCGACCCTGTTAAAAGAACATACACATGAAAATTCACATAGGACTCTTCACCTGAATTTCCATCTTGATTCAAATGGAATCCAACTGTTTTCGATCTGAATCTATTTGTTTTCCATCTCAATCTAACTGTTTTCCATCTGAACCCCACTGTTCTCTATCTCAATCCAACTGATATTCATCTGAATCCCACTATTCTCTATCTGAATCCAACTGTTTTCCATCTGAATCCACCTGAATTTCACCTAAATCCCCCAGTTATTCCTGTAAAACCGCATGAAAATCCAGATGGAACTCTCGTACAAGTTCTCTCTGGATTCCCCCTACAGAAAAATTCCATCATACCTCAGCGCCGTTGATGGCGTACATTAGCCAGTTCAGGGGATGATGACGTCCGTAGCACGTGATAATGCCGATCTTTCCGAAAGCCGTGTCGAACACTGGATGTCCCAGATTGCCCTCCATGTAGTACGTTGACTCGTTGAAGTCTCCGTTCCTGGGAATGTGATTCTTCCTGTGTCTGCCGAGCACGTGACCATCCGTGTCGATGACGACTGCCGTATTCCAGATGACGTCGCAGTTGTCGGTCTCGCGCTCGAGAATCGGCGAGATGATGACAATGCCGTGCTTCTGGGCGAGCTGCGCCATGAGGGTTGTCGTGACACCGGTGAAAGCGTCCTCGGCGAACTCGACCCAGGGGTACTTTTCGCGCGTGCAGAAGGCGAATGGCATTGCTGTGATTAAAAAGTCGCATTGATTTATTAAAAGTCTTAACGTAAAATTTTCAAAGCATGAAATGCGTATAAAACCGCTAACTCTTAATCCTACGTTCTAGTCCAAAACCTTAATTCTGAAACCCTGGTGGTTTAAATCCCTAACTTTTTAACTCTAATCTTTAAATCCACAAGCATAAACTCTAACTACCCTGAACCTTTAAACCCAAAAATTCTAAACTCTCTTCTCTAAACCTTTAAAAGGGTTTGAAAAAAAGGGAATAAAGAAAAGACAAATGACAACGCTTTACATGTGAATAGAAAACTGAAACATAACAGTTACATCGAAAGCTACATGGTGCAACTTAAAGAATATATAGTTTAGAGTTAATAGTTTTAACGTTAATGGGTCTAGGGTCTTTGAGTTTGGAGCTCAGTGATCAGAGGTTTAAAGCTGTGGAATTTGGTTTTTAAGGGTTCAGGATTTTGATTTTCTGATATTAGGATTTGAACTTTCAGATTATTTTAAGGTTTAGGGATTTTAGATTAAAGGATTTGGGGTTTAAGCGTTATAGAGATGTCAGGGTTTATATGGACTTAACTTATTATATCCTCGAAGATAAAAGTCAATCCCAGTAACTCAAAAATCAAACTTACTCCATAATTCCTGCATACAGACGATGTTGGCGCCGCATCTGGCCGCGTGCTCGATGTACTTGGTGACCTTGCGGTGAATCTCGTCGCGCTGGACGCGCACGGGTTCGGTCGTCGGTACCGCGAGTCCGTGCTGAATTATGGCGACACGGACGATGCGCGGCGCGCGCAGCTGTTCCTGGATAGTTCCGGTCATCTTGTAGCTTTTAAGCTCGCATTGCAGGCCTTTTTCCATGGGCGGTAGATCAAGAATCCTGAGATAATGAAATGGCTCGTTTTCATTTCGTTTGTTTATGTAGAACTAGCAATATTCACTCACTCGCTAATGCTCGATCTTGTAAGTCAAAAGTTATGTAATGAAATATAATTCGGAATTTATATATTTATTTTATATTGAGAGTGGGTAACAAATTTGTAAAACATTATTTTAAATGAAATAAATTTTGAATTAAAATATGTGGAAACGTAAATTTACGAAATGAATATTATTGGAAAGTTATCATATAAGAAAAATAAAATTTGGAATTTTCAATATAATAAAGTAAAAAATTAATATAAAATAATTTTAGAAGTAATATAATTTGGAAAATACAAATTTTTAAATAATTAATTTTGAAGAATAAAAATATAGAGTTAAGAATTTATTGAAGGTTTATTATACTGATAATTATAAATCAGAAAATAAATATTTGGAATTTGAAATATTTTGAAAGGTTAAAAAATGTTTCTGAAAAAATAAAATTTGGATGTTAAAAAGGATCTTCGGACAGAAGTTGGATGCTAAAAAGAATCTTCGGACAGAAGACAGATCGTGCCTAGTGCAAGTAATGGTAATGGGTAGCATATGTGCTTCTGCCTGCATAACCCGTTAAACGGAGAAAGAAAACCTACGCATACATCCATTCACTCATCCGTCCAGTCACCCACACACCCATACATGCACCTGTACGCTTCAATCGCCCCACTCACCCGATCATCTATCCGCCCACGTATATATTCATCAACCTACATACTTCCACCCCACCACCCACGCATCCATCCATCAACCCATCCGTACATACACTTGAACATTTAAATCTCTCCATTGACGCATCCATCCCTCCACCCACGCATATATTGATCAACATATATACTTCCACCCCGAAAATCGTACATCCATCCATCCACCCACAAATTATTAACAAGCGCATCCAATTATTCACACACGCATCCGTTTATTCACGCATGCATCCATTTGCTCACGCGCTCATCCATTCATCCACCTATACACTTGTACCCCTTCGCACGTGCATTCTTTCCTCCAATTGTACATTTCAACGCCTCCACCCACCCATCTACCTTTCCATCAACGAATATATTCATCCACCTATACACTTCCACACCTCCATCCATCCATATATCCATCCATGCATTAATCCACCCACCTCTACACTTCGACCTTTTCACTCACGCACCCATTGATCCACCTTCAGACTTCAATATCTCCACCCCCGCATCCATACATCTACCTGTATAATTCAATCCCACCACTATCTATATATACAGGGTGTCAATTAAGTCCCGGGACGGCTGAAAATTTTCTAAAATACTGCTTTTCTGGAAGAGATTAAGGTCATTCCTTAAGTAACTTTGAACAAGGAACCCAACGGTGACCTTGGATTTGACCTTGAACCTCATTTTCAAGGTTATTTTGAGGTCAACCTCATTTTTTCTACCGGGAACCCCTATTTTTTATAGCGGAATCGGAAAGAGCGGAAAATTTTACATCCGGATATGTATTGAGGTATGGGGTTGAGGTAACCCCTAGAGGTCAAATAGAGGTCAAATAATGACTTCTTAAAAATCTCGCGATTTCAGTGGTAAAACAAAACAAACAAAGGTCATACCCTAGGTAAATCTTTACGGGGTACCCGATGATGACCTTGGATTTGACCTTGAATCTCATTTTCAAGGTTGTTTCGAGGTCGACCTCGTATTTTCAAATGGAAACCCTTTTTGATACCGGATTCGGAAGGAGCGAGAATATCAAGTATGGATGTGTTGAACAAGGGATGTAATTGTGACCTTGAATTTGACTTTGGACTTGACCTTGAAGGTCATTTGAAGGTCAACTGGTTTTTTTAATCGGAAATCCCAGTAATAATACCGGAAACCGATAGAGCGAGAAATTTTACATTCAGTCCTTATTCTCACTTTTAGCGTTACTCAGAAACAACGACGTGGACGTAGTAAGATCTGTTTCCTTTGGGGTGCTTGATTAATGTGAGTCCCCTTGCCTCTCCCTTACAGGTCCAAAGTTTAATGGCAATAACATCTTGGATTTGAAGAAAATGAAATTTCGGTAGTAGATCCTAACTCAGCGACCCCAAAAATCCCCGAGTACTCATTTCCAGACAAAAATGTGCTGTTCCCAAGATTTTCATCCGCCATCTTGAATTCGCCATTTTGAATTTGGAAAAATCGAAATTTTAGTAGTAGATTCTAACTCAGCGACCCCAAAAACCCCCAAGTAAAATATTTCAAGACAGAATAGTCACTTAAAAGGAATGTTTACAAAAGAAAATGATTGTTAGATAAAATAAACGTTTGTTAAAATTGTCATTATTTGACCTCTATTTGACCTCTAGGGGTTACCTCAACCCCATACCTCAATACATATCCGGATGTAAAATTTTCCGCTCTTTCCGATTCCGCTATAAAAAATAGGGGTTCCCGTTTGAAAAAATGAGGTTGATCTCAAATTAACCTTGAAAATGAGGTTCAAGGTCAAATCCAAGGTCACCGTTGGGTTCCTTGTTCAAAGTTACTTAAGGAATGACCTTGACCTCTTCCAGAAAAGCAGTACTTTAGAAAATATTCAGCCGTCCCGGGACTTAATTGACACCCTGTATATATCTATTCATCCACCTATACACTTCCACTCGTCCACCCTTGCATCCATCCATCCACGTATCTATTCACTCTCCTGTACACTTCTATCCTTACACGTCAGCGTCCATTCATCTACCTGTACAATTCAATCGCACTACACACGCATCCAACCATCCACAAATGCATATAATCTTCTACCTACAGACTTTAACCCCCTAGTCCCCTTACCCACGCATCCATACATCCACCTGTACAATTAAGATCCACCACTCACCCATCGAACAATCCACCAACGTATATATTCATCCTTTCATCTACCTATACACTTTGACCCTTTCATCCACGCATCCATTCATCCACCTCTACAGTTCAACGCCTCCACCCGTACATCTATTCAAACCACCCACGCACCCATCCGTTTACCCACCCACGTATCCATCCATCCACGCACCCATCCCTTTACCCACCCGTATATCCATCCACCCACTCATCCATTCATCCATCTTCATACTCCAACCCCTCCACTCACGCATCCAGACACCCACCTGTGCAATTCAATCTCATCACTCACTCATCCAACCATCGACCAATGCATATATTTATCCACCTATTCACTGTCACCCCTGCACCCATGCATCCATCCATCCACGCATCCACCTGTACACTTCAACCCTTCCATCAACCATTCATCCACCTTTACACTTCAATCCCTCTACCCATGCATTTATTCATCCACCTGTATACTTCAACTCCTCCACACACTCATTCATTTGTTCACACCCTTTCGCCCACCCATAAACTTATTTAACTATGCACTTTCACCTATCCACCCACGCACACCTTTTCACTCACGTATACACCCATATAATTACACCCATTTATCCACATATCGATCCACATATTCATTCACCATTGCACCCACTTACCAATACGAAAAAACACATAATAAAACAAAAAATGCGGCCGGACGGACATATTTCAAATCTTCATATAATAGAGACTATTTTGAAAATTGATTTTTCACGCTTCGTTCTCTTGTATGTTTTAGGAAAGCAGTGAGTAACTGCACGAAATTTTATTTTGAATGTTTCTTTTCATTTAATTGTACAATGAATATAATCAATCACTTCTAAATAGTATATAAGTGCTAAACCGCGAGTAGGTGGAAGTTTTCGATTCTACACGGGGACGCGCGTGGGCGCCTCTGAGGCACCAAATTCAGGTACATGGTGTTAGCAAGGATTATTAACAGAACTAAAATACTAAAAACTATTGGGTTAATTTGCTTATCAATAACAAACATTCGTTTATTGTTTTTTCGACTTTATTAAGAACTTTTATTTTATTCATTTCTTAAAAAATATTTTTTTTTATAACAATTCTATTGGCTTCTTTGAAACTAAATAACATTTCTGAATAATACATAAAAGTCATAATATGAAAAGATGATGTTTACGCTAAGAAAATGCCGTTTAAAAAAAATGTGGTGTCTCAAAGACGCCACACGCGTGTTCACGGGTTAATGAAATCTGAAAATATATTCAAACTCAAAGCTTTAAAAATGAATAGTTTATACGTAATATAATCGAATTCAATTAACCTTTAGGTATTGCTCGTATTTTGACGTTCTCTGTATGAAAGTCAAAATTGTGTTAGAGAAGTGGCTCAATAAGAATATGATAGTTTAGCAACATAACAATGAATTCATAAATTATATTTCATGAAAAAAATATGTGAATTTCTTTTATCTAAAAGAGAGACGTATCGTTCTTGTTGGAAGTCACAGATTTATTGACTGTATAACATTATTATTCCTCTCTCTCTGTTCAGACCTCTCCAACCTTTCCACGTGAACCGCCACGTGACTTTTAAAATCGTGCTGTTCCATTTTGACACTCATGACACAATTGAGACTCAAAACTGCATAGAAAGAACTTACGATTTTCATGCAACTCGAATGAAAGCTCAAACTTCAAAAAGAAAAGCTCTAGGTATGTATGTACTTACTCTACTTCGCCTCCGTAGATCACGTGCTTCAGCTCCTTGAGCCGCGGCTCCGGCACGTTGTCCTCCAAAATCTGATCCACCGTGCAGGAATCCATATTTCGCACAAATACTCAGCAATGAGCTGACCAACGACAATCGAGCTAAATGACTATTAAGAAGCTTGCGCGACTTACAGTGCGAAAATCCGGTCGACAATTGCGTGCCGTCGTCTCTTCTCGGCTCCCATTATATATCAGGCGAGACACATGTCGATAAACGAGTATTATTTGGATGTTTAAGGTAAACAGGAAAACGGACTCGAAAGATGAGATAGAGAGGGGCGTGCAATGAGATTCTTTTTTAATTAAGCGTGATCTGGCTAATTTGATAATGCATTCATTTTTGTTTCGTGTAGCTCTATCATATCGCATGTTTTATCTCTAGTTTTGGAATAAAATCGTGGAGCTTAAGGCCCCGGATTAGACTCGATGAGGTATAACTATCGTGACTAAGAGGACACGCTTTGGCTTCATGCTTGCAAAATGGATAATATTTTTAAATTAAGTTTTTAAATTATTTTTAAAATTATTTCATAACTTTGTACTTTATTATAGACTGAAACAATTTATAAAACGTGAATAGTTTAATATACCTAATATTTCTATTACTTATTGTATCCATATAATGGAATGTTGACTCCAAAATATTTGATATAATACATTACACTACATTACATAACATTATATTTCATATAATAATTAAAGATTTTAAATAATAAAAATGTAGTTTAGCAATATATTAGAATAATAAATATAAAAAATGTTATTTATTAAAATTTGGAAAAAAAGGATTGTGGATAAAAGGTTTATGATGATTTGAGAAAGAAATTCAAGTACCGTATTTCAATATTTTATTGATTATTGTTTATTTATTTTCATTTAAAGCAGGATTGATTTCATTTAAGGTGGCTCCTGTATAATATATTGTACACAAAAATCATTCAATATAACTTTGTTTTATCACTTTACTGAAATATTTTAATATGAGATATTACATGAAGATATAATATGAAAAAGGGCTTATCTTACGAGGAAACAATTTTTTAAAGAAAATTGATATATTGCAAGAGTAGATATTGTTAACTAATGAAAAAAAAAAGGATTTTTGTACTTCGGACACACGGCGATTATTTATTATTCATTCAATTTGAATTTAGATGGTCTCATCTTGTTCCTTGGATAATTTCAGGGTCATTTACATTATTATTATTATTATTATTATTATTACTATAGTTGTCAGTCATTAATAGCTAGCTGATAGTGCTTAAATAACGGCAGTTATTACACTTATATATCCACTGTGACCATGTTCGCATCATCCCTGTAGTTACCATTAATGGTTGATGTACTCCATAACCTTGTTCACATAATCATGCCATTTCTCCCTATTCTTTGCAAGGTCCACTCAGTCCCACTCATAGCATCCTATTTATCGTAGATCTGCTTTTATATTATCCTCCCACCTTTGAGTTGGTCTACCCGCAGGCCTTGTGCCCTCTCGTTTTCATACTAGTACTCTTAGTGCTATCCTGATATTGTTAGATATGAATAATACTGTGATTGTCTTCTGTAAAATTCAAAATGGCGAAGATTTCTTCTTAAATAATTATTCCTTTTAAAAAGTTAAATATAGTCGTTTTTTGATCACTTATTTACTAACTATTCTCATCTCAAACAATTACTACATATTTTATTTATTTTTGTATTATCATGTTTATTATTATTATTCAAATGAAAGACTAGTTTATAATTATTTAACAACCTACACTATTATTAATAAAATATGCGAACCTAAATATTTAAAATATAAATCGATGTAATATTATTACATCCTATAAATTGTGTCATAATTTTAGAAAAACGATTAAAAACATACATTTTTCATGAGCTAAAAAAGCTTTGATGTGTATAAATAAAGTATTTTTAGCTTCTATTTTCTTATAACTTAGAACAAAAAAATCTTAACAAAGTTTATAAATCGATGCAACGACAAGACTTGTCGAGACCAAAACAATACCAGGACAAGGTCTTGGTCTGTAAACTTTGAAGTAAAGTCTTGGTCTTGGCGGCAGCCCTAGTTGGGTGTAACTCTATAGGTTTTGATTATTTTTAAATTTTTCAAGGGGTAAGTCCTCCTGAAATAAATCAAGCAACAAAATGAGACTTTCTAAATTAAAATTGAATGAAAAATAAAAAATTGCCATTAATTTAAGGAGCAAAAGTCCTTGTTGTTTATTAGTTGAGAATACCCACTCTTCTAACATTCAAATTTTGTTGAAAAAATTTGTTTATATATAAATATATAAAATATTTCAGTTAAGTGATGTAATAAATGTTATATTGCATGATAATTTAGTGTACTGTATACAATGCATGAGCCACCTTAATATCTGTTTATTCGACATTGTAAGGTATACGATAAAAATATAGCTATTCCTTCTGTGGCTTGCTCGGAGCTCAAAGGTTACAACGATATTCGAGGTATTATCAACAGCCAAAGAACTATTTCGTAATGTTTTTCAATTATTTATTATAACTTAAAAAAACAAAAAAAAGTTATCTTTCGAATGCGTTCGAGATTTAATTTTATCAACGTTCATATGCAAGTTTTTCACTGAAATATTTATTTTATATTTTTCAATTCGTAGTTACTTATTTTATAAAATTGTACAGTATGTATATCCTAAATATTTATTTAAATCTGAAATCTAAGCTGATTTCTAGCCCCATATAGGTATTAGCTAGAATTTCTAAACCAGCTTTAATTTTGGTTAACAAATTATCTATCACTTAAACATGACATGCCATTTTATAAAGGGTCCTCCTGACCATAGTTCATCAAGTATTCGAAAATTTAATCGACGAATACTTTTTTCGAATAACCGATTATCGAAGAACCACTCCTATTCGCCTTTTTTTCATGTGAGACATTTAAAAATTGTATTTTTGTTATTTCGTCGAGTACTTCGCAAGATATGAAAAGTATTCGTCAAAATTTTGCAGTCGAATACTTGCCGAACTATGCTCCTGACCATGAAATACTAATAAATGTAGCTTCGTTTAAACATCGGTATTCGGAAGTAATTCTTCAGTAGTTATTATCTTTATAAGTGCGCTGTATTAACTTGGTTTGCTTTGTATTAACTTGGATTTTGAAGGTTCGGAGGTATACAAATCTTGATTCGGAGGTAATGTCGCTAACTCGGATATCTTAATCAATATTTTTGATATTCAAAGGTATATAAATCGTTTATAATCTCAGGTAACAAGTAGCGAAATAACCCCGCTTGAAGAGAAGGAAAAAAAATAAAAGTGAGATAGTGTCATTTTGAATGTTTATAAATAGTAGAAACTGACTGATAAGATGGATGGGCTTTTATTTATCTAGATAATAATTGAAAATTAGAGTAGTGATAATGATACGTATTTATTGTAAGTGATGAGAAGTACACGAAGGAAATTATTGACTACAATTATATATTATTCGTCATTGTACTTTTCATTAAAATTATGATCATTAACAGGTTGCGGACAGCGTGACACATATATATGTCACGAATTGACTAAAATTTCCTTGCATTTTGTCTTACTGTAAACGTAAAAATTAATGAAACTCTTCATGCATCCGGTGATTGTATTCTTTAAGCTCTTAGATAGAGGTAGAAACATTGAGTTTTTATCGAATATTTGAAATTTTAATAAATTTTGTAGATATAATTGAAGAAATAGGCTTATACATTAGCCGCCCTCAATCTGTAAAATATAAATTGATAAAATTAAGTAACTTTAATCAATATTAAAAAGAGAAATGTTTCAACCTAGATTCCAATAGTTTATTATAGAAAAATTAATTTCTATATGTGATTTTTATATGAAGCCTTTAAAAATGGGTATAAGTCACCTTGCTCTTAAATTAATTAAATTTTGATAACTAACATGGTAATTTATTTGTTTGAGTGTTTTTATGGGTAAAAGTCAAAAAGTCGGCCATTCTCAGGTACAGAATTTAAGAAATAAAAAGTATATTAAATTAATAAAAATGTATTTTTCTATAATAGTATTGGTCATATAGATGTGAAAAATCTACTTGGCGAAGATCAATAACTATTTTTAAATTATAAAAAGATTTTTTAAGTATTAGAATAAGCCACTTGGATTGAGCTCAAATTACTTACTGATAATTATTAATGAATCATTTTCTCGTTCTTGTTGTATTTTTTCTTCTAGGAAATCTCTTTCTTGCATGGTGCACATTTTAATAGGAATGAAAATAATTTAGCTTGATCTTTACGCACTATTTGTAACTCAAAAGCACGACTGTTTAAGAGGTTAATATCATGTTTGTTTATTGCTCTTCTATGCGCAGCGACAATGCCTCGACAAGACTGCTGTGGCAGTGCGAGCGTACACTATAGTATAGTTGATCAAACATCGGAACACATATGATAAGCGGGCGATAAAATTTTTACAATAATTTCTTCCTTACTCATAATTTAAACTTAAACGAAATTTCGGGTGAAGCAATTCTTATATTGTTTCACGCGATAAACTTATTTTCGAAGTTACTTTTTAAAATTTCTTCTCTTAAAACATCATCTCGTAATAAAATTTAAAAATAATATCAGAGAAAGTTGGTTGGGGACACGGGACACACATGACATTTCATGGTGTTTTTGATTTTTAATTCGAAATGAAATCAATCAATAATATTGAAACTTTGCAGTAATGTTCTACATGTTATATCTAATTTATCTGATTTTAAGTTAGACCGATATATCGTTTTAATTTTGTGTAAAATAACAGAGACACGACTTAATCGACCTTTTGACTTTTATCCTTATACAAGTATTCATGGAAAGACCGACCAACAAAGTTTTCTTTGATGCTCATTCCAATTTCTTCATGCGCAATACTTTGTTGTTATGCTATCATCGCCATTTTGAATTTTGCTGAAGGCAATTAAATTCTCTTTATATTCTAACGGTATCATGTTTTAGACACTTTTTTGATCGATTATGATTATTGGTGGAGTCTCAAACATACGCACCCGTAGGTATACCAATTTTATACTATATTTGTGCAGTCGTAATATATTTTATTAATCACTTTTATGAAATACTTTATATATGATAAATTAAAACAAAACAATATAATTCAAATTTATTATATCCTGTAAATAGAACGTTCAAAGACGTTTGCGCATAAAATTTTGGAACTCAATTTACAATGAATGTTTTGAACATATACATATTATATACAAATTATATATACGAGTAATAAACGTTACCTGTATAGCTTTCTCGTTTCTGTAATGCTATCCACGGGAATGCGAATAATCCGTTGGTCAACTGCTGCTGAAGCGACTCATCGTCTAAACCCGATAAGGGTAATAATACTAAATGTCCTCCTGTAAAGTACCATGAAGGAACAAGTATCAATTAGAGATGACAGTAAGATTATGGTACTTAGTTACGGGTATGCATACACCAACGCGTCAAATACGTTATCAGTTCAATTTTTAATGAAAATACTGGTTGTTATTACATAAATAAAGTTGCAACTCTCTTATCGCTAATAAAACCTTTTAAAATTACACTGTATAGTTTTGATTATTGTGAAATTGCTTAAGTCTTGTTGGATTAAAAATTAACGTTGACTGGTCTGATATTCATTTAATCCACTTTTAAACCCAAATTGTGTACATTGAAGTCACATGAATTTACCCGCGTTCTTTGAACTTAACATTGACTTCTCTGGACTTAATATTGACTTCCCTGGACTTTAACATTCGCTTTCCTAGACTCACCATTCACTTTCTTAGACTCAACATTCACTTCTCTGGACTCAACATTTCATACTTCCCTCTATTCGACATTCACTTTCCTACACTCAAAATTCACTTGCCTGAACTTAATATTCACTTTCCTGGACTGAATATTTACTTTCCTGGACTGAATATTAACGCCCTTGAATTCTAATTTCAGTCGCTAAGAATTTAGAATAATAATACCTTATATTTCAACAACAAGGAGCCATTGTATTAGAAACCATCACCTAAAGTCTGATTAAAATGCGTACAAAAATTGATTATGATTTTCATACCTAAATTAAATTAAAAAGGTACTTTTTAATTTTAGTTCGCACAATTAATTATTGTAAATTACAACAAAAAAATTGACACCGATGGTGTTCATTATTCTGTAAACAATATAACCTTGATCGTACCACTTCTCATGTCGGTTCTCCCTTAACTTTGTTTACGCCATTATTGTAGCCCACCGCCTTGTCAGACGATTACCTCTGCAATGCCTCGATCCTTTGATCAATTCTTCTCGACCGGTTGCTTGTAAGAGAAAGAGCGAGATTCTTCACCTCTTTGATTTTTGGTAATGTTTCTTTGGACTGTGTCATGTAACTCCGCTGCTCCTTTCGTAGCTTTTGGATCGGCTGTTTAATATTCGGTTATCGACGCTTTCGCTAATCATACTCTTTTTGCTCACTCTCTCTCTCTCTCTCTCTCTCTCTCTCTCTCTCTGTCTCTTTCTGTCTGTCTCTCTCTCTCTCTCTCTCTCTGTCTCTCTCTGTCTCTCTCTCTCTCTCACCCACTCTCTTTTTACAAAAAATTTACAGCGGATGCAGAATTCATGTGTGAGATGCATTTGCAGCGTCAGGAGGTATGAGCACATCGCTCTTTATAAGGTTGGACATAGACTCGTTCAATACTATGCTGTGTCCTTTAGAAGTAAGAGAAAAAGTCGAAATGTACGATAATGTATAAGAATGTATGAAAGTATACAAAATTGTACATAATTGTATTGAAGTGTAGAACACAACGTATTTGTTGAATTTCGAACATTTTGTACATCTACCTACAGTTATGTACACTTTCTTGGAAAATATAATTTAAATTTTTCACCACTAGATGGCGAGAAGTATTCTATAAATAAAATATTACCTGAAAGTAATATTAGGTGTCAGTAGAACCTTTTTAAATTAAATTTTTTAAAGTTTTAAAATTTTCTAACTGTAAGCATAGCAAATATTTCTACTGTGAGACTACAAAAAATTGTATAAAATGTATCCACGTATATAAAAGTGCATGAACGTAGGGTAGTGTATGAATCTGTACATACGAAACTGTATGTATATAAATATTTATCAAACTGCATAAATCTGTACGAAACGTTCCAAATTACATAGAAACATAGTGATGTACACGTGTATACATTTACATACATTTTCCTACGTTGTTGTATATTTCTTATTTCCACTAGAGTCTATATGGTCTATTGGTAAATAACCATCCACCTTATACCAATACACCATCCACCATACATAATATACAATTCACTAGACACTAATATACAAGACACCAGGAATCAGGCACCCATATACAAGGCAATAAGACACGAATAAATCAGGTTGAAGCTCTCGTAGAGTATTTATCGATTGGAAATAATGTTATTCCTTATGGAATTTGAACACCTAAAAGTTTTTAAAGTTTAAGTCAACCAATATACTTCGTCAATTTTACGATGCCTGCGGGACGCGTTTTTATTCCTTTTGCATTTATCTCGCAAGCTTAATTAAGATTATATGCGTTGTGCATTAAATCTATTGTCGTACATTTGAATGAAGAAAACCATATTCAGTGACATGCTTACAAAGCAGTTGATCTTTAACTAAAATAACAATAAAATGACCGCTTTCCAAAAACGTTCTTTCGCTGTTTGTTAGTGTACTTGAGATATTTTAATATGTCCTTGCTATTAAAGCCAAATGTAGAAATTATGTTAGATATATGCCATACAATCTTTAAAAAATGAGTCAGTTTCAAATTTCTCTTGCTTTGTTAACCCAAATTTTGAAATTCGGCATTTTTACTGTATTTTATTTTCCAACGCTTCGTACATGGAATCCTCTGAAATTATGAAACTATGCAGGTTAATTGAAAAATAAGAGCTAAAAAAATGTTCAATTTTTAAAGTTTTTATAATTTTTAAACTGTATTAATTTTAATAAATTAATTAATTTTTAATCTATTAAGAAATATGTCTTAATAGTCCAAAAACGATTTTTCACATCGAAAAATGCAGTTTTTACTATAAAACATTGCAGGTATGCATTTTATGTAAAACAATTTAATGAAAAAGTTGTAGATCTCAAAAAACACAACTTTTTATGGTACCAAATATTAATAAAAAAAATGGCTATAAATCCGTACATGAAAAAAAGCTTTCTTAAAAAAGTAACTAAAAAAATTTTTTTTCAATAGATCACATCACTAAGTTGGACACACGCGAACATAAATTCTACAGAAAAGGAATCCAATGTAATCGTAATCGATTTTAATTCAGCCTAAGAATATATTACAAAATATCTCCTATACTTCGAGCCCTTCATTACGCAAACAAAATAGGGGAGATGAAAATCAATTAAAATACTCAAATTTGCAAAACAGCGAAGAAGGTATGCGAAACATTACTTCTCCATTACTATTACCAAATAACAGATGTTATAAATTTCTTAAATTAAAATCAATAAATTTGAATTTTTTGCCTATTTACAGAACTACCAAATATTAAAATTTCGTCGGATATATTGCCACACAATTTTTTCCCACTCTTCGTTCGAATTCTAAAAGAACTGAAAAATCCAAGCTATGGCCATTCAAACCAACGCATTGAAGACCAAAAATATACAAACATTAAATTCATAAAATTGTATATGCATTATATATTATTAATTTGGTTTATTTTACTTTTTTATTAAAATTAAAAAATTTATCAGTTTAAATTGCATTCTTGTATTTCTAAAGGTTAAATACATCATATACCATTGAAAATTAAACAATTATTTAATAATTTAATACTTATATCTTCAAACGAAAGAGATATTAAAAAAACAATATTCTTTTACTGATTTCTGTAAAAATAAACAGATAATAGTGTCAGCGTTAAATGTAAGCTTTAGTTTAGCGCTTCGCGTGAGTGTCAGGCAATCAAGCGATCGCGCAGCAAGAGTACAGGTAAGGCAAGCGAGCGCGAAGCGCGAGCTGAGTTCGGTCGTGCCTCTAATGCAAAACGCGAAGCGGTTTGCATGCTTTGCATCGCTTCGCAATGCGAGGCGCGGAGGATCTTAAGAGCGAGCGCAAAGTGTGTGGCGCGCTAGTTCTGTTTAGTAGTATCATTTTATTAAGTATTTAAAATACATAAATTGAGTCCAAGAGTTTGAAAAGAATTTGCACTCATACTTTCTTGATACAAAAAGTACGTATGTACAAAAGCAATTAATATGTTCATGAATATTTTATGAAAAGTATACATAGTAACTTTTATACCAACATTTGCAATTTTCAACTAATGTTGAATTTTAAAAAATGAACAATCGAATTGATAAAATCGATAACGAATTTTAATATCGAAAAATAGCTTTTTACCGTATAACTTTACAGCTATGCATTTTATATGAAAAAATTAAATGGAAAAGTTGCTATTATATTGAATACAAAAACATCATATGAAGGAACTAAAATAAAGATAAAGGAATTATATAATATCAAAAGATATATGTTTGTAAGTTAAAAACACATTTTTATTTATGTTTTCAAATATGTATGAATATTTATAATTTTACAAAATTTTACAAAGAATTACTCTATACATGATCGGCAATTGGTATTATCAAGTTGCAGATTTGGCTTGATATCAAAGAAAAATAGCTTCGGCGATCTTTGGTGAGCCACCAACCGCTAGTTTTAAAGAAGCTTTACACTTTAAACCTAAAACCTTACAGTATGTTTGATGCTTGGTAAAATATACTTAAAGCTTAAGAAAAATGAAGATACATTAAAGTACTTGAAAATGGCATCCGAATACCCAGCCAAAAATGATGATGATCAAGAAGCTAAGCAAGAAGCGTTGAAGATTTTAAACAGCCTTTGACGTGAATATATACATTAAATAACATAACGGATACTTATTATATAGTTTTGACAAATTTTTTTTTAGCATACGGTAATCGACAATATTAATTCTACTATTTTAAGTTTCTTATTTTATAACGCGTAATTACAAAGTAGCAGCACATATACAGCATTTCGGTGCAAGAACAGCAACAACGTTATCTGTCAACGTCTTCATCCTCCGTTGTTGATTGTTGATTGTTCAACTGATTAACGTTTCCTTGTCGTTCATTTCGCTCGTGCTCAAGACCAGCCAACACGGCTTCTGGATATTCATTCAGCAGCTCTGGGAAAAGGATGCGGGCGGCTCGCAAGTGATACCTTACAAAGTTGAAACGCACTTGCTCCTCTGGACTCAATTGCTCGAGTACCGCGTCTGCGGCAGGTATCTTCATTATTCTTTGTGATATCTCGTCCTGCACAATCTGTAAAAGTGATAAGTAATTTGTAAATGAGTGCATGAAATTCTTCAATTACGTGTACATTTTTATAAATATACATTAATGGGTGGGGGTAAAATTTTTTAAAAATACTTTATTCAATTTGTATTTTTCAAATTTTTTACCCCCACTCTACATTAATAAGATATTAAAATGCGTACGGAGTATTTTCCATAATATTGTTCATGTTATGTAAAAAATATATGTATAAAACTCACCGAAATGTAATTTGGTTATTTGAACAATAATTATCAGTCCAAGATTTGTAGTTCGTTCAACAGCTTCCCGAGTTCTTGACTCCTCAAAAGATCTTTTGAACACTAATTATCAGTCCAAGATTCGTAGTTTGTTGAACACCTTCTCGAGTTCTTCACACCTCAAAAGATCTGACTATTGTGATTCTGGACAAGTTCTACTGCTCTATTTATACTATTCCAAATTGCATCTCTTTCTATATTCTAGAAGGAAGCTATACGAAGCTATACTATTATGCCCATTAGGGAGGTTATAAGATCCTGGAAAACATTACATCAGAAGGTTGAGCTTCAATTAGTAGAAGAGTAAATTGAATGCCCAAAAGATTTACACCTAAACTATATATGTATATTCTGAAAGGTGTGGTTATACCTGCGACATAATGCCAATTCTGTAAATGATCATTTCTAATAAGTCGTGAAACTCCAAGAACGATTACACTTAACTAATCGGATTTATTTGTCTGAAGGTTTATGACAACTCTCGTGTCTCCGTCAAAATAAAGAAATGAAATGCATGTAATTTGGTGCAAGTCCCAGCAACTGTACACTTAAGGGTAAGCGGACGGCCGGAGCCGTCAAGGATTAAAAACTGACTTTATGTGATCTCATTGTGTTTCCCCCAACATGCTTATCGAACTCCAAGCAGCCCTCGCTGAAGCAATACGTCGAGCGCTGGTGCGTACCTTCACCATATACATCCGCTGCCTCCCCTTCCTCCTTCCGTAATACCTGCATATCTTTCTATGCTTCTCCTTGCGCTGATCGTTTTATGGTAACCCTATTCTCATCCTAATTCCCCGGCCGCCCCTCCTCCTTGACGCCACGAGTCCCAAGTCTCGTGTCTCCGTCAAAATAAAGGACACTTAAGGGTAAGCGGACGGCCGGAGCCGTCCAGGATTAAGAAACTGACTTTATGTGACCTCATTGTGTTTCCCCGAACACGCTTGTCGAACTCCAAGCAGCCCTCGCCGAAGCAATACGTCGAGCGCTGTTGCGTACCTTTACCATATACCTCCGCTGCCTCCCCTTCCTCCTTCCCTAATACCTGCACCTCCTTCCATATGGACTGATTAACAACGACACTTTCTCCCTGCGTATAATTAAAAGTATTTGACGCGAGAAATCAGGAGAAGAATAAAATAGATGAATATCGCGAGAAAAGCCGTACGTCCTTTAGCATGTCTAGACGCGCAAATATTCAAATAACATAGAGGTCCACATATAGAGTCTGTTCGAGAATCGAATGCTTATATATTTTTGAATATTTTCTAAATATGATGCGTATTATTTTATTTGAATATTTGCGCGTATAAATGGCGAATAACACGTGATGTATTATTACAGTAGGGAGCGTTCAAAAACTACCCAACGCTTCAAGGGGTGAGTGGGAGTCCTCAAAAATATGATGTTTTGTGACGTTGGGGGTAGGGTTAGTTGCACGAGAACGTGACGTAACGCTACATTATACGATTTTGTTAAAATAAAAATAGAAAATAAAGTTCAACATGAAACTACGGCATCTGTCTTATATCGGCATTCTTTACAAAATAATTTTCACATATATATGACGAATGTAGTTTATATTATGTCTAAAAAAGGTTTACAGGCTATATCGAAAATCCATACACAAAAAGGAAAAAACACAATGAAAAAAAAAGCTGCTAATTTATTGGCGCTTAATTCCTGAAATTTAATTAATCGTTCTACACGCTCACGCACATACGCACAGATACACATGTATATATGCACACAAACATATATTATACCTACATAATATGTACACAACACATCAATACGTACAAAAATATTTTTAAATGTATTCTGATTCCTTACGTCTCAAAACATGTTTCTAAAAAGTTTTTAGCAAACTTTTTCTTTAATATCATAAAGCTTTCTCTCTGAGGAAGCAAAATTAAAGCAAAACCTATTTTGAAAAAAAATGCAATGAAGTACTATATGTCAAATGCGTCATAGGGTTCCTTACATATTCTGTTTAGTGAATGGATAATAATGATGTTGAAGATATCTCGGATTGTGTACAATCTTCTCCTTTAAGGGCATGCTAAAACCACCCATCGCCAAAAATAGGGAACTTGCATGGGTCGAAATTAAATTGTTATTTTAATTTTATTCGAAAGTTTATGAAAAAATAATAAAACTCCCGAGACAGTTTTTACTTATGCGATGAATTTTATAATAATATATTAAAGTTGATATATTAAGAAAACATAGCTTTCTAGAGAGATATTTTGTCAAAGTTGAAATAAATAAAAATAATAGTTCTCCGTATTTTCCGGTAACACAGGTGTTTAAAATCATTTTAAGGTGATGATCTTCTCTCGTGTTATCGACAAATCCAGAAACCACTTTTTTGTTCATCTTTTAATTTTGAGGAAATATCTATGGAAAGTTATTTTTTGATTCAGATAACACCCTACCAGGCATATTAAATTTACTCAAAACTGAAATTTAGACGAAAAAAAGTAGGTACTCGTAATTGTCCGTAAACGTTCTTTTATCTTATTTTATAAGATTTTAATATGTTATTAACATTAAAAATAATGTTGTTGAATTATTAGACGTACATTTTCGATACGTTATAGAATATTGAAATACTTTTAGAAATTTTCTTGTGTTGCGTCACGTTGAAGGGAGGGGGTGGGGGTTTAACAAAATATGATGGTGTGTAATGTGAGGGGTGGGGGGGGGGGGTGGGAGACAAATATCATGAAAAAGATAGTTGCATATTCTTTAAACGCTCCCTTAATACACCCTTTCCCTTATGCAAAAAAAAATGTTGACTATTAGGAGACATCTTTTTAAATAAGTGTTTCAAAATAAAATAATATTCTAATGTTTTGGACAATCTAAGAAAAAACTTATATTAACATGATCGTACTAATGATGAGACATTGATTGGTACGTAAATCTGTAGCATTGCTGTACAAATTTACCTGATTAAGTAAAAATTATTAACCTATATTCTATCGTACTATGCATATGATATGATATATTGGAAAGTTACTAATTATTATCGCAAATATTAATCCAAAGATATACTTTAATTTTGTTGATTTATCATATTCTATTCTAATTTTGAAATAGTTATTTATTAGTTTAAAATAACTATAGTTAAGATTTTTTGAGATTTAATTTTCTAATTATAAGGAAAATACAATTTCGTAAACTGGCACAATACTACTCTATATTACTTATTAATTTTATTGAGAAATCATGTATACTTATGATAGTATATACAATATACATACGTCTAAAGTTGAAATTTTCTGTTCACTAATTTTTATTTTTAATATTAAATTTCAATGTATACTACACGAATGATTTTATCAATAGGTTGCACCTTTTCCCTTATGCAAAGGATGTTTTGTAAGGAACAGCTTTCCTTTAGATAACAACACCCTTTCATGTAATCAATTTATTGAATAATTTAATAATATTTTGTACGTTTTTTTTTGTTGTTTTCGAAAAGTCCCATTTATAAACATCAATTAAATTTAATGAGTGCCAAAATAATTTATTAAAAAATTTTTAATTATTAGTTATATATTAAAAAGATAGATTCAATTAAATCAAATGAATTTGTATTAAATATTTATCAAGAATGTTTTACTTCTAAAACTATGATTTGCTTTGATAACAATAATTTGTGTAAAGTTTTCTCGTAATAATTATTTATTATATATATATATATATATATATATAGATGTTTTACTTCTAAAATTATGATTTGCTTTGATAACAATAATTTGTGTAAAGTTTTCTCGTAATAATTATTATATATATATATATATATATATATATATGTAAAGTTTTCTCGTAATAATTATTATATATATATATATATATATATATATATATATATATATATATATATATATATATATATATATATATATATATATATATATATATATATATATAATTATTACGAGAAAACTTTACACAAATTATTGTTATCAAAGCAAATCATAATTTTAGAAGTAAAACATTCTTGATAAATATTTAATACAAATTCATTTGATTTAATTAATATGAAACTTTTCAGCAATAATCACACGCAGCGCCTCGAGAGCTTACTTCGCATGCTTTTATAAAAATTATAAGTATAATAAGCATGATAAGAATTATAATAATATTTCTAATAAAAATGACATTCCGTCGGAAGCCTAATGAACAGCATTTCTTAAACTTACTATTTGCTTTGTAGAAGTAATTCGTATAATCACAAATTTTGCATAGCACTTTTAAGCTTACCATGCCCCGTGAAAATATACAATATTATATTACATTTGTACTCGCACTTGAGTATAGATGAGTAGGATATGTGATATACTATTAGACTACATAATAAAATTCATTAGTTTTCTGATTGCACGTTGATTTTAATTTTAATTTTATCCCAAAATATCATACTCCATATGGCTTTATATCTAAGTAAAATAAACTCTCCTATTTATTTTATCAATTCGCTCGTTCATTTTTTAAAATTCAACATTAATTGAAAATTGCAAATGTTGATATAAAAATGGCTATGTATACTTTTCATAAAATATTCATGAACATATTAATTGCTTTTGTACATACCTACTTCTTGTATCAAGAAAGTATGAGTGCAAATTCTTTTCAAACTCTTGGACTCAATTTATGTATTTTAAATACTTAATAAAATGATTCTACTAAACAGAACTAGCGCGCCACACACTTTGCGTTCGCTCTCAAGCTCCTCCGCGCCTTGCATCGCGAAGCGACGCAAAGCATGCAAACCGCTTCGCGTTTTGCATTAGAGGCACCACCGAACTCTGCTCGCGCCTCGCGCTGCGCGCTCGCCTTGCTCACGCTGCGCATTCGCTTGATTGCCTGACACTCATGCGAAGCGCTAAACTAAAGCTTACATTTAACGCTGACACTATTATCTGTTTATTTTTACAGAAAACAGTTAAAAAATATTGTTTTTTGAATATCTCTATCGTTTGAAGATATAAGTATTAAATTATTAAATAATTGTTTAATTTTTAATGGTATAAGATGTATTTAACATTTAGAAATACAAGAATGCAATTTAAACTGATACACGTTTCAATTTTAATAAAAAAATAAAATAAAATAAAATTAATAATATATAATGCATATACAATTTTATGAATTTAATGTTTGTATATTTATGGTCTTCAATTCGTTGGTTTGAATGGCCATAGCTTGGATTTTTCAGTTCTTTTTGAATTCGAACCGACAGTGGGAAAAAATTGTGTGGCAATATATCCGTCGACCTTTTAATATTTAGTACTTCTGTAAATAGGCTAAAAATTCAAATTTATTGATATTAATTTAAGAAATTTATAACATCTGTTATTGGGTAATATTAATAGAGAAGTAACGTTTCGCATACCTCGCAGTTTTGAAATTTTGAGTAATTTAATTGTTTTTCATCTTCTTTATTTTGTTGGCGTAATGAAAGGCTTGAAGTATAGGAGATATTTTGTAATATATTCTTAGGCTGAATTAAAATCGATTACGATGACATTGGATTCCTTTCCTGTAGAATTTATGTTCGCGTGTGTCCGACTTAGTAATGTGATCTATTGAATAAAAATATTTTTAGTAACTTTTTTAAGAAAACTTTTTTTATGTACGTATTTATAGCCATTTTTTTATTAATATTTGGTACCATAAAAAGTTGTGTTTTTTTGAGATCTACAACTTTTTCATTAAATTTTATACGTAAAATGCATACCTACAAAGTTTTATAGCAAAAACTGCATTTTTCGATGTCAAGAATTGTTTTTGGACTATTAATTTGATTTAAAAGCATTTTCGCGTCTTGATTCAAGAACGGAAGTTGTATTTTTCAAAGATCTACAACTTTTCCATGTAAGTTTTTATGTAAAATGCATAGCTGTAAAGTTATACGGTAAAAAGCTGTTTTTCGATGTTAAATTTCGTTTTCGATTTTAACAATTCGCTCGATCCTTTCTTAAAATTCAACATTAATTGAAAATTGCAAATGTTGATATAAAAATGGCTATGTATACTTTTTATAAAATATTCATGAACATATTAATTGCTTTTGTACGTACGTACTACTGGTATCAAGAAAGTATGAGTGCAAATTCTTTTCAAACACTTAGGACTCAATTTATGTATTTTAAATATTTAATAAAATGATGCTACATAACAAAACTAGTGCGCCACACGCTTTGCGCTCGCTCTTAAGATCCTCCGCGCCTTGCATCGCGAAGCGATGCAAAGCATGCGAACCGCTTCATGTTTCAGTTTAAAGGCACGACCGAACTGAGCTCGCACTTCGCGCTCGCTTACCTTGCCGGTGCTCGCGCTGCGCGCTCGCCTTGCTTACGCTGAGCGTTCACTTGATTGCCTGACACTCACGCGAAGCGCTAAACTAAAGCTTACATTTAACGCTGACACTATTATCTGTTTAATGTAAAATATTAAGTTTATTAAATTATTGAAAGTTTAAATGAATCTAAATTAAATGATATAATGGGTGTATTTTTTTGACTTACTTCTTTTATGAAGCGTTCCGAGGAATATCGCTAAAGAAAAAAAATTAAACGTGGAATACAAAATAAATTGGAACCATTGAAGTGTGTATACATTAATTATAACTAATAAAAATGATTTTGATCTCATTTTTAACATTCTATTATCCCCTAAAATGAAAATATAATAACAAAACTGTAAAAAATCTCTATGAAGACTGTAATTAACTTCTCATAAAACATTAACTTAAATAAACACATTCAACATCCGATCAATCAATTACTCTAACGCACTCATAATTACATGGGTACCATACAGTTTCTTATTCTCTATCTAATATTCTTTTAACGTAGAAAAATTCTTAACTACAAACAAAAACAAAAAAGAATAAAAACAAATATTAAAAACATTGTAAAACACTATATATAGACATATATAAGAAAAATAAGAACACATATATAAAACAAAAAAGGCCTTCGCACGAAAAAAAGAACAGGAACAAATATAAGAAATAACATGGGGTAATATATCTATATATATGAAGAATAAGAACAGATATAAAAATCAAGAGGTATACATAGATATAGTATCCCATGTTATTTCTTATATCTGTTCTTGTTCCTTTTTCTCGTGCGAAAGCCTAAAGTATACAAAGATTTAAAGATCTATACACAAAAAAAAAACAAAGAACAAATATAAAATACAAGACCTGATAAGGAGCTATGCACAATAAAGAGAACATGAAACAAATATAAGATACAAAGCCTGATAGCCAATAAGAAGCAAGCTTTAACAAGACTTGTTCTTTGTACTTTTTCTCAAAAGGAATAAATGGAACAAGTCCTATTAAAACTTCCTTCCTATTGGCTGTCATGACTTTTATCTTATATTTATTCATTGTTCTTTTTTTCGTGCATAGCCCCTAACCAATAGAAAGCAAGCTTTAACAAGACTTGTTCTTTGTATTTTTTCCAAAAAACAAATCTTGTTAAAACTTGCTACAAATTAGCTATCAGTCCTTATATATTATATTTATTCCTTATTCTTTTTCTCGTTTATAACCCCTAAGACCTAATATCATATATTACTTCTCATATTTATTTATATTCCTTTTTTCGTGTAAAACAACCCCATGGTGTAATAATATACCAGGTATGCTCTTACGAGATATCCCGAGCGGCGGCCATTTTTATTCCCATGTATTTCTTATGATCTGAAAATGACCAGCCACTTGGAAAACTCCGCAAGAGAACAACTAGTACATTATTACATCATGCAAACCCCTATATTAATAGATTACTTTTTTATTAAAAAAATTTTTACTAATCATAAACTAATGAACTTCGCACAAAAATAGAAACATAAACAGATATAATAAATAACGTGAGATACTATATATATATATATATATATATATACCTCTTGTTTTTTATAAATGTTTCTACTCCCCTTATATAGATATAATATCCAATGTATTTCATATACTTATTCCTATTCCATTTTAGGTGCGAAGGCCTTAAAATTATAATAGTAAACAAAAATTTATCTATATAAAAATATATAAAGTTAGATATTATTTATATTAATTAATACAAATTAATACATAAATACAATTTGTGTCGATATTACATTTTAATCCACTTCTTCATTTGACATTTACATTAATTTAATTAAATAAATGTACCCAGATTAAAATAATTCATAAAATCTCATTTAATTGTACAAATTTGCGATTAAAGTAAAAAATTTGAATAAGAATTTTGTTAAATTTTGAAAGTTTCACTGTGATTCAATTGATTTTTCTGGGCAAGGTAAGTATTTTAAAACAAAGAGCTTCTGCATAAACAAGTAATAGTACATAATATTCAGTGTTACTTCCTCTGAAAAAACTTAAATTAAAAAAATTATTTTATACCCATCTCAACGAAAATCACCACTTTTTTCCCTGAAAAATGAGACCAAAGTTGCACTTTTTCCCCGCAAAAATGATCAGCCGGAAAAAAATAATTTTTTCCGCTAATTATTATGTCGGGGAAAAGTGCAACTTTGGTCTCGCGCAAATGTAAGAAATAAGTGACTTCACTAGAAACTAGACCAAATTCCTTTATTTCATCAGGTTTTATTAATAATCCTGATTTTAGATTGTCTTTTAACAATATGGGTGGGGATAAATTTACCGAAAGATAAATTTGCAGAAGGATAAATTTACCGAACGGTAGAAATTGCCGAAAAACTCAATACCTATAGATAAATATGCCGAAACTTAAATATGCCCAAAACAAGAATCCCGAAAAAGTAAATGCCGAAAGTTAAAAATGCCGAAATCGAAAATGTGGACAAGAAAGTGCTTTTATTAAAATATGCCCATATATTATATTAATGTGTTAATTGTTGCTAGGTCGTTTCTTTTCAATGTTAGATAATTTTAGTTTTTACCCATTACCATTCAACATTTCGGCATTTTTAACTTTTGGCATTTTTATCCATCTGCATTTTTACCCGTCGGAACTTTGTTTCGGCACTTTTGTTAATCGATTACTTTACTCATTGGCACATTTCGCCTTTCGGCAAATTTACCCGTCGTTAAAATAAATTCGGCATTATTATCCGTCTGCAAAGTTATCTTTCTGCACATTTATCCCAACCCTAAAAATGTGTTCAGTTATTAGAAATACTTAATATTATGTACATAATATTTAATATCTAATTTTTACATAGAATAATTATAATTAGATTTGTACTATGTTTTTATACTTAAATATTAACAAATTAAAGTCATATAATTTAAACTTTTAAATGTACTTAACAAGTTCATAACATTTTAGTAATTGATATCAAACTTCCGTACGTGGGTCCCTTAGTTAGTTTTTGGATTTAGCATTTGTCGCAACTACATTATATTGATTGCGCATGCTTTCATGGGCTCCGTAATACATTTTTATCGATTTTCAGAATTTAGTCTAAAAAAGTCTTAAAAATTCAAAAAGAATCTTTGTTATTGTCTTTTATATAAACTGTCATATATAATTAAAATTTACTACAATAAATTAAAAAAAATTTAAGATTGTTGAAAATGGTCGTCTAAAGATATATATTTAATCTGTTAAGATTAACATCGCCCGCTATTTGGAGTAAAAGGAGGATGTCCGCGTAATAAGAAGGAAAACGGGCAAACGTACAAAATTAACTTTATTCAGAGTTTGTCGAAATATGAAAATAAAAAAATAATTTTTTGAAAAAAGAGGGTAAATTTGATTAAATAAATGAAAAAATCAAGATTTTATCAGACATTCAGTAGTAAAAATTAAAAAAATTCATTTTTAAACAACAAAGTGCACCACGATCCAAGTAAAGTTAATTACATACCACTATTATGTTAACAAGGAAAGTTCACCCCCGTTGGAAAACGAATTTCGATGAAACTTATTAAGGTGTTATTTTATGTACCTTAGCATTAAACCTAGCACCCGTAATTTTATCTAATGAGCCCTTTATTTTTATTTAGGCTGTACAATTGACGAGTCTAAAAAAATTAGTTTATTTCATAAGATGTGCAATCCCAACAACCACCAACATTGTAATCTCTTAATGAACAAAATTAGTAAGTACGTTTTTCCGTATACATATATAATCGTATACATGTATATACATATATTAAATTTCTTGACTGCCAACAACGGAAAATTCTACAAAATATCTGATTAAAATTATTTTATAATGAAAAATACACTTGCATATTGTATAATGAATCAGTTTCAATAAAACAACGTTTCAGCGTAGCAATGGGGGTAGCGTAGCTATTCCGTCGCCAGGTGGCGATAGTGTTCACATGGAGGTAAAAGGTTACTGCACAGACGCTGCGTATATATAGGGGAGAGTGGGGTAAAGTGGGCAGGGCAGCTAAGTGTGGCACCTTAATATTATAAACAATAACGTACGTTAAAAATCTAATTTTGTTTATACACATTTAGAAATGACTCTAGTATTTTTTTCTTAAGTCATAAACTCAAAAATTAATGTTAATAATTATTAATGCAAGTTTGAAAATCGGAGCATGAAAAAAAGGTTGCCTTCATTTTTCGTCGGCTCAGTACGGATCGAAAATGATTCCTTTTTTAAGTGAAATTATGCGCGTTTCATAAATTAACTTTTAAACTTTTAGAGCCTTTCTTTTGTTTTTTCAAAAGTGCCGTAAATAATTAATTATAAATGATTAAAAATTGAATTAAAAAGGGGCTATCGTGGCATACTAAGTGGGGCAAATGTAGCACACACAGCGCCGCGTAGTGAGTTCGTCTTGACGCACCTAATCTATCGAACTCAAAACGGAGCAAGGTGGGATAGAGCACACGTGTAATTCACAGGTGCCAACTGGTTCAATTGTAGATTTACCTTCCTTGGATAATATTCAAAGTATTATTGAAATACCAGATCTGCCAGTTCTAAACAATGAGACATTTTTTAATAATGAACCGGTGAACATTTATTACGTAACTGAAGATGTTGCCAAAGCCTTAAATATATAATTATATCTCAAAAAATTATTTATTTTTGTATTGCCAAAGAAAAAAAAATTAATTATAGAAAAAAAGAATAAATGTATCAAAAAAGTATTAAATTGTGATTGATATTATATAAGTTCTTTGTTACATTTTGATAAAAAAATAAAAATTTTAATTGAAAAAACTATTATTTAATATTTTATTAACCTATTAAAAAGCCTCTCTCAATATTCCTAATAAATATTTAAAAAAAACACAATTTTCATGAACTTACCAGCAGAAATAAAAACATCATTCGGCCGTGCTACATTTACCCCACCCCGTGCCACACTTGACCCACCGGTGGGGCAAGTGTGGCATTTTCGATCGCTCTAGAATTTGATTTTTTAAACTATAATATAATTCAAATTAAAAATTTGCAATAACGAATCTTAATACTAGAAGAATAGGCCTATACATTGCAATTTTTAAAATATTGATATGTTTTAATATTTTAATGATATGTTTAAAATAAGTTAGGGTGCCACGCTTACCCCACCCTCCCCTAGATATACAAAAGGCATGCTTGCGCTTGCGCAGAACCATTTTACTCCCATGTGTACACTATCACCACCTAGCGACGAAATAGCTCTCATTAAATCCTTCAAGGATAATTTTTAATTTTTGGGGCCGTTAAATAATAATTTAAAACGAAAATTTCGAAATTCAATATAACTAGTAAATATGATAGATAAAATTTCATGCTTCTTTCTTCATGAACAATCCTAAAATATAAGCGATTTTTATCCTGATAATCAAAAGTTGAATATATTACCAACAAACACTTAAATATAAAGATAATATAATCTAATTATAATCTAAATTAAATTACTATTAAATTATTTTATATAGCCTTCTTTTTCACTTTCATACGTTTGTTACAAACTTTATAGATCCACTCCACCTGTATCTAAGTTTTTCAGTATCCAAAGAAAAGTTAAAAAATCCGTTATTGAAACCTAAAAGTGCACATTTAAAAGACTGGCGAGTGCCTTATACGAAAAGTACAGCATTTGCTTTTAGCGATGTTTCAAAGGTGAGAACGGGATTCCTTAAAGGGTAATTGCTAAGGTTCTATTATTCATTGGACAGCATTTGGTCATGATTTTTAACGCCTCCTCAACATTCGAAGTAATCCCCAGTGCTTGGAAAAGCGCCCGACTTTTAGCGGCGTTAGCAAGCGTGCGTAAAACATACAGTCAACTTCTCGTTAACCAAATATCAACAAGTATACTTTGATTCTCGGTATGGCACTCAAAACATACAGTTCTACTCAGCTTTCACGATTATCTTTGGTTTAAATCCATAAAGAACTATTATTCGAGCCCATTTATATGGCGAATTTAAAATATTGGGTTTCTCAATAATTATCTCGTTCTCTGAATTTTGTACTTCTCATTTTCAAATTGTACATACATCAAAATCAATTTATTCTTCTATCTCTTTTATTTATTAAATAATAATAGACTATTTTTTTAGCTTTGCGCTCATTCTATTTGTTGTGAAAATAGGATAGGCATCTGTTTTATTGACTGATTCTTTTTTCTGATAATGATCAGACCCTTTACTCTTCTATAGTTCGCTTTTTTCTCCAGAGAGTGTGTGCTGACCCTCGCTTTTGTATATCGATAAAATAGAAATCTAAAGTTTTATTTCATTTATATTCTCATTACTTAATACATTTATTTGACTCGTTTGTATTCTGTATTATGTGGAATATATTCTAACAGTTTAGGCAAATTCAAAGACATCATTTATTTTGTATAGTATATGCAAGTCAAAAATATGCGTAAAATTAATTGGCCGCTAATACTGCAAATTTGGCACTTTGAACACTTCTTACTCCAAATTTGGGCCTGTGAATTTTGTGAAAATACACAATTATCTTTTCTGTAATGTGAGAAACAATTTCTTAAAGTTTAGGCAGATGCACATGCATCATTTATTGCTTTCTCAAAGAAAAAGCTCTGTATAACGATAAAAATTTTCTAAATTTGTAAAAATCAAGAAAAAAGTTTTTTTGTCTCTTTATACATCATACATGTTGAAAATATGTATGTTTTTTAAAATAGACGAAATTTTCTTCTAATTTATATATGTAGCAATTACCTGAATGCTATTTTAGTAGAAGAAATACAATTAAATTTCGAACACGATATACCTACATCATTTTCTTTCGCTGTATAATACTGTTCACAAATAAATATCAAAATACTACAATACCACCATGTAAATGCTTAGAAATCAACGAGAGAAATTAGAAAAAATAAGGAAAAAGAAATTGTCGATCTAATTAATGTCTAGTAACTTTTCGTCTCAGCCACTTTACGCAAGTAAAGGAACATAATAACATTTCCGTATTTCCCGCAGCATATTACTCGACTCGTTCAAAAATCAGGTAAAACTGGATATAGGATTTAAGTATTGTAGGAAGTAATTGAAGGAAAAATCTGGTTTTGAACATTTTACAGAAAAGAGAAATGATCTTTTTTAAATTAACCAAATAATGTTATTCAAACGATATTCAAATATTCTTATAAAAAAATGATTTTATAGATTATTAAATTTGACCTGGTTTTTATTAATTGGTTCTCTATATTAAATTATAACTAATTATTTATTGTTCGCCAAAAATTTTTGAAGCAGGTAATTTAAATTTATTAAACGCTTTGATAAACCCTTTTTGTTATTATTAATCATTCTGTTAATTACGGTAAATGTTATAAGTTTTTAAATTGCATCGTCATATTGAATATCTTTTTTTAATTATTAAGTGGCTGTTCTTATTCGTTAGGTTCACTCTAGCACATCCTGAAAATTTTGTTCAAGTGGCATTCGTCAAGGATTTAAATTAATATTAACCTGAAACGTCATGTAATTATATACTAGTTCAATACATAACAAAAAGCCATGATATCCTAGTTTTGCTTGGTTCAGTTTCTATTATAAATTATAACTTATTATTTATTGTTCGGTTGGTAATATTTGAAGCGATAAATTTGAATTTTAAATTTACTTTGACATCCTCTGTATATTGATATCTTAAGAAATCTTATTTTAGTTTTCTATTGAGATTGAGAAAGGAGATATAAGTATATCGCAGATGATTCTTTGCGATAACTTCAATTAATTATACATTACCAAATGAGAAAGATTAGATGAATACAAAATACATCGATCTAAACACAAACATTGCAAATATTATACACATGCCGATAAGTGCTTTCTAGAATGATTTGCGGTAGGCACAGGCAAGCATAATATACGCCAATGCATCAAGTATACGTTATCACTTTGATTTTTATTCAAATTGATGATCTATGTTACATAAAAATAATCGACGAGATGCAACATGCTCTTATCGCTTACAAAAGCTTTTCTACGATCTCATATTACATAATCGATCTATTGCGAAATCACATTAACCGAATCCGCATCGATCTAATAATCTCTCCCGACCTAATTAATCACATACAAGTATAATATCAAATACAAAACTAATCGCGTTATAGAAACATAAAACATTTATAAAATTCACGAAACAAAAATAAAACGGATATAAAAAGAAATGAAGAGTACGATTGCCGTGAGATTCTCGCTGCTTGAAGGTGGTATGTCGCCAAGGGCAATTTAATTTCCGACGATTTGCGGCTCGTACTCGGGCAGGGCTGCCTTTGCGAGCTCGCGAGAGTACAGGTCCAGCCTGCGCGTCATCTGCAAAATTAAAAATTGTTTTATGTGTAAACATTTTTTCTTTGTATAAATTTAAAAAAATTCTATTTTTATGAATTAGATTTTATTTAAATTATGTTTTTTTTAATATGATAGGTACTGAACCTTCATAAAAAACCGACAAATGCACTAAGAAAAGTGAGAATTAACTATAGTGTTTCAAATCCCCTTATTAATATCAAAATATCTTTTTCATCCAGTAACTTTTTATGGGTTTTTAAGGTGGTTCTTTCATGAGAATTGACCTCAAAAATAAAAATGTACACAATGATTTGTTTACGTGTTATAATATTAGAAACGGTATAGTATAAAACAAGGGTACTTTAATTGACAAAAAGAATCGATATTGTAAAATTAGATATAGCGTAAATTAGAGAATAATTTGACAAATAATCCCAATCTTTTTTATTTGTTATCCGATTTTACTTACTCATATAAAAATTGAAAAACACCGAAAAACATGCAAAGTTACAGCCAATTATTTATAAGTTCATACACGTGTATCTGTAAGTTTGTGCATGTATAAGTATAAACTACAGGCTGTAATTATGCAGGTTTATCGAGGTTACTCGATTGTTATATGAGTAAGTTCCCTTGAAATCTTTCAAGGAACAAAATGAGACCTTCCAAATTAAAATCGAATAACGAATAAAAAAGATTCCGATCATTTGTCAAATTGTTCTCTAATTTACGCGACATCTAATTTTGCAATATCGAAATTTTCATGAAATTTTTTTTGTCACTCAAAGTTCCTTGCATCATACTATAATATTTCTGATATTGTCACATATAAACAAATCATTGTATACATTTTTATTTTTGAGGTCGATTCTCATGTATGAATTACCTTAAAATTGTAATAGAATTGTTACATTTTCTCATTAAATTATCATAATAGTAGTAGAAAAACTCAATGGGCACAATGCTCGTCTTGAAAACTTAAAACAATTTTTCAATCTAAATAACTTTTATGAAGTAAGTTATATTAAGGCCCTCAAAAATTCATTTTTGTCTTAAGGTGATGCTAAACCCTCGTGTTATCGGCAAATACGTAAAACGACTTATTTCATTAATTTTTAAATTTTGAGAAAATATCTCTGGAAGGTTGTTGTTTTTTTTGGGACAACAACGTTTCAGAGAGATATTTACTAAAAGTTGAAAATTAAATGAAAAAAGTGGGTCCTCGTAATTGTCCTTGACAATTTTTCATAAACTTAAAAAAAAGCAAACTACTGAACATATCGATGTATAAAATTCGAGATACATGTAAATAAACATTCTGGAATATGATTTTAACGCTAATCCTTGCCCCATATTTCAAATAACATACTATTGTTGCCCTTCATATAAATTTTGATTTATTTTAAGCCCAGAAAACCTGCAAAATAAAACAAATTAAATTTCTTTTAATCATCAAATCTGCTTCAGGTAAAAATATTCAGTTACTTTCGAGCATAGTTCACAATAAAAAAAATGTTTTTCTCTTTAGAAAACTGCATGTTTTGTTATCGTTAATTTGATCAATTGACTAAGGCTGAAGACTATAAGGTGAGATTAAGACTGAAATTCGTGATGCATTTCAACCTAACCTAAACTCGAAGCTAAACATTAGTATGTGGAGTTGGTCTCCACTTACAGAGATCCTGATAACACTTCTCGTCGCAAAAAATAAACAAGCCTCACCGTCACCTTGATTGTTTAAAAATTAAAAAATCTCCCAAACGACTTACCGGGAAGTTCCAGAGATCGCGGACCTGTCTGCACAGATTGAGATCGATCTCGGCCACGAGCAGACCGTCGCCGGTGCGATTGAGTCCCGGCGTGCGGGTGCCGTCGGGCGCCGTGACGTAGCTCGAGCCGAAGAACTCGCCGAGGTCCTTGTGGGCGGGCCGGCCGTCGGCCGAGGTGAACTCGGTCGGGTAGACCTCGGTGCCGACGCGATTGATCGCGCAGGTGTAGTAGCTGTTGGAGATGGCGGCGCAGCGGGCCTCCACGCCCCACAGGGTCTCGAAGCTCTCGGCTATGATCGCCGACGGATTGAAGACGATCTGCGGAGCAGGAGTGGAGAGGGTGACATTTAGATTAGTTTTTTAAGAAAAGGTATAATACACAGATTTAAATGTAAAAATTTTTGGTGTTTCTATAGTTATGAGACGCACTGTATTGCGGCTATTGGGGGGGGGTTTTGTGGGAAGTTTTTTGATTTGGGGTTTAAATTCGGTAGTCAGGGTTTGTATAGTGTAGTTGATTCACGTAACGCAAGTATTTATTGCCCCGCGATTTTCTTTTGGAATTGCATGTCTATAATGAGAATCGATTGGAACTTTAAAATGAGTAATGCTTTAACATAAATGTGCACTTGCGAATCGATAAAATGTCGTTTTCGTGTATTTCTACGATTGTTATTATACTTATAAAAATGTACTTAGAGATATAATATTTTGAAATTCTGCTGATTCAATCCAAATCATACGATGTGAAATTAAGATTTTCTGATAGTACGTGTTAGATGGATTCGTTAAAAATGGTCTCCGAAAACGCGTACCCAGTGAACGTCGGCTTTACCATATAGCTATATGGTATTGTAAATTCGTGAACTATATGAAATAATTGACCTAACTAACTATTAAAATACTCATGAGGTACATATACTAAAGCATTCTAATGAGGCCTCCCTGTAGATAATATTCGGTTGAAAATCAATCATCTAATATGCCAATTAAAATCCACCCAATATCCACCTAGATTTAACTGGATTCCAGATGGATTTCTAAATAAATATTCAAAGTTTAATCCAGCTACATTTTCAGGTAGATACCCAAGTTTAACCCAGGTGGATTTCCAGGTCGACTTCTAGTCATCTACTTAAAAATCCACCTGGACTAAGCTTGGAACATTTACCTGGAAATCAAGTTTGATTTCGCTTCCAAGTGGATTTCCAGGTCGACTTCTACTTTAAAATCTACCTGGATTAAGCTTGGAATATTCACTTGGAAATCCAGCTGAATGTGACAGGAATCCAGGTTTTAATCCAGGTGGAATTTCAGGTCGATTTCTAGTCATCTACCTAGAAATTCATCAGAAATAAGCTAGGAATATTTACCTGGAAATCCACCTGGATTCAGTTAAATCCAGCTGAATTCCAGCTGAATAATATCAGGAAACATTTTAATTTTGCTATATAATCATAATAATTCTATTCAACATCAATCGTCCCTAACTAAATAAAATTCCAAACTACATCCCATTCATAAACTCGTACCTCAGCACCGTTGATGCCGTACATCAGCCAGTTGAGCGGATGATGACGCCCGTAGCACGTGACGACGCCGATCTTGCCGAAGGTCGTGTTGAAGACCGGATGTCCGAGATTTCCCTCCATGTAGTAGGTCGACTCGTTGAAGTCTCCGTTCCTGGGTATGTGATTCTTCCTCTGCTTGCCGAGGACGCGACCGTCGGAATTGATGACGACCGTAGCGTTCCAGATGACGTCGCTGTTGGCGGTCTCGCGCTCGAGGATCGACGAGACGATGACGATGCCGTGCTTCTGGGCGAGCTTCACCATGAGGGTCGTCGTCGGTCCGGTCACCGCGTCCTCGGCGAACTCGGCCCAGGGGTACTTCTCGCGCGTGCAAAAGGCCATTGGCATTGCTGAAAGATTTTTGAGGTTATACAGTGGTGATAGGGGCAATTGGGAAGACTGAAATTTATGTATGTAAATGTAAAGAAATGGGTTTTGTTCGTGTTTGCGAATTGTCGAATTTTTGTGATCATGCGTTTTTTCTGTAAGGTTTAATTTGATAATTTTCTTCGAATTAGAATTAAATTTTATGCAAATTTATTGCTGTGCAAGTAATATTTTTCAAGAGTTATGTTTTTTTAATGCTTATACCTATTTTAAACAATTATTAATATGAAATTTCAGAAAATTATATTTTAATCATGTCAACAAACAAAATTTAGGTTTCAATGAGAGATCGGCAAGTATTTGACCCCAAAATATTTTCGCATCCTTTTTTACTTTTATTATTGAACCACAGAAAAGTCGAAATTCTAGAGGTCAAAAAAGTATTCTAAAAAAGTAGTTGTCTTAAAAGTATTGATCGAATCTAAACTACTTATAAAGGTTTTTAAGCCAAATATATTTTCGAATAATTTGTTAAGTGATCCATATTGCTTTTACTTGTCATAACTCAATTTTATTGGATATTTAACAAAAGGAATAAAAAAGTATTCGAAAATAATGTAATTTATTCCGTACTTTTTCAAAAACTATATAATTATTTAACCATTAAAAATAATTTGATTATAGTATATTAATATATTCAGATGATCTAATTTCATAATAATAATAATCAAAATTATATATTGTGCTTTTTAAGAATTATGAAATGTATATTTTCTTTTCATCATCAAACAAAACTAAATGAATTATAGATTTGTACGTAGAAAATCATCATTAAGTGAAGAATTAATTGTTCCAAGAGAAATGTTTATTATCAAAATAAGATAAATACATGTTCAGCAATTTAACCTTTGCCGTTTGACTGATTACAAGAATACAAAGTAAGTTTTTATAGACTTCTTGCAATTAAACTGTATCATTTTATACTTTATATCAATTATCACAAACGTAAAAAATGAACTTATTTATACACTAAATAAGACATTTTATAGACATTAATAAATTCCTATCTAATAGGTTGTAAACAGTTGGCGTGTAAAAAGCGACTGATTATTAAATGACGCGGAAAATTCTAGTATTTCTAGTATTTCTTTGGCATTTAGAAAATTACACATTACATCAACCGGTATCCTCATGTTTTATTCAATGATAGTTATGCAATGTAGAAATGCATAGCATAAATCTATCGACATTATCCGACCACTCCTAATTGTTAACATCAGCAGGTCAAACCACTTTATCAAAACGAAGAATTATTATTTAAATTAACATATGTCCATAAGAAAACAATCTAGAATAAAACCCGTAAATAATCTTCTAATAAGTTCAAATCTTTATATATAGAGTGATACATTTATTATCATATGAAATAAATATAAGCGAATAAGTAATTATTATAAAAAACGTGGAGTAAAGTTATATATTTTTTTCAATAAATAAACAAGTCAGTGAAACGTATTTTAAAATAACAACAATTGAAAAGCATTCAGTTTTACTTTATTTTTTGTAACTTTTGTTTGTAACATTTGTTTAATTTTTTAACTTTTATTCTTCATTTTTATTCATTCACTTTTTTTATAAAAAAAAGAATCCTTAAAGGGATTGATAAGGCATATATGATAAAGTTTGAAAATAATTAATATCTGCTAAAAATTTTTTTAAATATAAGTAGACATTGTGGAACTTTTCTTACCTAAAAACATATATCTCTAGTTATAACCTGGGAGTAGGTAATAAATTCATAAAGAACAAAGCTCATTTTTAAAGAAAATTCACTGATCACGCGATTTTTAAAACAGCTTTTCACGGATTGGCTTGAACTATCAAGTTAACTTCATAATGTTTATTCTCAAACTTAACAAAGCAGATTTCTTAACATTAAAAAAAAATTTTTTTACAGCATTCAACTTTTTTTTAAAATTATCTCTATTTGTTATAATAAATAATAGCACCAAATTAAATATATTGGATTACTGTTAATCCAGTTACATTAAGATAAAAAACGTATTATACATATGTCCTGGACAAAATATACATTAAAAAGACATACATTAATTTTGAATGGCTCTCCTGAAAAAATATTTCCTGTTACTCACCGTAACATCGTGGAAGCTAACTTCAACGTGTTTGATTTCATTAAGTCTCATTTTACTCAGAAAATGTGCGATCTTCAAATAAATATTGAGATTGAAAAGTTCACTTAATCTAAAAAAGTCGTGAGTGATCAAATATGAAATATGTGATTTATTTATACCATTTTCTGTACAGTCAAACACTTGTAACTTCGGCAATTTCTTTTTCCTCAAAATCGCAGATCCAAACAATCTTTTTTCAGAATCACATTTTCCGTGTAAAACGAAACTCACAGCATTCAAGAACACAAAACGAACGCTGGCCCCCGGAATACCACAGCAAGTACACCAAGAAAATTTAAATTCGTTTCAAAACCCTTCCTCATAAATCCAAAGACCCTCCACCCTCGAGTACCCTCGAGAATCCTCAAGAACCCTCCGGACCCCTCCTTGGAACCCAGCAATATACTCACTCCACAGTTCCTGCATGCAGACGATGTTGGCCCCGCAGCTGGCCGCGTGCTCGATGTACTGCGTGACCTTGCGGTGTATCTCGTCGCGCTGGACGCGCACGGGCTCGCTCGTCGGCACCACGAGTCCGTGCTGAATGACGGCGAGGCGGACGACGCGCGGGGCGCGCAGCTGCTCCTCCATGGCGCCGCCCACCCTGTAGCCCTTCAGCTCGCATTGCAGGCCCTTCTTCAGGGGTGGCAGCTCGAGCGCTCTGGAAACGCGAAGAAGAAAGATGGCGGGTAACGAGGGGGTGCTTGGTTATGTGGGGAAATGTACACTTGTTTGGTTATTCGATTGTTTGATTTGGTGCAGGGGTTGTTGGTGAGTCTTTTTATAGTTTGATGGGGTTTTCGATTGCATTTTATGGAAGAATTCTGTGGAAATGTTTGCAAGATTTTGTGTACAATTTTCTTTAGGGCAGGGATATGCGTTTTATGTACAATTTTATTTTGGATCTCGCAGGTTTTTCTGAAGGTTTTTTTAAATACGTCTACAAGGTTTATTTTCAGATTTGTAAACATAAATTAGTGTAACAGGTAGATCTGTGGGCAAAAATGTGGCTAAAAATGTGTAATAATACGTGCAAGGTATAAATAATAGCTTAGAAATAAATCATTTTGTTTTTTTTTTATAAGGGGTATAATTTTGATGATTCCAAGGGACAGCCAAAATTTGTTCATTATTGGAATTTAAAGTGTCATGGCCGAAGTAAAGCAGTAGCGACAATGTTTTCTTCAAGAATATGCATATAAAACGGATAGATTTTAAAACTGTTTAACATATAAAAAGAATTGTGCATATTTTACAGTTTCAGAATCTGTAATGAAAATAAACTTATGACAAGTTTTAAACAGTTTAAAGAATGATCGAAAAATATGTTTGATTTAAATATACTAGAGTCTAGAGTCAGTTCAAATAGAGTTAAAAACTTCTACACCTTTTTATTCCTTCCCTTTTACATATAAAGTTATTGCAACCACTGTTTTTAGTACTATAATTATTGTGCAGAATTTTTGACTTGTACAACATAAATATCTTATTTTATATTATCTAATTGTGTATGCTTATTTAGAAAAGAAGAAATTGTCAAAACTACTTAGCTTTGACGATAATACTTTATGGATTAATGCATAAAAGTTGCTCATCTCTTTTTGAAATATCGATTGTACTTTGATTTTGATCAAAACTTCAGGTAGTTCCATTTCCAAGCAAAAGCTCAAATATAATCGTGTCGCAGAGACTAAAAATGCTCGGGACTAAAATTTTCGGAGCCTGCAATGCTTAGCTGGTACAGGAGTGTTTCAGTCCCTGATATGTCACGGTGTATAAGAATAATGTAGTTCCCGGTATTTTAGTCGCCGCAACTCGACTGTAGAATTCTTTTGTGCAGAAAGGACAAATATATAGTAGCGTTTCCAAGCAAAATCTTAGATAATATAATTTGTAATGAAAATGTCGAATAGTACACCCAACGGTAAAAATAAATTTGAATATGGCGAATTGATTCGTGTTAACTGAGATCTCGCGAGGTTAGATATTAGAAGGTATATAAATCTTTCGTAATCCCAGGTAACACGTAGTAAAATATCCCCGCCAAAGTCATTTATAGTTCGAAAACGATAACTCTAATTATAATTACTTTAGTAGAATACTTTTATAAGAAATTTATTTCAATAAACTATCAATTTATTTCAAGAAAGTATAAAATTTTTTTAGAATATTTAAAAGTCACGGATAGGCAAGGATTACAAACAATAAAAGTGTTCGAATCACAATTATTAGTATTTGAGAATTTGCTCATATAATATAAATAAATATTGCAATAACATTATTACTAATATATGTCATAGCAATTGTTAAACTTTAAAATATAAAAGTAGTACAATTTTGTCGTTCGCATCATGTACTGGCATTAAATTTACTATCTATGTTATATTCTGCATGTTGTAACTTTGTATATTTGCATGTTTACGAAATGTAGGTATACAAACAAATAACGAATAATCATTGGGAAAAATTCTACTCATTGTGTTCCACTCTTTCCTACGTATTTGTCTTTATTTGATTGATGAATGATTCGTCGTTGGTAAAAAATTATCATTTATTAATATTAATAGCTAAAGTGAATGAACTGAAAGCAATTCAACTTCTCTATTCTTTTATAAATTTATTGAGAAAGCTGTATATCAAAGTAGATAAAAGTCGTATACAGTCAAGCAATCGATTCATATTATTCTTAAAGTTTCTATACTTTAGATTACAGAATAAAAGTAAATATTTTTCTGTTTACTATAAGTGACAAAAGTTCTAGCTTTTCTAAAAATGTTATAATCACATTAGTAGGTACTCCTTTATCAAATATAATATCTATAATTGAGTAATTTTCAAAATTTTAATTTTATATTAAAATATCTACAATTGACTGATTTTCTAAATTTTAATTTTATATTAAAATATCTACAATAGAGTGATTTTCTAAATTTTAATTTTATATTAAAATATCTACAATTGAGTAATTTTCTAAATTTTAATTTTATATTAAAATATCTACAATTGAGTGATTTTTTAAATTGTAATTTTATATTAAAATATCTACAATTTCATAATAAATCTTTATAATTTATTTATATGATATTGTTCCTCACTACAAAATGCCTTCAGACTCACACCATCAAAATTTATTACCGTATATCATCTATATACAGTCCGTCGATATGTCAAAAAACTACCATAATATTCAATGAAAAATATTTATTTTTATGTAATTCTGAGTTGAATATCACAATTTTCTATTCTCTACATTATCATTATATAACCGCATTTTATTGAGGCCCCACTGTAATACTTTTTGTTTGAAAAAATGTGTTACAATTATTAAAACAATCATTTTTAAATGTACCAGTAAAGTTGGGTCTCGTGGGTCAACACCATCCAAAACAATTGCCATGACCCCAGCAAGCTCATCCATTTTCATCGAAATAAATATTACATTGAACTATTTAAACTATCTATCCCATCCTCAGTCACTTGCTAGGCTCCAGAAACTACTTTAAAATCCTACAAAAAATCAAATATACCCATTACGCATCTACCCACCCAGTCGAACCAAACCAAAAATCCTCGAACCCCCCTATAAATAAAAAACCGCGTATATACTCACTCCAGATGACGTCCATAGAGCACGCGCTTCACCTCCTTGAGCTGCTGCTCCGGCACGTTGTCCTCCAGAATCTGCTCGACCGTCAGCGAGTCCATCTCTCCTCTATTTCGCACAAATCCTCAACGACAACAACAAACAACAACAGCCACAAGCACAAATCTCAAGTGGAGTAACCAATTGGGCTCCTGGCGCGATCGCAGCTGGCGAGAGATGGAGAAAAGAGATCTAGTGCGAGGTGATCGAGGTGTGCGATGCCGCGAATTGACGAGTGTACACGCTCGGTTCCGATATATATACTCGCGCCGATACTCGTTCTGCTACTGCTGCTGATTCGCGATCGTGTAAAAGGCGCGAGACTTGTATCGAGAGTGAGAGAGAGGAGAGGGAATTGCGAAAAATTGTACGCGCACGGTAATCACCGCTTGGTGGGAGACGAATTATAAACGCAGTGTTATTATTCTTATTCTTCTTGGTTCTTCGCTCTTTTTTTTCTTGCTCTTCTTGCTTGGGGGGTAGAGATTGTGCGAGAGAGATGGATGAGACTCGAGTTGTACAGGCTATACAGTCTGGGTTGTAAGTTAGATTTTTACGTTTCGTGGGCAGTGATGGTGTATATGTATCTGCAAAAATAAATGATAATTTTTAATTTATGGTTATTAACAAGAAGAAAAGGCAATTTTTGGTTAACGTAGAAAATGCTAGATGATTTTTTACTATGTATCGTTGATTGGGGTTTAGGCAGTTTATCAACAGTTTCATTAGAAATGTTATTTTGCAATTAATTGATAATCTTTTGTTAATAAAAACAATGCTTATTCTTATTATTCAATAAGTTGTTATTTCTCCTAAAAATATCCACCCTCTAGCTGTGTTTACTAACAAAATAAATTATTTTATATTTTTTTTTCCTTTCCAACCTGTATACCCTTTCGGGTTTTTACAGGATACCTCCACCACCTACCTATGTGTGGAGGTATTTGATCCTAACACCCCACCTTCCCCACACCGATCCCGCATTCGCCCAAGTTACCGACATGGCGGATTTCCACCTATGCCGGTAACCTGCGACGGAGGAAAAACCCGTAGGAAAAAACCTCCACCAGGACCAGTGCGCAGTTTGCCTTCCTTTCCGGCAGGAAACAGAGAAAAAAATCCTCGTTCTGCTCCCACCGGGAATCGAACCCAGGCCGCGAGCTTGGCTTCGATTAGATAGACAGCAGGCCATGGCTCAGGCGAGCGCATAACCAACTGAGCGAATATTATTTATCGCAAAGAATGAGCATTGTTAACAAAACTAGTCAGAAACCGCCAAAACTACTGTTTTATCTTCTACCAGGGTATAAATTACAGTAAAAGAGTTTAAAAAATCTCTTTCTCAGCAGTAATAAAATTTGTATATGAATTCAAATTTTGACAGTAACTAAAACCATTTTTACTATTGCAATAGGGAATTTGCATGAAATTTTTTTATATTATATTCTGATAGATCATAGTACATTTTTTTTGTGAACTTCTTAATTTTTGCAATACATAAAAAACTAAAGAAATTAAATACAGCGGTATCAAAATGGTCGTGACGTCACATTGCTTGATGCGGCTCATTTGAACTTTACAATAGTGTGACGTCACAAAAAGCTTAAAGAAGCTATAACTTTTTAAAATTTAATTTTTTTATTTAGATTCATACGGATTTAAAAGTCGGCTTTGGGTCTCTATCGATATCATAAACATCGACAAAAAACATTTTCATGCAAGTTGCCTATTGTTTCTTAAAATTAAATTCTTTATATTAAATATGACAACCTAAAGTAGTAAAAAATTTATTTTTTTCTAAACATGGTAACTAAATTTTGATTGCCATAGTTAATTTCACTTAAAAATTTTCGATAATTTAATTAGTGTTTTTAGAAATTTTGGGATATCTGAATTTAAAATAATTTATTTTGTACGATACCTAGACAATCGACACTCATATTATGGTCGCTTAAAAAATAATAGATTTATCCATAACAAAATTATCCATGTCAAGTTTAAATTAAATCAATAATATAAAGTATTGCATTTTTTTTTCACTCACCATAAGACTAACTAATAACTAATATAAAAATTAATATATTACGTCAAAACTAACTTTTGGTATGCACTGTATAGCCAGTGCAACCGACAACCGTTGATGGGATTATCGCGCGAGGGCGGGTGATAAATGTGACGATATAGACGCGCTTGATTCGAATGTGTGTATGGAAACAGAAGAACAGACTGGAAGTATACACGAGATAGCGGACCTTTTGTTTACGGCGAACGTGATGATGCTTTTTTTCTCGTTTCGAACAATTCTGCATCTTGTAGGTACTGTAGATACATATGTATTTGTGTTATATTTTGATGCTTAATCGCTGGCCTTTGGGATAACAGCCGCGATGTTGAAGGTTCCCATGGCTTGATACATAAATATTATTTTTAACTGCAATGGTGATTGTGAGGAGTCGTGGAAGAATTTTTTTTAAAATGTACGGTTTAATAAGGTGAATGTCCCAGTTCCGACACATTTAAGCATCGACGTGCATACGAGACGATCGCTTGATGAGCGAATTAAAACATTTTGGTTGAAGATATTAAATTCTATAAATATAATGAAATCTTTTACTATTTTTTTTAGTCCTCAACAATGTTTAATAAGTACTTGTATTTAGCAACTTACAGTGTGAAGATCGATAAATCGTTAAAAATAGTTATTATAGTATCTATTAAAATTTGTTTTAAATATACATACGATGATTACTTTCGTAATGTCTTGAATTATATGTGTGTGTGTGTGTGTTTGTGTACAAAATTTGTTTCGTTTTTCGATGCGTTTTTGTCTTTTAATGTTTTTTCAATTTTTGAGTTTTAATTTTTTTGGGGTTTTCGATACGTTAGAAATAATATGATTGATTCAGTAAAAATGCATTTGGAAGAGCATAAGATTACCTTTTCCGACCTGAAATTTTGAATAAGCTGTTTCCCTTGATTTGTAATAAACGAAAACATCTTTTCTTTTAAACAATGATATCTGGGAAATATAAGATGGAAAAATTTTGAAAAAAACTGAGATAATTAGGAATATGGAGAAGAATATTCATTAAAATTTTTTAAACTTAATCTTTTTCTTTTGACGAAAAAAATTAATTTTTGTAAAAAAATTGACTTTCGGTCACCTACGATAACTGGAGTAAATCGGCAAAATTTGCCCAGATCATAACGATCTTTATTCCGAGATATTTGAAGTTATGTATTTTTTGATTTTTATTTTGATCGCTTATATCTCGAGAATGGCACGGTCATTTTTTACTAAACAGGGCTCTTTTTCCATTTTTTAATGAATATTCAAAATTCAGACGAGAGAAGAGAACAGGTTAAAAAACGTTGATATCTTTTATATTTTTAATCGATATAATAGCGAATTTTGTGTGGATTGGTTAATTTATTCTGAGCGAGTTAGCTATAGGAACCTCGTTACGTGGCGACGCTTAACGGCAGTGACTGGCTAAGAGCTCGGTAATTTTGTAAAATGATTTAAAAGGCAATTTTACAACCCTGGTAGAAAATTGAGCATATTAGATGGTCGGTTCACGATCTATCGAGCAGATCCGTTTCCTAATAGTTCGCCAGAAATAAACCAGCATCTGACCAGAAATTTATAGAAAATCTAAATAGCTTACATAACCCTAAAAAATTATTGAAAATGTAAATCCCATTATAGTACTTCTGCGTTAAAACAGCATGCAAATTTTTATTCGATTATTTATTTGATTTTTTTATGTCTTATTTAATTATAAAACTCTAACCTTAAAAAAACTTTTAATGAAATAAGTTTTTAGTTTTTATTTCGAATCTATCCCAAATATATCTTAGCATTCTATTAACAATAAGCTATTAAATCCATGACATAATAATCATTATTAACTTATAAAAATTCGTTAAACGTTATTTTTTATTTATTTATCCATTAACCATAAGTTGGTCAGGTTTCTGACGAGAAAACGTCGACAGGTAGCGGGGTTTCTGGCCAGACTTTTAAGCAGAAATTGGCCATTCCCTATAAAATAGAGTAAAATCTGGCGAACATATGGGGAACGTTTCTACCAGGGATAGATTATTAATTTTACCTGTCCGTTCATATGCCTTATCCTGTGTACAAATTTGTAGGACATATATATAATGTCAGTAATTAGGACATATATATGATGTTAGTACATATACGCGAAATCTTATGTTAGTCGATACACGCACATTATAAATATTTATATACTTATTTGTGTGGAAGTACGTATTCGTTCCATATAATTTTTTATCTCTTCACGATATTTTAGCCAGATACTTGACTATAGCTACTACTTAACAGCTAGCTAACGCAATTAGCTAATCGTTAAATTCTTAACGAATTCGAATCGTCAATTTTCTACCAGGAATAATACTTGGAAGTTGTGTTTTTATTACATAAAAAAAATTAATGTAATAAATATGGGATCGGTAATCGTTATATATTATGTCACATATAGGATTATACTGGAATTATAAGGACTATAATTATAGTAAAAAAAATGTTTAATAGAATGATCAATACTTTAACCCGAAAGAAGGCGCTCTTTTTAAAGAGTATAATATTGTAACAGAACTAAAATACTAAAAACATTTGGGGTAAGTTGTTGATATATACAAAAAAAATGTATTCAAAATTTCTTTTCAGCTGAATAACTGAATTTGAAGCTAAATAACGTTTTTAAAGATCGAATAAAAGTCCCAATATGTAAAAAAAATTTTCGTTGTCCTTATAAGCAAAAAATTCTTTTTTAGATTTAAACTCAGGCGGACCCCCTTAATAAGTAAAAAGAAAGTACATAAAATCTATCATAATGGAAGTTAATTTTTGTTGTTAATTTTTGTTTTTTATAATTTACTTATAGTGATTATAATTTAGAATATATATTATTTCTCGATATTGCACAACATTTTTGAGATTTAATATAGTCGAGCAACTATCATCAAACGAAGAAACGTGGCACAGGAATACACGCGCCTTAACTACGGCAACAATATTCATGCGCATGAATAAGATCGCGCGTTACATCTTCGAGTTTTACTATTATTGCCTAATGACGGGCTTCGGAATAAAACGCGCGGCACAGCCGGTATATCTCGGGATCGCCGCGAAAACAATATTCATGCGCATGAATATGATCATGCGCTAATAAGACTTTCGAGTTTCGGTGTATAACTGTAGCCGAAAGAAGGAAATTGAATAAAAAACGAGCGCGCGGCATCTTTGACTACGGATTGCCGCGAAAACAATATTCATGCGCATGAATATGCTACATCTGCGAGTTTTAGTGTGTATATACCTGCTGAACGGGATTAAGAAAGAAATGTGGCATGTAGAAATCCACCTGGATTTCGAATCGATGAAAACAATATTCATGCGCATGATTATATTCATGCGCATGAATATGATAAAATTCTGCGTGTATACAAATTTATACACGTATTGCCGCGTCATTAAATGCTTAATAAAATTTTAATAGTGCGTATTCCAAATTTACATTGAACTTCATTAGACAATCGTAACACATTTTTTACTTATTTTATATATAAATAAAAATATTATACAAGACATGATCTTGATTTTACAAGTTTAGATGAACAATTAGTTACATATCGACATATTGCAATGAACAAAAATTTAAAAAATGTAATTATTAATTAATAAAGGTTATTTTTTTAGCCCTTCATACGTAACACTAATTTAGAGTAGAGTGCCCAATTTCCGTTTTACATGATTGTCGGTATGTAATATTTCCTGATAAGCAATGGCTTCTTAATCAAATCACTAGACATTTTATATTATTTTTGTATTGAGTTTAATTTTAATTTTTAAATAATATTACTACAAATTAATAATACAAAAATGTCAACATAATGAACTTACTAAAGTTATCGAAAATATTAAACGTAATGGCTATTTGCAGATTTGTATGAATTTTTGTTCAGGCGTTGTAAAGTTCTTCTGTTACCGACAATTAAAGGGACACCATTTTATTCATTTAATTTTCACCTTTGAAAAAAAGGCATAGTGCGTTTCTTACACATAAGAATTATACACGTAATTATTGTACACAATTTAGCATCGGTCAAATTATATATAGATATATTTGACTAATGCTAAATTGTGCACGTTAATTACATGTACAATTCTTATGTGTAAGAAACACACTATGCCGAAAAAAATCTCTCCATCACGTTCTTGTTTATGGTTAAAGGCACCTTTAAACCCTAAAATAATGTATTTGTGAGTCCATAAAACTTTTTATATTTAAAATCAAACTTTATGACACACACATATATATCTTCAATAGAAACTGCCGAAAACAATTATTTTTGATTTTAAAAAATAACTAAATTTGGAAATTTTTTAAATCCAAGTTTTTTCTTAAAAATAGCTCAATTTTATTGGTTTAAAAAACATAAATTGAAATAAAATCACTAGCACTTTAAGAGTTTGTCTATTTTTTATACATCTTCAATAGAAACTGCAAAAGATAAATTATATTCAATATTCTTTCAAACGTGATTGTTTTATCAAAAAACGTCTCTTATATTACCCATTTAGCTCCAAAATTTGAACAGTTCTAAGTTCAAATGTACCTAATATGTCTGAAAAATTTCAGCACGTGACATGCTTCCCACGAATTATGGTGGACACAAATTTTGGTTTCACTCATACATACGTACATACATACATGCGCGCGGACAATGCTTTTACTGTTCGTACGTAAGACAAACAGATTCATTACGGATGACCATTGAAATGCGTTTCCAGCTAACCTTTCGACAATGCCACGTGTCTTAATGTTTCTCTAGGGTTAAAATGTAAGAGAGCTCTGCTCTCGGCATGTGCGCCGGGGACACACCCCGAGCGGTAGAACCCGTGCCTCGCACGTGCGACGTGACGGCGCGTCGAGGACTATGAGCACCAGGTAGGTAGTGGCCTTTGCTCAGTTCCGTATCTGTTAATGGCTGGAAAACCCCGCCCAGACTTGAGAACTGTTCAACGGCTTTGGGCTTCTTGTTCGCCTAATAGTTCACACGTCAGGTACCTGTCTGTATTTTTGCGAGATCGACGTGCATTTTCAATGTAATTCTGTTTGTTCGATGATGCAGAATTAGAATTTCTTTGTGTTCGATCTCGCATGTCACAGGATTATTTGTTATTAACAATAATAACTGTAAATATAGGGGTTTTTCACGATATATTCATAAATATTGTATTATGAAAAAAAGAATTCAATTGAAAGTTAATTACAATCCTAATGCGAACAAATTTGCGTTCTAGCATTTTTTCTGTAATACTCATATTTTTACCACAAATGGGCATGATAACTTTTACCCTGTGTAAAAACCATATATTTACAGTTATTATTGTTAATAACAAATAATCCTGTGACATGCGAGGTTGAACACAATGAAATTCTAATTCTGCATCATCGAATAAACAGAATTACATTGAAAATTCACGTCGATCTCGCAAAAATACAGAAAGGTACCTGGCGTGTGTATTATAGGTACGGAAACTTGTATCGCGGCATCGACACGGCAGTGATCACCTTGTGCGATGCCCAATGTAAAATGTTTGTTTGTATAGTCCATTTTCAATTTTTCCTTATTATTAAATATAACCCTGGTACAATACTCGATAAATCCACACAGATCTATATAGTTTTCTAATAATAATATGTACGTATAAAATCTGTGAGGGTATATATTATTTATTGAACAGAACTTTTATTGTAAAAATTAATGTTAAAAAAAGTTTAACATGCAATTATAATAATAAGATCTACAGTTCTATTCATACTATTTACATATAAAAGTAGTCAGAAAGCATATCTAACCTAAGAAATGAAAATTTAAAAATAATGTTCCTTGCATATGAAAAACAGTGATCACAAAATAATGTTCTGATTGATGTAGTTGTTTCTTGAAAAGTTATATATAAATAATAATAATATCATATGTACAACTATATACTTTATGATATGCTTTATTTAAAAACTAGAATTTTAATTTCAGAACTGCAAATAATTTTGTATCCATATGTGAGTTCTTATAATACATAAACTGCTCATCCGTGACAACATTTTCGAAGACAAACCCATTAGTCGAATACATGTAGACGATAATTTTCTTTATAAGTAACAAATTACTATGTTTTAACTGGCCATATATGTCAAATGAAAGTGTTTGATTATAAATTAATCACAGTAGGAAATACAAAAATAGAACATATATATAATAACTCAAATACATTATTTCTTTTTAAAAATAGAAAATTAATCAGTTGATAATAAATGTGTGTGAAAATAGTTTTCCTTACATAAACCATACAGGTTTTGAAACCAAGCCTGTATTTAGGATGGAACATAATCAAATGCAAGGAAACTAATTTTACATAAACAAAATAAATATATGCACTAATACTTCATATTAGTTATTTGGATATTTGGATATTCAGATTATTTTCTTATTTTGATTGTTTAATATATATGTGTAACATAAGATTGTTATTCAGTTCTTAAATACAAAAACTCGATGCATCTAAAATTTGATAACCTTATACTTTAGAGGTTATTTATATTTACTTACATTGGTAATATGTGAACAATAACAAGTAAATATAAACCTTTAAATCAAAATAATAATAATAAGCATAATAGATTATGCTTCTGTTTCTTAAAACATAAACTTTAAGTGGTTGTTATTGTCATAATTTTGCTTATCTGGTTTCATCGAGGCAAATAATATGGGAAACTAGAAGGATCGTCCGTTACACGCCTTTATAGTAACTATCTAGTTTGCCTATATAGATCTACACAGCGCGAGATTATTCTACATAGATCTATAAAGTGGACGGGATAAATTTCTACCAGGAAGTAATACTTTTAGTCGCAATTTTTTTACTCTTATTATTTCACCCGTTCCTTTAAAAATTAAAACAGTTACAATACTTTCTCTTTGAGAAAACAATAAAGCAAATGATTTATTTCCATAACTTTTTCGCTTTCACACACAATAAACATAAAATGTATAACAGTACAGAACAGACATGTAATTTTTTGTTTATATTAAAAAATTATCTTCAAAGTTTCAGAAAATTTGTTTTCCGAAGGTCTGATACTTTCCTTATAAATAATACACAAAAGTGCAAATAATAGTATATTGTGTATCAAGGGCGGAAAGTAGGCGATTACCGCGAGGCTGTTGCAGACCTTGTCGAGCTGAGGGATGTCGAGGGCTGCCATGGAAAGGACTGGAACGAGGGCGAGCGTTAAATGCCTTCCGCCCGTGGTGCACACGGTACTTTTTGTTCTACCGGGACTGAAAGAATGATTTTTGGTGCATATATGAAGCGGGCGGAAAAGTAACACACTTTCCGCCGGAGGGTTTTATTTTCTAGCCGAGGGCGGAAAAGAACCACTGTCCGCCCGAGGGTTTTATTTTCCAACCGAGGACGGAAAAGAACCACTTTCCGCACGTATTATATGCACGAAAAGGCATACTTTCGGTACAGGTAGGACAAAATTAGTACATTATGCAATAAGGGAATAGTCGACTTTATTCCCGTATTGCATATAGAACTTTATTTCCGACTTAACTGTGGCCACTTTACTGACTTAAAAAGAGAAACTTTTGGTAAGAACTAGAATTTATTGAAAATGTATATTAATATAGAGAAGAATAATTAAAAAAAATGCATTTGCAGGAAAAGAAATTTGAGGGAAAAAAGTAAATTTGCGAGAAAAAGTAGATTTGCGGGAATCATATGCTATTTTTGTACCGATTTTAAGGTCAATAAAGTGGCTATTACGGTTGAGTCGGGAATAATAGTATATAGTGTACCAGAGTCGTAAAGCGGGCTTTTTTAGACTGAGTGTAGAGTTTGCAGTACGAGTCGAAGGCGAGCGAGCACAAGTCGAAGGCGAGTGCGTTTGGCAAGCGGAAGACGAGTACTGCAAACATACAAGGTCAAAAAGTCCACTAGCCATTGGTGCACACCATATTTTATGTGACACATGTATGGATTTTTATTTATTTTTAAGTTGCTAGTATGTTCAATCGAGAAGTTTCTTGTACAACTTACAAATTAATGTTTTAGGGTTGAAAAAAACATTTTTTACGACTTGTAGAGTTACTATATTCACTTTACCCCGGTTTCCCCTACATACATACAACAGCGTTCTAAAAAGACTTAAATTTGAATTCTTTGGAAAGCATATCGGTTACTCTAATTATTATAAGAGTAGTATCTAAAGTTTTTTCCAGAATCTCCATCATACATACTACCAAAAAATGAGCGTTATTTATAGGGATACTAGGTGTACTTAGTGATATTGTTATGATTAGTTTAATGTATACAGGAAAGGCTTCTTTTCTACCATTTGATAGCTTTTTCTTTTTTATCACGAATAATTTCAGTTTTTCTACTTCAAAATTTTGTTACCGGTAAATCTAGTATTTAGCAATTCACAATAAGGGATAAAATTCTATTACTTTAAGGCATAATAACCTAAGTCCACTGTTATTGAAAATCGATATTTTAGTGATTTTGGTATCTGTTATATACATGGCAGGATTCACGAGAGGAGAAATTAATAATTCAATCATAGTTTAAACTTTAAAAATTATATTTATTCCAATGCCTAACCGATATATTCCTGTGATGCATTTATGGTAAACGCCGATACTTTTCCTGCTAGTCACATTGTTGTTGTTGAAAGCGCCAACGCTGGACCTCTTTTTACGAATTTCTTTCGAGAAAATGCTCTTCAGACAAATAACATATGCTCAACCTTTACACGTGACCGATTTCACGCGGTTTTCCTTCTTTCATAATGCTGTAGCAATTGTTTTACATAGCTCTTTAAAATTACATATTTATTTATTATCAATTTAACATTATTAAATTCGCCGCCAATTTTATTTTACAATAATTAACATTACTTCTGTCGGTAACAATTGCTAAAGTTTATTGACAACTTTCCTTTTTTCATATTCTGTGCTTTTCTTTTGCATTTATTTAAAAATGGTAATTACAAAATTCAAATCTCAATATCTCGACATTTCAAAAGATAAACATATGCTGTCAAATTTTGATAAGGATCGAACATATACTTTTCTATAAAGATTTGTATATGTGACTTTTATCGTGTATTTATAGAGTTCTGGAAAACAATTTTCAATTACAGTTTGAATAAGTGGGAAATTGTTTAAGCTAAGCGAAGTCGTGCTTCTTCATATGAATCCGTATGTCTTTTTAGAGGTAATTTTGAAAAGTTATAAGTTTTATAACATAATACACTCGTGTGAAATCAAAATCACCAGGGTATAAAATATGATCTACTATCTCTACTATCTACTATCTTTGAGTTATGTGTATATAGTTAAAAGTGATTAATTATGAAAAGTTAATGGGTATAAAATATATAATGTTACCCCCAGTCATGTATTATACCAGATTGACAATTAAATGAATGGCGATATTGTTTAAACAACACGTCAAGTTGCATTTATACGTTACTCCCTAACAACGTTTTTCTTACTTAAGTAAGTACTTAAATAACAACTTAAATACGTTTGTATAAATTTTGTGTCTTCAAAAATAATCAAAATTAAAAACGGATTGTCATAAACATAATAAAAATACAAAGTTTTCTTTTTGAGAAAGCATAATAGTATCTATTTATAAAACAAATAAACAAACAATCCAACAAACTTCATATAGTTTTTATAATTTTCTCTTTATTAGTAAAAATAATACAGAAAACAAAGGTAAACAGAACACATGTATATACGGGAAGAATTTATATGTAAGTTACATATATAAATTTGTACGGTAATTTCAGTGAGACTGTCAGTAAAAGTAACACAGCAGCGTGTTCTTAAAGTGACATTTCTTCGCTCGCGTCATGGAATAGCAATACAAGAGTTTCAAAATAAAAAAGAAAAAAAAAGAAAGATCATCACAAAAGTTTTTGGGCTTCATCGGAGGGCAGTTCTTAGTTCTTAATGACTTGTGGCTTGTAATCTGGTTCGACGACTTCGGCGAGCTTCTTGGCGTAAACGTCCAGCTTTGATGTCATCTGTAAACAGAAAGCAAATTGTCGAGTTATGGTTTGTCGAGGTATAACGAGAATTATCGATTCACGCATTCCTGTGCAATGTTGGCTTGGCATTGTGCAATCGACAATGTTTGAAAACTTTATTTTTTAAGACTTCTGATTAGTCGATGCATTTTGCTTGATTTTTGGAATTTTTGTGATTTGTAATATGTTATTCTAGTTTTTGATAATATTCAGGCAATATTACTAATTTAGTACAATTATATTCGAAAAAATTAGATTAATTTTTCGCTAAACTTTAAAAATAGTGAAACTCTTAAGTTTATATAATACTTCGATTTATAACATTGAAAGCTCATGTTTTTTTTGGATTCATACCATTCTGCTAAACGGAAAATAAGAGAATATTTTGGTATAATAAATTATTGTAGTTTTCAAGCGAAAAACTAACTTTTAGCTTGAATTTATGTAGCCCGAAAGCTGAGATATTACATACGTATTAATATTTGACGATAAGCGCGGTGTTACTGATCCGTAGCAAATACACGATGTTAGCGCTAAATTGTATTCTCAATTTATTTACGGAACACCAGCGCTAGTTACTTCGTTTTATCCTCTATTACCTACTTTACCAACAGACTGTAATTATCATAACTTTTCGCGAGATATTCAGACATCCTTTGTCTTTAAGGGGATGCCGGATACCGACATTGCAGTTTTTCATTTTATTCAATGAATAAATGAGATTTTTAAATTTCGCGAACGTACGCACAACCTAATTATCACTAAGAATGTGCGTCGTTCGGAAAATTTTATTAAAGTAAAAATTGACTGCGTAAAACGAAAGATCAATAATGTTGGTAACTGGATGTAAGGTATAGGTATATATCCTTAAGGGGAGGTCGGATCCGATTACAGATTTCTGCATCGAATATTACATTATTCTAATTTAATTGTTCATAAAAGTTAAAAACTTTAGTTGTCCGGTGTTCTCAATTTCTAAGGAACACCGGACAACTGAAAAAAATTAAAAATTGAATGAGAATACTGAAAAATACGAAATTGTTGGTAACTACGTAACTGCAGGTAAGCTCCGACCTCCGCTTAAGTATAAAACACAATCTTATTTATTTTTAAAAGTAGCTTATGCACGCTTAAACTTTGTTAAAATGTTAATGCTAGACATGCAACATTTTCATACGACAGATTAATTCTAGACAATACTGAAGTAAACAATTACGAACATCATCAAAATTCTTCGACATTGTATAGAAAAAAATTTCCAACAATGATACAATGCGTAACATTTTATCATTTGGGTTTAATTTTCACCTCTGATACTTTATAACAAGTAACAATCAATCAATCAACCAATCAATCACAATCACTCACTCTGAATCCCCAGAAGTCCTTGATCTGCCTGCAGAGGTTGAGGTCCATTTCGGCGATGAGCACCCCGTCCTCCTGGCGATTGAGTCCCGGCGTGCGGGTCCCATCCGGTCCCGCAATGTAGCTCGAGCCGTAGAAGTGTCCGAAGTCGTTGTGGGGCGGCTGGCCGTTGCCCGAGGTGAAGGCGTTGGGGAAGTGCTCGGTGCCGACCCGATTGATCGCGCAGGTGTAGTAGCTGTTGGCGATGGCTGCGCAGCGAGCCTCGATCGGCCACATTGGCTCGGACAAGGTCTTCGTCGTGGCGGACGGATTGAACACGATCTGCGGGTACAGGTATAAACGATGATTGAAATGTGCGTTTGCGTTTTGTGTGTAGCTGGATGGAAGTGTGTGTTTCGTAATTATAATCATGTAGAGGTATTGGAATGGAATTGTGTATACTGATAAGGAAAATCGCTTTGCGAGGAATATGGGAATGATTGACGTAGAAAAGTATGTTAAAAGGGAATCGTACAAGTTAATGTCTACGTAGCAGGATGGTAAAAGTTTTATAAAAGTAATAAGAAATGACAATGCTAATTTGGATATACTATCCGGATGGTACAACCAAATTGGTAGGTTAATCCGAAAGGTTTTATCGGCTTTATTATTTTTTACAAAATTTAGAACGTTTCTGTTAAAACGTTGTAGAAACGTTCCTACAAAGGACCAAGTAACACGTTATATAGCTTGAGGTAGCCAGTAACTTCGCAGAATCGATTCTACAAGGATTCTTTTGAAGCACAAAAACGGACATTTCAAGGGTTCTGTAACGTTTCCGCAACGTTTCTGAAACTTTCATAGGAACGTACCTAAGTTTCCAAAAATACGTAGGAGAAATGGTTTCTGCAACGTTTCCTGCTATATGGGTTGGTAGTACACGGGTTTTATAAAATAATGTCAGGATTTGACAGTACCGATATTTCTCTCTAAACTTTTATTAATATTTTATAATAATGTTTATGTACGAATCATTGACTGCCATCACGATCCCAGTAATTGATCAAACCCCAAATCTTGTTACTTTATTATTTACTTGATCGGTACGAAAGAAATCTACATTTTATTCAACTATTAATTTCCCATCGACATCAACGTCCGATCAACAACTACTCCAACAATTCCCTCGTTCAACAAGCGAAAAGCAAGGAAACATCCATACCTCAGCCCCGTTCAAAGCGAACATCATCCAATTGAGGGGATGGTGCCTTCCGTAGCAGATGTTGATGGCGATCTTTCCGTAGGGCGTGTCGAAGACCGGATGTCCGGTGTTGCCCTCCATGTAGTAGGTCGACTCGTTGAAGTCGTTCTTGCGGGGTATGTGGTTCTTCCGGTGCTTGCCGATGACGCGACCGTCCGGCCCTATGACCACCGCCGTGTTCCAGAGTATGTCGCCGTTGCGATCGCGCTCGAGGATCGGGGAGACCACCACCAGGCTGTGCTTGCGCGCCAGACTGGAGGCGAGCTCGACCGAGGGTCCGGTCAGGGCGTCCTCGGCGAACTCGCACCAGGGGTACTTCTCGCGCGTGCAGAAGGCGAACGGCATGTCTGTGTAGTTCGAGAGGGATGGGTGTTATATGTAGATGTCGTTTTTTTTTATTTAAATGTACGTTGTGGATGGAGATGAGTGTCGTGCGAGTGTTAGTCTGTGTCTTTTCTTAGCATGCTATATGTTATATTGAGAGTCGTATCACTGTAATGTTACAGTTTTGTTACATTAAGGTGATGTTAAACCCCGTGTTACTGGTAAATACGGGGAGCCACTCTTTTCGTTCATTTTTCAATCTTAAGAAAATATCTCTATGGAATGTTGTTCTTTTTGATTGGGACAACAACTTTCCATAGAGTTAATTATTCAAAATTGAAAATGAAATAAGAAAAGCGGATCCTCGTATTTATCGGTGACAGTATTGACTCGTATATTGATTTTTGCGTTTTTCTAGCATATTAAGGGGGGCTAAATATATATATTAGCAATCTTACGAAAAATTTTGCGCCCGCTTATTTACTTTTGCGCCCGCCAGTCTACAAAATTGTCCTTTAGGCCCGCTTAATAGGTACAGAAAAACGCGAAAATCGTGCTTGTGTTACAAAAACCATTTTAATATCTCATTTATTATGGAAAGCTCAACTAATTTTCGAACAACCATTCAAATTTTGTTTTTGTTATATTGTACTCCCAGAAATGGAGTATTATTATAATATTATAATATTACACATGTTCTTTCACATAAATTCTCGTACAAAAATAAGTTCATCGGTCTCTACTATTACACGTACAGTTTACGTGATTTGCATAGATTCACAAAAACATGAGTTATGAGTGGTTGTAGTTTTGTTTTGGGGATGCAATATATTCTTGTTAATTGAAATTAAATTAAAATTCTGAAGCCCGAAGGATGTTAAAAAATTGAAAATAAACCAAGTTACAGTAGATAGAATAAAATATTGCTATTAAATCTGCCATTAAATATAAAAATAACGCATAAACGTGTTTTTCTCGGTGCAAATGTTCATAACTTTAAAATTTTTAGAACGTTAAAACATTCATTTAAAATGAATGTATATAATATTGACTTATAAAAAGTTTACTCAATACAAATTATCATAAAGTTTTTCAATTCTTGTGATTCTGGCTCAATAAATACTTAAAAAATTTGACTATATTTATCATTCTTAGTGTTTTAGCACTGTTAATTGAAATCCCATTTTTTAACAACAAAAAAAAAGAACGTATAAAGTGAATACTCTTTCGTTTATAAACTCCACTAAAAATGAAAAATGAAAATCAAAGCTTCTAAAAGCTTCATTTCAGTCAATTCAAAATGGTTCTCCTTCATATCGACGTCCCTTACGAAAACCAGCACATTTCAGATTTCTCAAAAACACCTACTTCTTTTTAAAAGCCTCTTCTAAAAAACTAGCATTTTGTAGATTTTCTGATTAACACTAAAACTTTCTTCGATCCTCTAAGAAAACTATACTTTTATCTAAAATTTTGAAAATCTCTGATTTGTATAGGAGATTCCTGCCAATAACTAGTATCTATTAAGAAATCAGAAATGTGCTAGTCCTCGCGAGGGACGTCAATATATATCACATTCACAATTGTATATTATATATCAAACGTCTATCACGTATACTCACGCCAACCCTCCTGCATGCAGACGATGTTCGCTCCGCAGCTGGCCGCGTGCTCGACGTACTTGGTGATCTTCTTGTGGATGGCGTCGCGCTGCTCGCGTATCGGATCCGTCGTTGGCAGGACTATCGTGTGCTGGATTATGGCGACGCGCACGATGCGCGGCGGTCGCAGCTGCTCCTCGATGGCGCCGCCCATCCTGTAGCCCTTCAGCTCGCAGTTCACGCCCTTGTCGAATTTCGGCAGGTCCAGGGGTCTGCTCGCGACGGGTGGAGGGGGAAGGATGAAAAAAAAATTTTTTTTAGTGGTCGGTCGATAAGGATGGGTAAATTTAAGATCTGTCGATAGAGTCGATGAATTTTAATGAGTTATTTATGTATATTTGTAATTATAGGTATGTGATGGATTTAGATGGGTTTGTAATTTATAATTAATATTACATTGGTAATTGATTATTAAATTATTTATTAACGAACGTACTTATATAATGGTTGAATTATTTATTAAAGAATATTGATCAATTAAATTAAATTTAACAATTATTAGACCGGTTAGTGAAAAGGTGTAGTTTGGAAATTTTGCCAACGTTAAAATCACTACAACATTCATGGCACATGAAATAATAATTTAAGTAATTTAAATAGTATACATGCAATATAATGCGATGTATTACATATGTTGAAATGATCATGAAACTTTGCAAATTCTTTAAAATGCATGTATTCTACCAATTATTGCTAAATGATAAATATAAGTAAATTTTTCACTAATTTATGATTATTGATAAATAATTTATTTAAATAAATTTTAAAATAATTAATGATTATTAGTAAATATAAAATTTGAATAAATTTAAAATTAACAATTATTTATAATATTTTTTTAATTTATTGTAAAGTCATGTAAATTGAGTCTTAAATAAAATATTCTAAAAAAAGATTTGCTTATTGAGTAGTGCTATATAGAAAAGTTCTGTCGTTGAAAAGTGTAGTTGAATGCGTATAATCTTTGAATTTAAGTTAAATACTGTAACTCACGTGCAGCGCAAAACAACTATGTTTTAAAACTGATATGAATTACTTTATTGTTTTCTTAAAGATTAATACTGCGGTTTAGCAAAATAAAAAGATTTGTTTCATGTTTTTCCATCATATCACCGCAGCGTTATCTAATTGACGTTGTTTTACAGATATGCGATACAGAATCAGAATACTCCATAATAAAAGAGAAGAAGAAGAAGAAAAATGATCTGAATAATTTAAGAGCCCTGCGATAACTAATCGATTCGGGCAATAACACACTGCAATCAACTTTATTAAGATAAAGAGAAAATTGAATAGTTTAAAGTCATCGCGTGAATAAACGAACACCTTAAAATATTAGTTTAATAAAACAAAACAAAAGTGGAAAATAATTAAAAAAATTAATTTATACAACTCAATATTACTATTTTGGATTAAATTTATAGGTTTACAAATTGTATAATTTTTAATTTATTGATGATTTCTTCATATTATATATAATATAAGATGACTATTGTGACAAAGATGTAGATTCAAAAAAAATAGTAACGTAAAGTGGGGTCTCGTGGGCCGGTAGTATGTATTGGGCCATTTTTTAAAAATAAATTGCAATAAGCTCATCAAGCTACTGAGAATAAGCTAAAAGGTTTTGTTGGAAGTAAATGTTACTTTAAAGTATGTTAATGGACTAGCATATCCTCAGTAGCTTGTTATTAGCCTCATAGAATTTTATTTTAAGGGGGTTCAGAATAAAATTAAAAATCATAATTGTTTAGAGTATCATAAAGTTGCCTGAATTTTTTCAATATTCTATACCACACATATTTTGAACATATTTTAATTAGAAGTTTACCCGCTATACACGGGCTTTTATGGTTCTCGAGTCATAGAACCAGATTGACATAAGGTGCGATGTGTGTAAAAATGCAGAGGCAATAATGAAAAACTACATACTTATTAAGTGAACCAAATTTCAACCCGTGTTTCCGCATTTAATTCGGAGAAATCAACGATACACGCAAACAAAAACTCAAGCTTGTAGGCTGCGCGAGGTGGTGCGCGGGGAGCGGAGCGGCGCGCGGGGAAAGGGGGGGGGTGGAGTCCCTCTCTCTTCCCCGCACCCGGTGGCACTTCTGAACATCCTTCATAATAAAATAAGCGTAGTAAAAGTAATAATAAAGTTTGAATGTTTAAAAAAAAATATCATACTGAATGAATTGTTTCTATTTTCCGAACACTCGACTCATAAACGCGCACACTTGTACACACCGATACACACACTATGCAATGTGATTTTGAAAATTCATTATTATAAAAGTGTAATAATGCAAATTTATAGAAATTAATGACCTAATTAATAATAGTTAATTATTTAAATAAATAAATGTGAGAATATAACATAAACTAATAATCCATTATAGTCCATGAGTAATCTATGTGCTTTTCTTCTAGAAACTATCTAATTCATGGCCTAATGTTCAAATATGAAAAAGAACAATTTTTTGTTTCAACTAGAAATGAAATTTATTTTTTCTTTCAACTGACAAGACAGGTAGATACTCCTTAAAAATGACTAAAGAAACAAGTGTTATGTTTGGAAACTTTTTTTCTAATTTGTTGTAAAAGGCTTATATTATATTAAACAATTTAAAAAATGTAGTTATCAATTACATTAAAGTGGTCTAAAACAAATTTAAAAAAATGTTTATACATGTAAAATAGTTCCTTAGTAATATTTCACGTAGAATTGATTTGTCCTTTATCAAATTTTGCGTTAAGTGAATTTTTTTAAATTTATTCAATTTTTCTAATTGTTTATGAACTTTTTACAACAAATTATAAGAGAATGTTATAAATAACAATTGTTTTTCAATAATTATTCTCGTAGTATCGATGTTCGTATTCGAACAAAAGATTGCTTAAACAAATAAAAGAAAAATGTTCTTTGTCATTTTCCATGCTTTAACGCTATAACCTGAATCAGATAATTTTAGGGAGAGCACAACACGTAGACTACTCATGACCTGTAATGGGTTAATAAAAGATAAAAAGTATGAGAAGGTAACAAAAATACGAGCAATTTATTAATCGTACAATAATATACATACAAATCATCAATATCAACGAAACAAAACCAAAAAAAAAATAACAATGAAGCGTCCGCATGAATGTAACAAAGGTTATATATAGTCCTTACTCCACATCACGACCGTACAGAATCCCCTTGACCTCCTTCAGCATGGGCTCGGGCAGATTGTCCTCGAGCATCTGCTCCAAGGTGAGATTCTCCAAACCCGTGGTCTTGGCTTCCCCGAAGATTTCCATGTTTCTTTTTTTTTTTTTTTTTTTTCAACAAAATTCGTACTTATTATACAACTAGTATCAAATTTCAACCCCGCGAGAGAACGACGAGAGAAAATCGATTCAGTTCCACCGACGACTGATACCTCGAACGATCCAGGCCACGAATTTATAGCGCTCCGACGGGCAAAAAATCGCCAGCCTGATCCTCGCTAGGGATTGGCTAGAGACAAGCCGCGAGAGAATATTGTGTGCGCGCTGGTGCTTTTTTTGTGCACTCGATCTCTCTCTCTCTCTCTCTCTCTCTCTCGCTTTCTCGCTTCATCATTCACCCACTCTAGCTTCGAGAGTCAAGAGAGAGAGAGAGAGAGAGAGAGAGAGAGAGAGAGAGAGAGAGAGAAGATGAAAAAAAAATACGGCGCGGCGTCAGCTAATATTGCTCCTATCATCATCCGGATGGCACGCGGACAGCGAAAGAGAGGGCGAGAGGCGCGCGCGGCGGCGACGAAGACGACGACGACGACGTCGAGGAGATCGAACGTGCGCGCACAGGTCAATGCGAGGGTTGCCGAGATAAGGACGCGTGGCGACTTGCAAGCCTGCACACGAGGCATTGTTGTTCGGGCTGGTAACACCAGCACATACGCGCCGGTCTTTGTGTGCGGCAAATGTCCCACTGACTTGGACATTGCGTCCAGTCTTCGAATGGATTATTTCGATGATTACATTAATTATATTCTTACTTTTAACTTGCTTTAACAGAGGACGCAGAGATTGTGTAAAGCTGTGTTCTCGTTAGGAGCAACGCACGCGCATTATTACTTAAGGGGGTAAAAAGGGTGTCTAAATATGACAATTTTAATAAATGTTAATGAGTGTTTTAATAATGTATATTTTTTCTAGAAAGGAGCTTAAACGTTCAATTTTGTCCTTAATTGTATTATGTACATAACGAGGAAGTTGAAAATCATCAAAAGAAAAAAATTATCCAACCGAACACGTTGCTACGCCATTGTCTTCATCGGTGACTCCCAAAATTGACACTATCACAGTTACCATAGAATATTTTTTAATTTTTTAATTTTTTTGTTTTGTCCTACAACATTTTTTTTTTACTTTCTTTGTATATGTATTCATGGTATTGACCTAAAAAACCTAAAGATTTTTGAGTTTGATCCAAGAAAAAAGTTATTTCTCAATCTTTTTTGTAAAAAATTAATAAGAATAATTATTTTACAATTTAAAATAATTTTTTTCTTGGATCAACCTCAAAAACCTTTAAGTTTTATAGATCACTGCAATAATTACATATGCAAATAAAGTAAAAAAAAATTTTTAGGTCAAATAATTGAAAATTTGAAAAACTATCCTACGATAACTGTGATAGTGTCAATTTTGGGAGTCACAGATGATGACAATGGGTAGCAATGGGTTATGTTGGATAATTTTGTTCTTTTGATGATTTGTCAACTTCGTTGTTATGTACATAATATAATTAAACATCAAAGTGAATAACATTTTTTTAAATTTTCATATTTAGACACCCATATTAGCCTAACCCTTAAGAGTTAGGCTAAGACACATCCATTCAGTCATATAAGGGATTATTTAACTGATTTCCCTTCAATGATCGATCCTAAAAGTTTCTAAGGCCTAATAAGAGGGTATTTAATAACAATAGAGTGGTAATTTGAGCAAAAAATATTTTTTTATACTAACAGGATTAGTGTCTATTTAGTAGTACACTAAAAAGTGCGAGTACCCAATACATGGATTTTGTTTTGATCACGAAAGTTAGGTTAGAAATACACACAAAAATTATATATCCTTAAAATTATAATTATGCCTTGCTACCGAGCATTAATGATAGAAACGTCACTTTATGTATCACAATGATGAGTTTATTCAAGTATGATTCATAATTCGGATCTAGAAATTGCAAAATATACGTGTTCATGTATTGGACCTACATTTGTTGGACGCTGGTACACTCGACATGGAAAATATCTGGTCGAACGCGTTTTAAATTTTTTAAAACCCTCAATGAGGTTAGCGAAAACGTGCGTTCGATTCAATGAAATCCAATGAATTTGCAGTATTGCAACAGAATTGAAACGCATTCGGCCAGATATTTTCTACGTCGAGTGTAGATTTATATTAATTTCTCCCCTCATAAATAAAAAATCTGTTATTTTCTCTTCTCATATGCTACAAAATAGTATTATTTCTTTGAAATAAAAGTCATTACACATTTACGATGATTATATGAATTCTATATTGGGCATAAACTCTTAGTAAATCCAGTTAGACGGACTTTTACCTTTTTTTTTCTTCTTTTTATTTCGTCATTAAAAGAAGACGATACGAATGTGGTATATCGACCTCGCTGATGACATTGCGCGCACGCCGGATTCGAGAGAGCGCGGCGGCGGCAAAAAAAAATAGTGCGAGCGAATCGACATGAATGCACGAGTGCACAGATTACGTGGTAATTGAGTGAATCGGCCAGCATGGGACCGGCGTGTGCGCCGAAGAAAAATCGCGACGTTGGACGGAGAATTAATGTCAGGGAAAAATTTGTTGGTTTATAGGGGAAAGAACGAAGTTTGAGGAAGTGCGAGGAAATGTAAATGTTGTAGTAATCTAAATTTTGAATATTTTAAACACTCATGTTTTTATTTGTATACATTTTATAAAAAAAAGTATGATGAAATATAAGAGATCGTGTAAAAGCGAGAGAATAATAAAAATTGTATGAAAGTGAGAAAAAACGTGAAAAGTGTGAAATGACGTATGTTTACATGGTGAATGATGCGTTAATAATATGTGAGAAAGTGTTGAAAAGGGTAAGAGTGTTGAAAAGTGTGAGAAAGTGTTGAAAAGTGTTGAAAAGTATGAGAAAGTGTTGAAAAGTATTTAAAAAAGTCTTGGAAAGTATGAGAAAGTGTTGAACGGTATTAAAAAAGTGTTGAAAAGTGTGTAAAAGTGTTAAGATGAGCGAGATTGTATTAAGAAAGTGTAATAACCTATTGAAAAAGTATTTTAAAACTGAGAGAAACTGTAATAGATAATCTGAGAGTTTATTACAAATGTGGGGAAGTGTAAGAAATTTGAGAATGTGCTTAAAAGTGTCAGATAGTGTAAAAAGTGTGTAAAATATTACAAATGTGAGAAAGTGTTAAAAGAAATGAAAAAACGTATTAAGAAAAATACGAGAAAGTATTAAAAATGTATGGCAGTGTTAGAAAGTCTGCGAGAGTATTTAACCCTTTAACGCCGACGAATCTTTGTTGATAGGGAGGAATTCTTTTTTCTGTTAAATTATGCTTGAAACGATCCCAAACTAAGAATTCATCCGTTATAGTCGCATAAAAAATACCTAGAATACAATTCCCGAGAGCGGTCGTGTGCGACCGTCCAAACGTTTACAGAGTAAAAATTGGCTTTTTTCCAAAAATCGAAAAATTAATATTTCTGCTAAGATTTCAGTTGTAGGAACATAATTGAAGATATTTTTCTTATTAATGAACAGTAAATCATTATTTATTATATAAGATTATTATTATATAGTCCTATTTCAATAATATAGAATTCTCAGGGGGGCTGCACTTGCCTGTATTACATGCTGCTTCGTTTGAACACCGGGACGCTTAGCTATTCGTCCACATATTCTTAGATTTCTTTTAGATTTCATATTTCTCTATGGTTGCTATTTCCTGAAAATAAAGAAATATAGTAGATTTGTTTAAAGTTTAATGGCAAATTGAGTATTGCGATTGAAAAAAAAAATGAAAACATACGAATTGTTGCAGATATTTTGTAGAAAATACCTGAGCATTTTTTCAGTTATAATAAAATTTCAAAAAGTACCTAAATTAAAATAGAAACGGTTATAGTACTACGGAAATAATAAGAAATGATAGAGATTCCTTGGACTACTTTTTATTAAAGCTCTTTTCGGTTATCACTGTAGTTTAAGGCATTTAAATTAGAAAATTCAAAAAGTTTTTATTAATATATTTTATTAAATTGCCTAATTCTTACAATCGTAGATTCAAAAAGAAAAATTAATTTACAACAAAACGGTAACCATCAACAAAAGTTTGATTTTTTGTAAAAATAATCGCTCAATTTATAGTTGTAAAAGACAAATTAAATAATAAATTTAAAAAAAATTATCGTAGATGTTTGTTTCCACCATGGTAAAGGTCAGCAATTTTATATAATTAGAATAATATTGAGTCGTTTTTCAGTTCTGGTGATAGAAACCGTAGTTTCGGAAAAAAATGCATTTAAAGTTTTCAATTAATATAAAGCGAGCTTTGAGGAACATACTTACTATCTTGATTTTGCTCGGATTGATTTTAAATTTTCAGACAATATTCCTAAGATGTCTACTTTAAGAGAATTTTACAATTTTAAAATCGATATATTCAAGATTTATGAATAGTTATACCCTTATTTAAAATAATTTAGAATACATCCCCTAAAAGTGTTAAATTAAACAACGTAACTATAAATACGCTCTAAATTAAACCAAAACCATACTATTGTTGTAATTTTAACACTTAAACTTATTTCATTTACTTAAAAAATCTTATAATATTTACTTTACTACGAAATAAACATTATGTATTGTATATTTAATTATATACATAACAATATAATAGTTAAATTGGAATAAATTGCATCATAGTGTGATTTAATGATCAAAACCAGGAAGTATTGCAGTATTGCAGTGTTATAACCACCCTGAATACTCGTAAGTAGATATTACGTTATCTTCGGTCTACTTGATTTGATTTGAAAAATCTTTCTTACGATATAATTTTATCAGACAATTGATTCTTAACATGCAAAGTTTGTTGCAATCAAAGTTCAGTATATATGTAATTATATGGTATACTAATAATACTAATTAATTCTGTAATTATATTATTATACTCAATAAACGTATTATTTATATAATCTTGGAAATTTTAAAATATGAATATTAACTTAAAAAGTAATTTAGAACGCAATGATGGTTTGATGTAATGAACAATACTTTTCAGTAAAAGAAATATAAAATCACATTTTGTTTAGTAGTCACCGATTAACTTAAGCAATCTAAATAAGTATTAAAGGTTCAAATAAATTACTTCCTTTGATCTACGCAATTTTTTACATAAAATAGAGAATTTTAAACATAATTTGAGAGGTGTTAGTACTTATCAACTTACTATTTCCTTTTAACAATCCTTAATCCATCAAAGCAAAATAATAAAAATTTGACCACTGTCGTTCATTTACCGCGGGATCACAGACGTCAAACATTGTGTATTTTTTTAAAATATGATTATTTTTGGAATGAATACAACTGACAGTAGAACAGGGGATGTATTCACATCAATTGTATCTTAGTCGGTGAGTTAGCTAGCAGTATGTACACGAAATTTATCCAGTTAGAGCAGAAATTTGTCCAATCAATTAACCTAAAAACCGAGATTTCTTGTAGAAAAATGAATGGTTGCGTTATAAAATTATAAACAATTTCATTACTCAACATTACAAACAATTTTATACCACTCTAACCTCAAAACCAAAACTTTCATATGATTTTTCGACGCTCGATGTATAAAATACGGTTCGAGACTAGTGCATAAGTAGATTATTTACCTTATGTGACGTTTTTCGCTCGTGCGAAGCGAAGACGCACCCGCACCCGTGTCGAAATGTACTAATATCACTCAAACATTGATTTTTTTACAAGAAATCGCGGATTTTAGGTTAAGTAACTGGACGAATTTCTGGTGTAACTGGACAAATTTCGTATGCATGCTAAGGTAAAAGTACCTATTATGAAACACCCGCTTAACTGTTTCCCTTTTATGAAACAGTATCAGAAATGATAAAGTAAGAAATAATTATAACATACACATAAGCGAATATAAAAAATATATTGATAATTATGAATGTTTTCATCTGTAAATACACGAATATGAGTATTGTTATACAATAAGTAGTATTATAAAAAATCATTTCATTTTCGTGTCTCCAAACCCGTGCAGATCAGCGGTTTTGGAAGGCACAGCAGCTGATTTATACGACTTTGTTTTTGAACTATACTTATAAATATAAATGACTTGACACCAGGTGATATAGATTAAATTGTAGGTCTCGGTCGGTAGATTTGAATTATCTACAAAATGTTTTAATGTTGATGAGATTTTTAGTAAATATTTAGCTGTTTCATAATAGCTGCACGAGTTAGTGGAAGTCCTTATTTATGAAACACCTTTGCAAGGACTCTTATATAATAATTCTAACTATTTGCTTATTATTTTATGTATCATGAAGCAATAAATACTACATTTTAATGATGTAGCTCCCGTACATATAAAAACTAAGTAAAATAAGCATTTTTATTGAATTTAGTAGCCTAACCTGTAACTTATAGATTACGAAGTTGATTGTATGAGGCCTAAATATGATCATTTTGTTGTTATTGAAAACTTTTTAAAAAAGGATGTCAATCTTATGTTGACGTTATTCCTCGTGTATATTAGGCGCATTATTTATGACAGATATAGCAGATAAAAGTAAGTAAAAGCAGTCAAATAAAGTAATATTTCCATATTTATTACGTTTCATAATAGGGGCATAAATTATGAAACACCCGGACATCGTGCGATTGCACTGTTTCATAATACGTACAATGGATCACTTCTATATTTTATTAATATAATTAATTATTAACGTTAAATTTGTATTTTAAAGGCATTATCTATTCAAGGAAAGTCTTGCCCTTCGAGTACTAGCAAAAGTTTTAACGCTATACGCTTATTCCATCCCAATTTTACGAAAGTATAAAATGCACTCCGAAATTCGTTCCATAATAGGTACTTTTACCTTACTGCAAGTTACTAGATAACTCGCTGACTAAGATACAATTGATGCGAATACATCCCCTGCAGTAAAGAATAATAAGTATACTTCATATTAGTAAAAGTCATAAAAGTTGGTAAAAAGAAGTTAATTGAATAAAATGTTCACCTAAAGTCAGCTATTTTTTTAATTTCGCCTGACTCGTCACATTTTACACGTGTCAGCTGCATTCATCTAATCATTTTTACGAAATTTATTGATTGATTCTCGTCAATTTTTCAAAACTTGATTCTGCAATCCCACGGTAAATAGACAATAGTGGTAAAATTTTTATATTTTTTCCTTTGAAGGATTACGGCTGAATAGTGTCTACCTACGATCTGCGTCTGCAGAGCATCCGCAGTGTACTTTCCGAAATAGAGTAAACATTGCAACTCATTTGTAACCTCAAACTATGAAATGATTTTTGAGCCCCGGATAATGAGCACAATCGAAGATTGAGCACAACGGCCTATGGTGGGGAGCGCGCCAATCAGCTTGAAGGGTGGTGGGCGCGCAGGCAAATGAGAAGAGTTGTACACGATGAGGAGAGCGAGTTGCTTTACATTAAACACTATATTTATATTAAAAAATTTTAATTCAATAAAAATTAATTTAATAATGTCAGTTATATTATATTATAGTAATTAATATTTTAGAATAATAAAAATGTTGAAATACTATGGCGATTGAGTCGAACACTTTACAAAATATCAAAATTAGAATTAAGAAATTAAAATAAAAAAAAAAGAATTCTAAAACAAAATAATTAGTCGATGAAGCATATAATTTAATATGTGAAGCACTTAGTTTACAAGGAGATCACTGGGCTGTTCATAAATGGGTTGCTATTATATTGAATACACAAACATAATATGAAGGAACTAAAATAAAGATAAAGGAATTATATAATATCAAAAGATATATGTTTGTAAGTTAAAAACACATTTTTATTTATGTTTTCAAATATGTATGAATATTTATAATTTTACAAAATTTTACAAAGAATTACTCTATACATGATCGGCAGTTGGTATTATCAAGTTGCAGATTTGGCTTAGTATCAAAGAAAAAATAGCTTCGGCGATCTTTCGTGAGCCACCAACCGCTAGTTTTAAAGAAGCTTTACACTTTAAACCTAAAACCTTACAGTATGTTTGATGCTTGGTAAAATCATAAAAAAAGTACAAATATACTTAAAGCTTAAGAAAAATGAAGATACATTAAAGTACTTGAAAATGGCATCCGAATACCCAGCCAAAAATGATGATGATCTAGAAGCTAAGCAAGAAGTGTTGAAGATTTTAAACAGTCTTTGACGTGAATATATACATTAAATACACTGAAAAAAAAATTTGTTAAATCTAAGTAAACGTTTCCTTGAATCGTACTACGAAAAGATTTATTTGATAATAGTAAATATTTAATTATGTTTAGACTGGTATTCATCAGTTCAATAAATATTTACTAAATTTAAGAAATATTTACTTTATTTAAGTAAATCTTTTCTTAGTACGATTCAAGAAAACGTTTACTTAGATTTAACAAATTTTTTTTTCAGTGTAAAATAACGGATACTTATTATATAGTTATTATGAGTAATGAGTCTAACACTGTATCTCAACAAATTTTTTTCTATCATACGGTAATCGACAATATTAATTCTACTTTATTTTAAGTTTCTTATTTTATAACGCGTAATTACCGAGTGGCAGCACATATAGAGCATTTCAGTGCAAAAAACAGCAACAACGTTATCTGTCAACGTCTTCATCCTCCGACTGATGATTGTTCGACTGATTATTGTTTAGTTCTCGTTCATTTTGCTCCTGCTCAATAACAGCCAACACGGCTTCTGGAATTCGATTTACCAGATCTGGGAAAAGGATGCGGGCGGCTCGTAAGTTATACCTCACAAAGTTGAAAAACGGTTGCACCTGTGGACACATTTGCTCAACTGCCGCGTCTAAGTCAATTATCTTCATTATTCTTTGTGATATCTCGTCCTGCACAATCTGTAAAAGTGATAAGTAATTTGTAAATGAGTGCATGAAATTATTCGATTACGTGTACATTTTTATCAATATACATTAATGGGTGGGGGTAAAATTTTTGATAAATACCTTTTTCTATTTGTATTTTTCAAATTTTTTACCCTCACTCTACATTAATAAGATATTAAAATGCGTACGGAGTATTTTCCATAATATTGTTCATGTTATGTAAAAAGTATATGTATAAAACTCACCGAAATGCAATTTGGTTATTTGAACAATAATTATCAGTCCAAGATATGTAGTTCGTTCAACAGCTTCCCGAGTTCTTGACTCCTCAAAAGATCTTTTGAACACTAATTATCAGTCCAAGATTCGTAGTTTGTTGAACACCTTCCCGAGTTCTTGACACCTCAAAAGATCTGACTATTGTGATTCTGGACAGGTTCTACTGCTCTATTTATACTATTCCAAATTGCATCTCTTTCTATACTCTAGAAAGAAGCTATACGAAGCTATACTATTATGCCCATTAGGGAGGTTATAAGATCCTGGAGAAGATCAGAAGGTTCAGCTTCAATTAGTAGAAGAGTAAATTGAATGCCCAAAAGATTTACACCTAAACTATATGTATATCCTGAAAGGTGTGCTTACACCTGCGATATAATGCCAATTCTGTAAATGATCATTTCTAATAAGTCGTGAAACTCCAAGAACGATTACAGTTAACTAATCGGATTTATTTGTCTGAAGGTTTATGACAACTCTCGTGTCTCCGTCAAAATAAAGAAATGAAATGCATGTAATTTGGTGCAAGTCCCAGCAACTGTACACTTAAGGGTAAGCGGACGGCCGGAGCCGTCAAGGATTAAAAACTGACTTTATGTGATCTCATTGTGTTTCCCCCAACATGCTTATCGAACTCCAAGCAGCCCTCGCCGAAGCAATACGTCGAGCGCTGATGCGTACCTTCACCATATACATCCGCTGCCTCCCCTTCCTCCTTCCCTAATACCTGCATATCTTTCTATGCTTCTCCTTGCGCTGATCGTTTTATGGTAACCCTATTCTCACCCTAACTCCTCGGCCGCCCCTCCTCCTTGACGCCACGACTCCCAAGTCTCGTGTCTCCGTCAAAATAAAGGACACTCAAGGGTAAGCGGACGGCTGGAGCCGGATTAAGAAACTGACTTTATGTGATCTCATTGTGTTTCCCCGAACACGCTTGTCGAACTCCAAGCAGCCCTCGCCGAAGCAATACGTCGAGCGCTGTTGCGTACCTTTACCATATACCGCCGCTGCCTCCCCTTCCTCCTTCCCAAATACCTGCACCTCCTTCCATATGGACTGATTAACAACGACACTTTCTCCCTGCGTATAATTAAAAGTATTTGAAGCAAGAAATCACGAGGAGAATAAAATATGATATCGCGAGAAAAGCTGTACGTCCTTTAGCATGTCTAGACGCGCAAATATTCAAATAACATAGAGGTCCACATATAAAGTCTGTTCAAGAATCAAATGCTTATATATTTTTGAATATTTTCTAAATATGATGCATATTATTTTATTTGAACATTTGCGCGTATAAATGGCGAATAACACGTGATGTATTATTACATTAGGGAGCGTTCAAAAACTACGCAACGCTTCAAGGGGTGAGTGGGAGTCCTCAAAAATATGATGTTTTGTGACGTTGGGGGTAGGGTTAGTTGCACGAGAACGTGACGTAACGCTATATTATACGATTTTTTTTGGAATAAAAATAGAAAATAACGTACAACAAGAAACTACGACATCTGACTTATATCGCCATTCTTTACAAAATAATTTTCACATATATATGACGAATGTAGTTTATATTATGTCTATAAAAGGTTTACAGGCTATATCGAAAATTCATACACAAAAAGGAAAAAATTCAATGAAAAAAAACGCTGCTAATTTATTGGCGCTTAATTCCTGAAATTTAATTAATCGTTCTACACGCTCACGCACATACGCACACATACGCATGTATATATGCACACAAACATATATTATACCTACATAATATGTACACAACACATCAATACGTAGAAATATATTTTTAAATGTATTCTGATTCCTTACGTCTCAAAACATGTTTCTAAAAAGTTTTTAGCAAACTTTTTCTTTAATATCATAAAGCTTTCTCTTTGAGGAAGCAAAATTAAGGCAAAACCTATTTTTAAAAAAAAATACAATGAAGTACTATATGTCAACTGCGTCATAGGGTTCCTTACATATTCTGTTTAGTGAATGGATAATAATGATGTTGAAGATATCTCGGATTGTGTACAATCTTCTCCTTTAAGGGCATGCTAAAACCACCAGTCGCCAACAATAGGGAACTTGCATGGGTCGAAATTAAATTGTTATTTTAATTTTATTCGAAAGTTCATGAAAAAATAATAAAACTCCCGAGACAGTTTTTACTTATGCGATGAATTTTAAAATAATATATTAAAGTTGATATATTAAGAAAACATAGCTTTCCAGAGAGATATGTTCTCAAAGTTGAAATAAATAAAAATAATAGTTCTCCCTATTTTCCGGTAACACAGGTGTTTAAAATCATTTTAAGGTGATGATCTTCTCTCGTGTTATCGACAAATCCAGAAACCACTTTTTTCTTTACTTTTTAATTTTGAGGAAATATCTCTATGGAAAGTTATTTTTGATTCAGATAACAACGTACCAGGCATATTAAATTTACTCAAAACTGAAATTTAGACGAAAAAAAGTAGGTACTCGTAATTGTCCGTAAACGTTCTTTTATTTTATTTTATAAGATTTTAATATGTTATTAACATTAAAAATAATGTTGTTGAATTATTAGACGTACATTTTCGATACGTTATAGAATATTGAAATACTTTTAGAAACTTTCTTGTGTTGCGTCACGTTGAAGGGAGGGGGGTGGGGGTTTAATAAAATATGATAGTGTGTGATGTGAGGGGGGAGACCAATATCATGAAAAAGATCGTTGCATATTTTTTAAACGCTCCCTTAATACACCTTTTCCCTTATGCAAAAAAGATGTTACAAAATAAAATAATATTCTAATGTTTTGGCCAATCTAAGAAAAAATTTATATTAACATGATCGTACTAAAGGTGAGACATTGATTGGTACGTAAATCTGTAGCATTGCTGTACAAATTTAACTGATTAAGTAAAAATTATAAACCTATATGCTATCGTACTATGCATATGATATGATTTATTGGAAAGTTACTAATTATTATCGCAAATATTAATCCAAAGATATACTTTAACTTTGTTGATTTATCATATTCTATTCTAATTTTGAAATAGTTATGTATTAAGAGTTTAAAATAACTATAGTTAAGATTTTTTGAGATTTAATTTTCTAATTGTAAGGAAAATACAATTTCGTAAACTGGCCCAATACTACTCTATATTACTTATTAATTTTATTGAGAAATCATGTATACTCATGGTAGTATATACAATATACATACGTCTAAAGTTGAAATTTTCTGTTCACTAAATTTTATTTTTAATATTAAATTTCAATGTATACTACACGAATGATTTTATCAATAGGTTGCACCTTTTCCTTTATGCAAAGGATGTTTTGTAAGGAACAGCTTTCCTTTAGATAAAAACACCCTTTCATGTAATCAATTTATTGAATAATTTAATAATATTTTGTACTGTTTTTTTGTTTTTATCGAAAAGTCCCATTTATAATCATCAATTAAATTTAATGAGTGCCCAAATAAATGTTATATATTAAAAAAATAGATTCAATTAAATCAAAAGAATTTGTATTAAATATTTATCAAGAATGTTTTACTTCTAAAATTATGATTTGCTTTGATAACAATAATTTGTGTAAAGTTTTCTCGTAATAATTATTTATATATATATATATATATATATATATATATATATATATATATATATATATATATATATATATATATATATATATATATATATATATATATATAATAATCACACGCAGCGCCTCGAGAGCTTACTTTGCATGCTTTTATAAAAATTATAAGTATAATAAGCATGATAAGAATTATAATAATATTTCTAATAAAAATGACATTCCGTCGGAAGCCTAATGAACAGCATTTCTCAAACTTACTATTTGCTTTGTAGAAGTAATTTGTATAATCACAAATTTTGCATAGCGCTTTTAAGCTTACCATGCACCGTGAAAATATACAATATTATATTATATTTGTACTCCCACTTGAGTATAGATGAGTAGGATATGTGATATACTATTAGACTACCTAAGAAAATTCATTAGTTTTCTGATTGCACGTTGATTTTAATTTTAATTTTATCCCAAAATATCATACTCCATATGACTTTATATCTTAGTAAAATAAACCCTCCTATTTATTTTATCAATTCGCTCGTTCCTTTCTTAAAATTCAACATTAGTTGAAAATTGCAAATGTTGCTATAAATATTGCTATGTATACTTTTCATAAAATATCCATGAACATATTAATTGCTTTTGTACATACCTACTTCTTGTATCAAGAAAGTATGAGTGCAATATATATATCTATAAAGCATATTAGAATCTTACTTGCTTGGTAATAAAATATATATTTTATATTTAACTATATAAAACGTTTAAGGGGTAACACCACTGTAATAGTGAAAAAAAAAACTTTTTTTGGATATTTTTGTTAATGGAAAGAAAGGTTATAAAGAAATGATATTTGGATATATTATTAGTCTAATATTATGGTATATTTAAAAAAAAAATTGAGTGAAAAAATACAAAATGGCTGATTTATAGCCGATCTCTTGAGGCCTCTTGCATCAGAAGCGCTCTGAGTTACGCAGTGTACCAATCGCACATTTCAACCTGGAACAAAAACAAAATCCACTTATTCTTGATGTTAATAGCTAGTGAATCACGTAGGGGATTTTGAAAATATTGATTTTTGCAAATTTGGCATTGAATTGAAAATAAATTAAAAATTTTTATGAAAAAAAGGCACATTTTTGTTTATAAAAATTGTTTAAATCAATTCATTAAAAATCCCGTACGAGATTCACTTCGAAATATAATAATTAAGTTATGGTTAAAATTTCAAATGGATCGGATGAAAACTGTTCAAGTTATGCTGCGTGCCCGTTAAGAAAAACTCGTTCCGAGAAAAATCAACTTAAAGTTTCAAAATCAGTTTCGGACGTAAAAAATGAGGAAATCATTTAAAGAATCATTTTTTTTCGGGATGAGACCTTTTGTACCATATTCTAGAAGGTTCAAAACATGTTTTAAGCCAATGAAAAATCGATTTTTTGAAATTTTTTAAAATTAACCCCTTAATTCAATTTGATAGCATTAACTTTATTTTATTAGCGAAAACATAAATTTAACATTTTATCGATAAGTTTAAAAAATGCATGAGTTACCTTTTTAAATAAGATGCCTTTTAATTTACTATAGAAAATGTAATTATAATAATTACACTTATTCTCTAAGTAACTTATCTTTCTTTTTTATATAATTAGACTCGAGCTATATCAATTTTACATCGCTACCCAGCGTAGGCGCACTTTAAATTCGTTATCTATAATATCTACTAAATAATTGCTAAAATATATTCAGTATATCAAATTTATATATAGATTTATTAAATCTAAAATAAAGGATTAATTCAATAATAAAATAAATTTGTGCGTCACATTTGCAGTCTATACACTGTTGCTAATTAGGTATAACAATATAAAAAATAAACATACATTTTAAAAGCTAAATACCATAGTGATGTTTAAAAAGAAATAGTATGTATTGTGTAGAATATATATATAATCAAATAAAATCAGTTTGATGCATTTAATTTGAGGTGAATATTTAAAATAAAGGTGCGCCAACCAACCCGCCGCGCCACATAAGCTGCTTCTTCTAATACTCTAATTTTAACTATTGATTTTTTATAAATTTTATTGTTTTGAATACTATTCAAGATTTATCACTCGATTACTCTTTAAAAGATATATTATAGACTTACAGTATTGAAAATGTTGTGCCTCTTGGCGACTTTGATGAAAAAACCCGAACGAGGCCCTGATAACACATAATGATTTTCGAACGTTTTAAAAACGTTAGAATTAAAACCTTCAAACGTTAAAAATAAAAGGTATAAATAGGTCTGAAAAACGTTGGTAAAGCGTCTCAGTGTCCGGAGATTCGTTCCACATAAGACGTTGTAAAACCGTTTTTAATACGTTTGAAAAACTCGCCAAGGTCTGTTGAATGGTAAAAATTTAAACGGTTTAAAAACGTTTGGAGTAAAACGTTTGAAAAAGGTTTGAAAATAGTTTCAAATTCGTTTGAAAAAAACAAGCATAGAAAATATCGAAAAAAATTGTTTAAATAGAATTTGATGCTACAAATATTACCAAATTTGGAAGTATAATCGAAATGGTACTTCCAAAATTGGTAATATTTGTAGCATCAAATTCTATTTAAACGATTTTTCTCGATATATTCTATACTAGTATCGTTTCAAACCATTTTCAAATCTGTTACAAACGTTTCAAAAACGGTTTTACAACGTCTTATGTGGAACGAATCTGCGGACATTGAGACGTTTTACCAACGTTTTTCAGACGTATTTAAAACATTGCTTTTGAAGCTTTGAAGGTTTGAACTCTAACGTTGTTAAAACGTTCGAAAAAGTTATGTGTTATCAGCAGGGGCGACGGAGCGTTTGGAGATGTGAGTGAGTTGTCCCCATGCTAGGGCGCAGTGAGTGGCGAAATCCCCATGCTTGAAAAAGGGGAGCAACAATGAAAATTAATATTCCTAAAACAACAAAATCTGAACGGTAAATCGTAAACCAAAATAACCCAAGAGCTATCAACTTAAAAAAACCAAGGCCTCCTTTTCTATATATATATATATATATATATATATATATATATATATATATATATATATATATATATATATATATATATATATATATATATATATATATATATATATATATATATATATATATATATATATATATATATATATATATATATATATATATATATATATATATATATATATATATAATAAAAAAGTTCATAAAACGACAAGCTTAAATACGCGGTATGTGTAAAACAAAATACTATAGGAATCCTAAGTTCAAATAAACCAAGCGTCATCAGCAAATACATGAATTTTTTGATAGAATGACGAATAATGCGTTTTCTCTATAATTAGTTTACGAAAACGAAATTAGGTATCTTTTAACATGCCTCACAAGCTATGCTGCAGTTTTGTCAGTACAATACAGATATATTTATTCTCCAATTTAACTATTTAAGAGGATGCGTCAGACCTATACTTTACTTGTCGATTCAAAAATTTCGTTTTTCTCAAAAAATATGCATCAGAATCAAATTTTATTTTCCGGGTATCTTTATTTACATAAAATACACAGCGGAACACTCAAATTATTATCAGAATCGAAAATTGGCAATTATGTGACTACTAATTTTCGATTCTAATATCAATTCGAGTCTGTTGCAACGCCGTTACCCTAAGCGGGTCCTGGGCGTAGTCGTCCAGAGCGGACGGGTGGGTGCCTATCACCACTACACAGCGCGTCCTCAGGTTGCGGATAGAGGAACGACCCCTGATAAAGAGGTTAGCTGCGAATAAAGCGAATAAGCAGTCGCGGACAGCCGATAGGCCCAGGCGTGGGTGTGATGAGCCCGCACTGGCGAACGCATTCATCTTGAAACACTACGCAAGCACCGCAACAACTACAAACACTATACAAAATCTCCTATCTTACTTTCTTCTTCTACCTTACTCTGTAATCTATCTCTTTTACCACACATTTCAAACAAAAAATGGGCCAAAAATCCTGCTGTCGTGGAGGATGCGGGAGCGATGACAACTGCCCTGAGAGGGGATGTGTAGAATGATTCGCCACCTGGTCTTACATGGCAACGAAACCAGCGAAGGCGCGCTGCCTTGCAGGGGGGCGTTAGGATATGAGAATGAAACCGAGTGTGTCTGACGACGAGTTGACTATGTCCTCGCCAAAGTCAGAAAGCTCTCATACTTAGTTCTAGGGAGGTATGAGGGTTATCACCCCTAGACGGATGGACTCACCTGCGATCGGAACAGGATCCAAAACGTGCGGGTTTAACTTACTATCATGGCTCAAAGAAAACAAAACCAAACCAAAACGAAAAGAAACTTGAGGGTGGGAACCTGGAATGTACGCAGTCTACACAGAGCAGGCGCGTTCCGGGAAATCATAAATGAAACTGAGAGGTACAATTTAGATTTGGTAGCAATACAAGAAACCCGATGGAAAGATAACGCGATGCTAGGATCCGGTAACTTCACCTTTTTATATGGGGGCGCGAGCGGGCATTCTCTAGGCACCGGATTTCTTGTTAACAAAAGCATCATACATTCCGTTAAAAGTTGGAATTTCGTGAATGACCGACTCTCGTATATCATCATCGAAGGAGCGTGGTATAATTACGTGGTTATTAACGTCCACTGTCCCACGGAGGACAAAGAGGAAGAAGTAAAAAATCTTTATTATGAAACTTTAGAGCAATTAATCGACCAATTCGCGTCTTACGACACCAAAATAGTAGTGGGGGATTTCAATGCTAAAATAGGGAGAGAGGAAATGTTTAGGCCCACCATAGGCAAAGAAAGTCTGCACGAAACCAGCAATGATAACGGTATTATGGTCATAAATTTCGCAGCCGCAAAAGATCTTATAGTCAAGACCACGTGCTTCAAGCACAAGGATATACACAAGGCAACGTGGACATCGCCGGTTGGGGCCACGCACAATCAAATCGATCATTTTCTTATTGATAAGAGGCGCCACACGAATGTACTCGACGTAAGGACCTATAGGGGGGCGGATTGCGACTCAGATCATTATCTAGTAGTGGCCAAATTAAGAGCCAGATTAGTAGCCGGTCAAAATAGTAAGCGAGCGAACAAAGTAGAAACCTTTGATATTGGAAAACTACGAAGCGGGATAGAGCGAATCAAGTACCAAGTAGAAGTTAGCAACCGATTTCAGGCGGTCGAGGAAGCGGATGAACATACGGGAGTAGATGACGATCCGAACAGGTTGTGGGGGGCTATCGAAAAAACTATAAAAGGGGCCGCGAACAAAGTACTGGGTAAGAAAAAAAGGCCGAAGAGCAAACCATGGTTTGACGAAGAGTGCGAACTCTGGTTTGAAAGGCGCAAGAAGGCTAAATTAGATAATGTACACAATGAAAGCGGTAGGGCCGTAGAAGAATACCATGAAATAAGAAAGCAAGTACGTGTGATTTACAGAAACAAGAAGCGCGAGTATCAGAAAAATGAAATTAGAAAAATAGAAACTAATAGTAGGGAAAATAACCCGCGCGAGATGTACAAAGGAATAAACGCTATTAGAAAGGGTTTTCAGAGTAGATCGCAGTTAATGAAAGATAAGGACGGGAACCTCGTGACAAGCGAAAATGAACTATTGAAATTATGGAAAGATTATTTCGATAAGTTATTAAACGTGCATGACAACTCCGAGGAAATGGGAGACGAAATCCACACTGCTGAACTCCATATGGACGAAACGACCTACAAAGAAGTAGAGGCCGCGATCAAAAAGCTAAAAAACAATAAGGCCGCAGGAAACGATTCTATACCAGCTGAACTACTTAAATATGGAGGCACCGCGCTTACATCTAAAATTTTTTATCTAGTATGTGCTATTTGGAGAAATGAAACAATACCAGAAAATTGGAAAGAATCCATCATCATACCGATCTTTAAAACGGGAGATAAAACAGACTGCAATAACTACCGGGGAATCTCACTTTTAGCTACCTGCTACAAAGTTCTGTCAAACGTAATACAGGCCAGACTCACACCATTCGCGGAAGATATAATAGGAGATTATCAGTGTGGATTCCGGCGCAACAGGTCAACGAGCGATCAAATGTTTACCATAAGACAATTATTAGAGAAAAAGTGGGAATATTGCGAAACTATACACCAGCTATTTGTGGACTTTAAGAAAGCGTACGACTCTGTCAAACGAAGCAAAATGTATGAAATCCTAGTGCTCCTTGGCGTACCAAAAAAACTCGTCAAATTAATTCAAATATGTCTGAACGGAAGCACTGGAAAGGTCCGAGTAGGCGGTAATGTATCCGAATCGTTCATGATACGCGACGGTTTGAAGCAAGGTGACGGGCTTTCAACGGTACTCTTTAACCTGACGCTAGAGCATGTTGTTAGAAAAATGCAGGCTAGCGAGCTAGGCGCAACACTCAACGGAACAACGCAAATTTTAGGCTATGCGGATGACTTGGATATAGTGGGAGATAATGGTGAAACGGTGGCGAGAAATGCGGAAATCCTTATAAATGCGGCTAAAAACACGGGGTTAGAAGTGAGCGAATCGAAAACGAAATATATGATCATGGAGAAACTGGGCATTCGCGAAGCAGAGGGGGATCTCAGAGTCGGAAATTTCACTTTTGAAAAGGTTAGCGAATTCAGATATTTAGGTACAACTATAAATGATCGAAACGAAATTAAAGCCGAGATTAATAAGAGACTTCATTCGGGTAATGCCTGCTTCTACGCTGTGAACAGATTACTTAAGTCAAAGCTACTGTCGAAAAATGTCAAAATAAGGATATATAGGACTATAATAATGCCGGTAATCTTGTATGGGTGCGATACCTGGGCGCTCACTAAAGCGGAAGAAAATCGTTTTAGGGTATTTGAAAATAAGGTTCTGCGGAAAATATACGGGCCAAAGAAAGATGAGGAAACTGGGGAGTGGAGGAAACTGCACAATGACGAGCTACATAATTTGTACGCGTCACCAAATATTAACAGAATAATAAAATCACGGAGACTAAGATGGGCAGGGCACGTGGCAAGAATGGGCGATGATCGTACAGCAGCGCGCATAATGAAAGGAAAACCGAAAGCAACGCGACCTCTTGGTAGACCTAGACGCAGTTGGGAGGATAACGTAAAATCAGACGTAACTGAAATTGGGCGGGAAGGCGCGAAATGGATGGGGTTGGCACAAAATAGGGAAACGTGGAAGGCTTGCGTAGATGAGGCGATGAACTTTCGAGTTCGAAATGCCATTTAAAAAAAAAAATATCAATTCGAGTGTTCCGCTATGTATTTTCCCTAGATCCCTTGTAAGAAATTGCCGATAAGTTCTGTTCAATAAATTAAAAACTGACGATAACTGTTAGAAACCCGCTAAACAAGAATCTGATTAGAAATACACCTTATAGGCATCACTGATTTCTGGTTAGGAATCAGCGAAGACTCTTAGTCGGTAACAAGTGAAAAGTGTTATCGATCGAAATGTAAATATTGCAGTCGATATTGAGATTATAACCTTAAAAATCTGCATTTTTCAGTTGACTTTTTCATACATTGTGCGTGAAAACTTGTACAATTATAATTGCATACACATACAATAACATTAACTTAATATTTTTTGTTACTTATGTGTATTTAAAGATATAATCATCAGTTTTACTTCTTCCCTAGATTCGGCCTTGAACGGCATACAAAATGCATGTAATCACTCATAGGGTTTTTGGGTAGATTCGTAAGCAAGATTCTACCGATATTTGAAAATTCTAGGTGATTTATAGGCAGAAACTCGGCAACGTTCTTACCAGGGATAAAGCGATCCTGAAAAAAATTCTATTCCGATGCGTATTTTTGACGTAAATCGAAATTTTCGGAGCGAACTTTCACTTTCCTATTGAGAAATCGAATGATTTACCTCAATTTTTAAGTGTTCCGCCATTTATTTGGTCCAAATAAAGCGATCCCTAAAAAGAAAATCGATTCTGATCCGTAATTTTTCCGAAAATCGAAAATTTTATTTTTATATACCCGTCGGTAAAATAGGTCTGACATATCCCCTTAAGTAAAAGTCAGATGCTATCTAATCTTTGTAATGTAAAACCCTTCTGTCAGGTCTTGTGCCAGAGTACGTTAAACTTATTAAAATGTTACTGGTAATTCCAGGATTCTCGTGCACATGCAAAAGATCTTTTTCTTCTTTACGAAAGTTGAAAACCTATTTAAGAGCTCAAATGATACAAGAAAGGCTTAACAGCACTGCAATATTAAATATATACAGAGATGAAGCTGAAGAATTAGACTTGATTACAATTATTAATGATTTTATTTGTAAAAACAGTTTAAGGAAATTTACTTTTGCTTTAAAATAAATTTTCTATAGTAAGACGATTTTTGAACAATTCATTTACTCCCCCCCCCCTCCGGGGATCACCGGTGACTTCTTATCCCCATACTAGTAAAAGCTGCTCCGCCGCCCCTGAGTATCAGGGCATGTAGTCAAAAACTCGTTGCTGCAACGTTGCCACAACGATATTTGGTAAGTCCCGCTGAAGGACGCTGCTATCATGGCTGAAAGTTATAATAATGTCACGTGATCCGTATGAACACGCTTTTCATAAAACGTGGAAATGCATGTAAATGGATTTGTATTCTTTTATTCAACACTTGTATTCAAATTCATCATTTTGTCTTCAATTTCTACCATTAGTTTCTCTGGTTTACAAGTATATATCGATTCTCGAAATTTTTGCAACGAAAACTAACACGTGCTATGATTTTGTGGCGAAAAGTAACATCTTCTATACTTTTGCAGCAAAGACCAACGGTTTCAAAATATTTGTGACCAGAACTTATACATGGAATGATTTTGTGAGAAAAAATAGCACTTTCTTTGTTCTATAATAATCAGAATTACCATTTTTGCAACTTTACAACTTTGCAACATTATAAAAGATACTGGTATTCACCACAAATACATTCGACGCTTATCGTTGAATAAAGCTGAGTTGCGTTATGCTTTGTCGGAAAATTTTATTGTGTTAGTCTTCGCCGCAAATTGGACGTCACTTTAAGTAGGGAGTGTCGAATTATCCACGTTCCTTACAAAGACTAGCACATTTCAGATTTCACAAAAAATACTATTTCTTGTCAGGAATCTCTTACAAAAATTAGCAATTTTCAAAATTTTAGATAAAAACTATAATTTTCTTAAAGGATCAAAGAATGTGTTAGTGTTAATCAAAAAATCTAGAAAGTGCTAGTTTTTTATAAGTCTCCTAAAAACAACTAGGTATTTTTGAGAAAGCTAAAATTAGCTAGTTTTCGTAAGAGACGTCGATATGTTCTAGTTTAAATGTTTTCTCTGTTACTCTTAGATTTTTCTTATTAAAGCTACTTCATGTTATTATAACTTTCAGCGCTTTTAGTTTATGCCGCTAGGTGTGCCACTTTTGCTAGGACATGCGACTAAATGTTTAAGATTTCTACGAGGGTACTCTGAAACTATTTTCATAATATTTTTAATTAAGATATCATTAATTTTTGTTTAAAGACAGATTCTATTAGTCTTAATCATTAACTCCTTTTTGACATTCTAATTTCTACCTTTCTTAAAATTTTGATGTGACCATAATGCAGAAATGATTCACTTTTAATATAACTTTTTTTAAACAGCTTTAAATATTAATAAATAAATGAGAAAAAAATAAAATCACGCGAGTCGCGCTTAGCTTAGCTGGAAAAATAAAAAAGATATATATTTTTATCATGTTCATGCAACTAATGTGCAAAGAAACATTTATACCTACATCATTGAAAAAAGCATATAAACATTTGTTTAAAAAATCTTATCCAGTCTAATAAACTTTTTTCTCATGTGTATAAAATACAATGTAACAGACATGTATGACATAATTTGAAAGTTGCTGATTATCTCTATTTTAAGATGAATGTCCCTTTCGATTAATGTCTATATAAAAAATTAATATATCAGAGAAAGCATTGTCATCGGGACGTTAATTAAAGTTACATCTTTCACGCATGTTATGCATTTTGTATAACGTTCTGCGATATGCAACAATTAATGACTAAATAATGGATTATAAGAAATATCTCATTCTATCCTTCAAATGCAGTTACCCTTAACGAGCAAATCTTTAAAATCTTTTAATTTGAATGTGTAATGCAAATTACATGATGTAAACAATTTTGTAACATATTTTTTTGCACCTATATTAATTTCCATTGTTTTCGTCTAAAAAATTTTTTTTAACTATAAGAATCACACGTATCATATCTCATATTGCACTTATTTCAATTTATACCAAAAAGTAAATTAAAGGTCGTTTCAAGACAAAGAAACTTAGCCACGTTAAGTTAAAATCCGATGTAACTGACCAAAGATATAAATGTATAAATATAACTTGAAAATACGAAAAGTAGACATACGCATATCTCGCGACAAAAAGAACTATTCTTTTATCTGTAAATCCAACATATTTTTTGCTCAAAGTTGAAGAAATCACTAAGAAAATGCGACCTGTAAAGTTAATGTTGGTCCCAGCGTGCAAAGACATGATTATTCAATATGTGTACCAATTTTAACTTTATAGGTCTCTTTCTTTTCGTTATTTTAATTCAAATTTATAAGCAAAAAAAAATTCAATTTACAAAGAAAGGAATAGTTTTTTCTATGGTGAGTTATTCGCGTACCTATTTTTTCGTCTTTTTAGATTATAATAAAACATTAGTACTTTTGTCCAGGAAATATTAACCGATTACAATCCATTTCTAACCTATCCCTCTATCTTAAAACTAACTACGGGATGTTGCTCAGTAGCATTAAAGAATATTTATGGCAGAAAGAAATTGTTAAAATAATTTGTTTAAACAATTGTTTTAAAAAATGATTTTCAGGAAAATCTAATAGAGCTTTTCGAATCAACGGAAAAAATTACTACGAAAACATTGTATGTTATAAAATAATTATAAACAATTTTTTAATTGTTAATTGTCTCTAGTTCTGTTGTTAGGTATACGGGTACAGGCTAGATCTTTCTAATCTGTACCTACCCGTTACACCTAACTGCAAATCTTGCAGCACATTCAAAAAACTAACTACATGACGTTGCACATTAGCCTGAAAGACTTAGTGTCAGAAAGAATTAGTGTCAGAAGAAAAATTGTTAAAATAATTTGTTTAGCGTTACTAGTTTAGCCATTGGCTGTAGTGGGTATATACAGGCTAAATTTAATTGCTTATAATTATTTTATAACGAAGGAAATAACATTTATGCCCATCTGAACGAAAATGGCCACATTTTTCCCTGAAAAGCGAGACCAAAATTACACTTTTTGCCTAAAAAATGATAAGTGGGAAAAAAGTAATTTTTTGCCTAGGGAAAAAAGTGACTTTACTAGAAAATAGTCAAAATTTCTTAATTTCATCAAGTTCTACCAATAACCCTGATTTTTGATTGTCTTTTAACAGTCCATTAGTCCCGCTTTCCAAGTCAAAAAGTGGCCACAGTTGATATGAGCATAAAGTACTATATGTAACTCGAGAAAAAAGTCGATTTTTCCCTCGCGTGATACTACTCGTACCTGGGTAAACGCACCCGCGGGAAAAATATTCGACTTTTTGCCCTTGTTACATAATGTACTATTATGCACATGTGACACATGTTTTGCAGTAATTCTTTCCCGCATAATTGAATGGTGCTATTAGTTTTTTCTCATAATCATTTTATAAAACAATTGTTTAAACAAATTCCTTATAAACAAATTATTTTAACAATGTATTTTTGTCATTAATGGTCTTTCATGCTAAGGAGTAACATCCCATAGTTATAGTTTTGCAATAACGCGGCTAGGTTGGCCATAGGTTTTTGGTACATTCAAATCTGGGTAATACATGTCGAGATTATGCGTGTTCAAAGTTTGCTTGGCACTTTCTAGTACAGTATCAATACTTTTATGTGTGAAGATTCTAATGTTCGTTTTTAAATTTTACAATAATAAAATTCTAATGAACACACAAACAAATATTCACTCATTGACAATTAAATTGAACTACTTCTCTAAGAACTGTGAAGCGAAGAATTAATTTCTTCCGACTATCATAGGTGAGAATTTTCGTACCGTCACAATTATTAACAGTTACCTAATAAAAAATTGTTTGAAGGAAAATTTAAGATATTTTTTAAAATAATTAATTATTGTTTCGGCCCCCAGATTAATATTATATTCCACGTATAGGTGTTATTTTTTCAAACCTTTGAATTTGAGAATCAACTCTTAATATTACATCTACTCAAATAGTTAAATAGTCTTCTTCTCATCTATATAAAATCCACATGCATATGTTATGCACCAACTGTCTCTACGCGTCTACGAAAGCGATTGTAAGTATCGTACTAACGATGGCCTGTTTACAATCTCGGGGCCGACATGCAATACTTACTTATATTAGAAAATATCTTAAATTTTCCTTCAAACAATTTTTTATTAACTTTTAATAATAATTGTGACGCATTGAAAATTCTCACCAATGATAGTCGAAAGACTACTATCATTGGTGAGAAGATATTAATAATATTATGATTAATTATTATTACGATGATTAATTAATATAAATATGATTAATTCTTCGCTTCATAGTCCTTGTAGAAATAGTTCGCTTTAATTAATTAATAATATTATGATTAATTATTATTACTATGAGTAATTAATATAAATATGATTAATTCTTCGCTATATAGTCCTTGTACAAATAGTTCGCTTTAATTGATACTGAGCAAATATTTGTTCGAATGTCCAGTAGAATCTTATCATTGTGTCAATACTTTTGTCCAGCCTTGTATTTGAGTCCAAATTATATAATAAATTATCATATCCAATGACTACTTGAGCATTTGAATAAGCTAAAAATATAATTATAAATTCTTCATAAACCAACAGAGCTTACACGTTATATGGCAATACAATCCTATGACCATAATAAAAATACTACAATTCAACAACTATAATTGTTAAAATTTAACGAAACAAAAAATTAGTTCAAGACTTATAATCAGCAAAAAAATTGTCTCTGTACTGACGAGATGCGCGAGAAAGCAAAACGGCCTATCAATGACCGGCTCCGATAGCGCGGTCGCGTCCGAATTATCTGACGGAAAAAATTATAATTTCCAGTGTGAAAAAAAGATCCTGCGCGTGGTGCTCGACAACAATCGCGTGGGTCATCGACAAGCGTGTTTTGTAAATTTTTTTCTGACGAAACAGTTAGAGATTTTTGCGCAATCAATGGTGAATAATAACTTCGGTACATGAAAATACAAAGTTTCATTCTTAACGCTATTAATAATGGCATGTATTTTAAAAAAGGGTGACTAAAGTCTTTGAGTATGTTTGTGTAGAAAGTTTGCAATAACGTTTCGTATCGTTTGATTGAACGTTATAGTTGATTAAAAGGCTAAAAATCTTTCAGACAGAAATCTTTGTGAAAATAGACATTTTCAATCAGTTTATTGCTATTTTTTGATTATCCAATCAAATTGTTGTAATGATCAGTTGAAGACATTTTTTATATTTCTATGATGTGTGTATTAAAATATTTATTCTAAAACCTTATTAAAAGTTGGGTTAAAATTTCTATTTATAATCTCTCTCTGTCACTATCAGGAATGTGGCTTCAATGATTACATTTACTTATATAACATAATGTAATCAAAAAATAAAAAAAAACTCAAGCAGCAAAAGAGGGTGCCCATGTATAGACTGTGCTGGCCCAACTAAAAGATTGATAAGCGACCTACAAAACTGATAATGATGATAAATATGCAGCTTTTTCAAATCTCAAGCATGGAAACAAAATTTTTTATCTTTGTAAAGTAAAAAACATGAAAAAAATAGTGCATTGTGCAGCAAGGGGAGGAAATCAAATTGTCCTATGTGACGAAGATGAGTGGGATCAATATCTCGAGTGGTCACAATCATCATTCGAGTCTGGAAAACCCTTTCTACCCCTGTTACACACCGTACTATTTTTAACTTATAATAAGGCCGTGTAAGGCCTCTTTTGTGTACGCGAAGCCAATAGAGAATGGTGAATTTCAAGTCGTATGCTACATACAAATTTGATAATGAAAAAAAATATACATGTGCGTGTGTGTGTGTATGTGTGTGTGTGTGTGTGCGCAGTGTGCGCGTGTCCGCCTGTGCGCGTGTACGCGTGTGTGCGTGCGTGTGTGCGTGCGTGTGTGTGCGTGCGCGTGTGCGTGTACGTGCGTGTGCGTGCGTGTGTGTGCGTGTGTGTGCGTGTGTGTGTGTGATTTTCTTCAAGTTTTTGAAGTGTGTTTCTGATGAAGCGGGCAGAAAATGTTTTCTCCCCTCTAAATATTTTTTCCCGCTGCGCATAAACGCTCGGAATTCTCGATTTTCTAGAGGCTAAATTCTATTAATTTAAATACTATTGAATGTCTGATAAAATCTTGATTTTTTTCTCTTTTTTTTTGGATTTGGCCCTTTGTTTTCAAAGTTTTCCTATATTTCCCTCTTTTATTTTATATTTTCCTATATTCCTATATTAATATTCATATTTTGACAAACTCTAAACAATAATAATATATTGTGTACCATGTTGGAGAGGTAGGCCTTTTTCGCCCGCATGTGAGGTTTTCAATACGAGTCGAAAACAAGCACGCGCCAAAGGCCAGTTCGTATTTTAAGCTGAAGATGAGTTCTTAGAGTTCTTAGAGTGAGCAATCACTCTAGAAGTGGGCAAATTTGGACCAATTTGATTAGATTGAAAATTCGACTCTTATGGAGATGATTTGCATTCTAATTAGAGTAAATTTGTATATTCTAAAAATTGAGCGATTCTTCTCTCGCTTTTTAGAGTAAAATTTCACTCTAATTAGAATGCAAATCATCTCCATAAGAGTCGAATTTTCCCTCTAATCAAATTGGTCCAAATTTGCCAACTTCTAGAGTGACTCACTCTAAGAACTTAAGAGAGTACGTAGTTACAATGTCTAGAAGTGGTACCTTTTTTACTAAAATAACGTATATTCGGAGTAAATCGCTAATATCTCAAATATGAGGGTTCATTAGAATAAACTACTTTTCTAGATGCCAGAAACCATCTATTCAAGCCTCATCAGAATCCCAGATCCGCAGGGTTGATGGTCTCCTTGTCAGTGTAATTTACAGGATGCCGCCACGTAGCAGACTATATCAAGTTTTGCGATCCCAGATTAAGACTGACAGAATATATAAAGAGAATATAATTAAAAAAGAAGATACAAAATGAAGTGGCAAAAGTCTTGCAGTTTCTCAGACAATATGGCCTAAATATAGTTACATCTAGAAAGGCACACTTGACATACTTTAAGATGTTTAAAAACCATTTTAAACAGTTGTTTCAGTTATTACCACATAATTAATTATTATAATAGGACATTTTAATAATTATCAAACGTTCTAAACGCACTTATAAAACATCCCGACGTTAATTTCTTGACATTTCCCCAACGTTTGCCTAACTTTGCTTTCGAACGTTTCAAACTTTTCATTGCAACGTTCTAAAAACGTTTGACGCCATTACGGGCAATCATAACAAAGTACTTATTACAGCAGTAAATACACACACCAAAAAAGTCAATTCTGCTTAAAACAGAATTCACGCGTACTATTCTATTCGAATGATATCCCGCATGAACAGGCCCAAAAACGTTACATAGACTTCGGCCCGGCTCAGCTCTCTCCGCGCAACTTGCGTTACATTACTCAACTCCGCATCGACGCGCCATTTTTCTCGCGAAAAAGGCACGCGCCACGATGTCTGCGCCCCACCTCCATCGCGCCCGCGACTTGGCCACGCGCGCTCCGTGTCGAGCTCCGGAGTCAAGAGGGCACACGCCGCGCGCGGCAATTGCGCGGAACGGCACAACGCGCGCGCGCGCGCGCGCTCTCTCTCGCCGCGATAAAAAGGCACGAAGACGCGCGCGCGAGCCCCAGAGCAGAGGCTGCAGTCTCGGGCGACTCTTGGTCGGCATGTGTGCGCGCGAGCGCAGCTGCAGCTTTTTTCGCTCTCGTTCTCCGAACGATCTATTTAACCTGCTTTCGCGAGACAATGGACGTTCATTCATCTCTCGGCGGATCGTAGATTTGCGTGCGTGCGTGTGTGTGTGCGTGTGAGTGTGTGTGTGTGTATGTGAGTGTGTGTGTGTTTGTGTATGTGTGTGTGTGTGTGCGTGTGAGTGTATTTATGGAGTTAATTGATGAGCGCGGTTATTAATGGTCGATGCGGTGCATTGTGTGGTGGTAGTGAGCATGTTTATTTGTACGTTTGTAGGCATGTGCAGGCGTTGGTTTGAGGTAAAAATATGATTTAGCTCGAACGTCGTAGTATCCATCATATGATATCTCTGGGAGTAGTATGTCTGTAATATCTCTTTTTGCATTCTCGTTTGTACACTGAGGGAAATAGTATAGACAATTTACTATTTGTTTTGTAAGTTACGGACATACTCGTCTTATCGTAAAAATTACTATAGTATTTAGCAAAATTTATAATTTTTAATTTGTCAATTTTACGGTTTTACAGATTTGCGAGCTTGTAGATAATACTATTAATAACATTCTGTCAAAATTTAAAGCAAATATATAATAAATTGATTAGTCGGTGAACGTCTTCAAGTTTAATTATTCAAGTTAATTATTCAAACTCATTTTAACTGTGCACCCAAATTTTAACTTTATTAAATTTTATTCCTAACAAATTGTATTGAAACATCAAACATATATTGATTAACTAAAAAATGTTCTACAGTTTGCTTTATTTTGAAACTATTCGGTACAAAACTTTTTTCACTACTTATTGGAGTAAAAGCACATTTATGTGATAAAAACAAGAGTATTAACAAAAAAAATTAATGCGCACCTATTAGACAAAATTTATTTTAAAAAATTGCAACCAATTGAACAACCAATAATTGTTGATTAAATTTTATTTATGAATATAATAAATGTATTCTACTTTTAAAAATAGAATTTTTTCATAATTGTGTTCTAATTTATGAACGAGTACATTTATTAAAAAAATATCATAAAAATGAAAACAATAGTATAAAACAAGAACAAATCGATCAATCTTAAATTTTTATTATTTAAAATCTTCATGAAAAAGTAAGAATAAAGCTTCGAATGACCAAAAATTACCGCATACTCAAGAAAAAAGCAATTAAAAGTTTTTTGAAAAAAATTAATATCATCTTAGTAAAAGAAAGTTATAAGAAAAATGAATCGATAAATCTTAAAAATTCTTCTTCATTTTAAAACTTGATCAAAAAACGTAAACAATGATCGTAGAGTGACGAACAATAACCGCATAATGCTGAAGAAATAAGCTCTTAAAAAAATTTTGAAAAAAGAATGAATATCATAAAAATATAGGTTATAAAACAAAAATCAATTGATAAATCTTAAAAATTTTTCTTGATTTCAAATCTTCATCAAAAAACGTATAAAACGAGCTGTGTTTTATCAAACATTACTGCGAATATGTAAGAAATCTACGATCAAAACATTTTTTAAAATGTAAATATCATAAGAAATGAAAAAACGTTATACAACAAAAATGATTCAATGAATCTTGAAAATTATTTTTGACTTGAATTCTTAAACAACGGATGAAAAATATAAGCGTTCATTGGTAAGAAATTACGGTGCAATACCCAAGAAATAAGCAATCAAAAAATTGTTTATAGAAAAATATAACCTCGAATATGTCAAAAAATAAATGTCCTCATGATCTGAGCAAAGAACCTAGCCGAGAGATAGTAAAAAGCTACCTTTTTGGAAATTTTCAAAAGGAATAATGCCGTTTTACTCAAGTTATTTGCCATAGAAAATCGATTCTTTTATCAATCAGAGAAAAATAAAATGTCTCAAACATTTTACAGAATAATCTTCTCTATTGTCCTAAGCACCTCATTTTTTCAAAAACTTTTCATCATATATTTCAGAGAAATCACCGTTTAAACAAAAAATTACGTTTCCGTGTATAACAAAACAAAAACACCTTATCCGAAAATTCGGTTGGTAAAAGATAGGTAATTTTCTAACGTATCAAAAAACCCGAAAAACAAAAAGCCAAAAATCGAAAAACCGCTAAAAAACAAAAAGTATACGAAAAACTATAAAATTATTATTGTGCCCCCTTCGTTTAAAACAAAAAAAAACAAAATGAGCCCCGAAGCATTAAATATTACCGTGTATTACTCGTGATACGGATGCATACATACACACACACATTCATACGTTATTCATTTTCTAAAAATAGTGTATTTTGATTCCTTATATCTCAAAACATGTTTCTAACATGTTTGTAGCATAACTTTTTTTTTACTATCACAAAGCTTCCTCCTTGAGGAAGCAATAGTAAATTTTACTATACCATTTCTCTCAGAAAAGAAAGAGTATAAGTTGGTATATTAAAAAATAATTATATAAAAAATGCTATCAACTTTTTCATGAATTAACCTTTAGTCGTACATAAGCCTCATCATAATCTGAGATATTTGATTATGGACATTTATGACTTACGTGTAGCTTTGAGACTCACGGAATAGATCAATTTAGGTTGAACCGTATCCGGATAAATTGTTCATGTGGATTCTATTTTAACCCTGTACTATTTAGATTAGTTGATATTAAAATTATTGTGAGATTGTCATTGCATAAGTGTAAAATGGTGTACATTTTAACCTTTGTATCACATTCACGTCCATACAGAATTTTTAATATTCACAAGCAAATATATGAGGTCAGGTTATAACAGGGTTCGCGGTTTGACTAACGCTGAATTTGTTAAAAAGATTATCATGTCTTTTATAAAATTAGTTTTTAATAGATTAATTCCTCTCGTACAGGAAAATATATTATAAGGATACTACCCATCTTAAGGGGAGCTCGTAGCCAATGCTGATTGGTAGAGAGTCAACCTAACCTCCAAAATTTATACCATAAAAATAAAAATTGTGGGAATTTATAGTGTAAAAACGCGGTTGTCCCCTCATCTTGCCATAATAATAAATGTTAATAAAAATTAAAATCAATATATTTAGGCACAATTTCATAGAATAACGAAAAATACGACACGAGGTGAGGGCTAGAAAACGGTAAGATGACCGTCATTTTGAACGTTTTTCATTGGTCAATTATAATAATATTTCATGATAAAAAACTTTTTAAGCTATTTACAACCAAAAAAGCTGTTACCCGCAATTCTTTACATGATAATAAATCATTATCATCTTCGACTTTAGTGTTACCACGTAAATTTTAAACGTATAACGAAAACTACAACGCGCGGTGAAGGTCACAATAGTAAAGTTCGCTCTGGCCTCCCCTTAAGCAAAATTAAAGTAAAAAATTGAAGTCTATTAAAGATTTGACTGAAATAATAAATTCTCATAAAAAGATTGAAAATTAATCTATACAAGTAGTTTTACTACTGTCAGGAATTTACTTACAATTAAATATATACTCAAAAAAATTAGAAAATAACAAATGTCTTTTGTAGTAATATTGTAAATCTAACAACAATGACTTTTATAAAGTGGAACTTCACTATATGACGGCTGAGAGTCATTCTAATAGAATAAAAATATAGCCAGTTTTTGTTTATACGTAGAGAAAAAATGAAAAAGCGTGTATACGGGTCACGAGTTTTACAAGCTAAAACGCTTACATAATGAACACTTACAAAAGTTCTATTTATATCTTGGATCTTGAATTATGAAATAATCCGTTTATCTAGGTCTATCCTTGTCGCAGAACAAATATTAATAATTTTGAAATGAATCAATAAGCGCAGTTTGATAGCTTAATTTACTACACATGCGTAAGTAGTAACAGTCGAGTCTATCCAGACGAGGAAGGCCATCATCGTTCAACCAAACGCTTTTGCATAAGTCTCGACTTACTATAATCATTTTAAACCACTTGATTAGTTTAAAATTATACTTCTGGTCAAGAAAATGACACTAAATATTTTAAGATAGTTCATGCATCACTTGCTAAGAATAATGATATCAAAAATGAATAATAGATCCATGGTGAAAATGATCTTACTAAATTCTGCAAAATTATTAGCTATTTTTTAAACAAAATTTTTTATTACCTCCTGTGACAAAATTATTGAATGATAGTTTTTTATTTTATAGTTGAACTAAATTTTGTTACGTATATTACTATTAAATGAAGTTAGAAGGACATAATTCGAACATAAGAATCGTATCACTAATCATTAGACCTACGTATGATAGATAAGATAAAAATTAAGGTGGATTTCAACCAATTTTTTACCAAAAAATAATTCATTTTTATGACAACTTTGATATTTAATATTTTAAACCACATAGATATAACACTTTGAAACCAACTAGATATCAAAAGTCGACGTTTTAACGACGTTATAGCTGGTCAAGTGCAATTTGCATTGGATGGTATGCAAAATTAAAACTTTAAATACGTCTTTCTGGAAACTAATTTTTCCAGTTTCAAAAGTATCCTTGTGCAACCCCTGCTCGATGGATCTTTAAGAAACTAGTAGGAAATATCACTAAAAATAGTTCGAAAAAACTTGGATTTTTATTGCACCAATGTAAAATATTTTATTTTTCAATTATTAGTGTTAGAATATGCAGTTTTTCATATTTTAATATTTAAATTAAGTATACATAACTTCAAAAATTCAAGTTTTGTACATTTTGAGTTTAAAAGTATTATTTTTTTAAAATAAATTTAGTTAAATAGGTTTACGCAAGGATACTTAAAAAAGAAACGCTTATTTTTCTCACACTAACATGTATTTTCTTCTATATACATTGAACAAATGCTGATGAAATTAATATGCAACCTTATTTAACCTTGCCAAAAATCTACCAAATTTCAATTTTATTGGACGGATCAGTAAAATTTTTTTAAATATTCAGTAATATTACCCTCAGTGGATACTTAGGTGTTATTAGCAAACATTTTTGTTTGATTAATAGGATAAGAAAACCCCTTTTCTTTAATAATCTGCAAATTAAGGGGGCATTCTGTATAGATGACAAAAACAGAGATGATACTCTGGGATTTTACACAAAGAAACTATTTATTCAAATCAATCAAAACTTTTTTGTATATATTTATGCACTCATGAAGAAGTAAAAACAATTTTTTGTAATGCATTTTGATCGATATATACGTATCAGCAGTCGTACTCATTGGCTTTAGCGTCGAGACCCTAAATCGGCGGACACTCTAGCATCCGTTAAAGTGTTCGTAAACAATAGAAGCAAGAAAAATTAGTTACAGTATAATAGTACGGAGGTACTTAACCTAAAAAACAATAAAGAAGCATAAAATAAAATTTTGGCGGGATGTATAAAAAAGATATGATTTTTTCCAAAAGAATCAGCATTTATTTGGCGATAAAATGTATAGAATGTTATAATTCTTAAGATTTTAGAGGTTTAGTACCTTCAGAATCTAATTTTATATATGTAAAAAAATTAAAATTAATTGGTTGTACAATTATTGAGTTATCGTGTCCTCCAATTTTATAAAAGTCTTTTCGAGAAAAACGCGTTCAAAGTTAGGCTCCGGCCATGCATTGAAGCAATAAAACAAAAATCGATTTTTGTTTTCATTTTCACGGAATGCCCCCCTTCACTTACTATTATTAATACTGCTGGCATCTTCTGGGTGTCGCTGTAGTGAAAGCGCAGAATATAATCAACCCTTAATTTTCAGTATGGGTAGGGCATACCGAGTGGGTTTCAATTATCAGAACATCCATTGTCTCCGCTATCTCCGTTCAGATTTTCAAATATAGAATTACTTTTTTTAAAGTTCAGAATTTAATAATATATAAAGTTCTAATTACGATACAGACAAAATTCAGAGAGTTTATTATTGCGAATGCCATGTTAATAATAATTTATAGAAATTAATAGGAATGCTCGAATATCAGAAAAAGAAATGTTATAGTTTTGGTCTACTTATTGACCAATTTTACACAATTTTAATTTATGATTTTTGAATATTCTGTAAGACAGCTTTAATGGAGATACCGGAGGACAGTGGATGTTTTGATAACTGAAACCTACTACACCTGGTATATCAGAGCTAAATTTTCGACAAGCGAAAACTGAAAATTTTTTTTCGAATTTTTTCTTTTTTTTTCCTTATTAATTTTCGAAAGCCCGACAGGGAGTGGTTGGGGTCAGGTGCATCGGGAAGAAAACTTAGGTATTCATACTTTCATACTACAGCTTTACCAGAGCCGATAAAGTTAGCTCCAAACAGCCGCGAGAGACGCATCATAAGCAAACGTGCGGTAAATAATTGTTTTTAAAAAATATTATATAGTAATAGATCTATAGAAAAAGTGGTTTTATTTCAATTTTAGTGAAAAACTGATGATATAACATCGTTTTAACGTATATAACCATTCATTTTCAGATTTAGTGAAACGCAATCGCTATCCATAATTGACTTTTTGGCTGAAAATGCAGAATTTTATAATTTATGAGGAAAGACCTAAAGAACAAAGTCTTCGCGATTACTTTCCAACCAATGTAATAGATAAATATAGCCAGTTGTGCGCTTTCCTCGTTAGATATAAAGACTATATTATGTATATGAATAGCAGAAAGCCTATGTACTAATATCATGTAGCAAAAATGTGAGCTTTGTGCGAAAAGAGAATGTAACAATTTACATTAATAAACTCTTTGATACTTTTTGAATTATGTTGTTATTATTATACATTTTTGAAATCCTAAAACATATTCATTTGTGTGCATAAAGTTAGTGCGTAAAGTACTTTTCGAACTCGTTTTTAGTGCGTAAACGTGATTTTACACCTTAGTAAAAATACATATAATAAAAGATTGAAAACAATTTGAAAAAATCGAAAAATTAAAAAAAAATTAAAAATTAGAAAACATTTGAAAAATTTCGAAGTAATTAAAAATTTTTATATAATTGAAGAAGAAAGTTATGGAAAAAGTAAAATTTAAAGAATTTGTAGAAAGTTTGAAATGATTGAAGAAAATTAGAAAGATTTAATAATTATTAAAAAATATAAGAAACTTAATATTTAATTTTTTTTACCGTCTTTCTCCCATACCTTATCTCAAACTAAATATAATACATCTGACGGTCGTGGAGGTACTTTATGCAGTAATTTAGTGACGCATTTTACACACTTGTTATATCATATACTATTACTGTTTAGGTAGTCCCGTATTAATTTTTAGCGTAACCAACACGGACGCATAACTTCACTTACTCGCCTCCGACGACTCGTGCATAAAAGCGATCTAACACACTCGTCTAGTAAAATTTGTTACGCACTGTCCATCAGCGACTCGTCTAGTAAAATTTTTTACGCACTGCTCATCAACGACTCGAGCGTAAAATGGCTTTTACGCACTCTTCGTGGTAACTTGTGCGTAAAGTTAATTTTACGCCCTTGTTGCTTAATATACTATTTTCAGTTTTCTTCGAAAAAGGTAATTCTTAAATAATAAATATCATTTACCATTAGAATTTTTTAATTTTTATTAATTAATAATTTATATATTATTTGTACATTTTTTAATTGATTTTTCTAGCTAAAAGTACGCTTTTTATATAAAATAAAAAGCTGTCGCCAATTCATTGTTACTTAGCTTCCTCAAAGCTAGTAAACCATTCCCATATCCTAGTAAATCATCCATACCAACCATAATCGATTAATGACATTAACTATGAAATACAATAAAAGGAATGACCGCGACATTCTTGACATATAAGCAATCAAAATTAAAAAAGAAATATATTCTCAAATATCTTGAAAAATAAAATACCATAGTCTGGGCAAAGAGCTTAACGAAGAGATAGTGGAAGGTACCATTTTCAACTCGAGTTATTTTAAACATTTTTCATCATATGTTTCCGAGATATCGTCGTTTAAACAAATAATGACCATTTCACGCATAACAAAAGAAGGGAGATAGCTTATAAAGAATTTAATTTTGAAGAAGATAGGTAATTTTATGCTCTTTCAAACGCATTTACACTGAAGTGATCATATTATTTCTAACATACAAAAATAATTTACCTTGATAAACGCTTTTTAAAACACGCATACCTACACACACACACACATACACGCACGTACGCATGGACGCACGCACGCACGCACACACACACATCCATACAGACATTTTCTAAGAATAGTGTATTTTGATTCCTAATGTCTCAAAACATGTTTCTATAATGATTTTAACATAACTTTCTTTTACCATCACAAACCTTCCTCTAGGAGGGAGCAAAAAATTAATAAAGTCTAAATTTACTGATTTACGTTGCAACAAAAAAAGATTTCTTTAAAGAATCTTGTGAAACGATCACCAATACCTTTTAGAACAACTAAAAACCTTACGATTAACCTGTTATAAAAGTATTTATCTTCTTGTAAATTAAAGATACAAGAGTTTAAAAAGAAAAATGTTTTCAAATTGATGAGACTATCTCCGAGAGATAAGCGATTGAAAATTGCTCGGGTACGACGCACCCATTGGACCAAACGACGGAAAATTCGGAGGCTGTAACAACTGATGGTTACAAGCATTCAAGAAGTCCATCATCAAAAAACACGCACCTGCCCCTGTCAACCTCAATCCTAAAGAATGCATGAAAGAATGTCTATCTTTAATAAATGGAGTCCTTGGCTCAAGTAAACTGCGTCTAGCAAGGCTCATTCTCGCGCAACCCACTGAACAGTTCGCATCGTCGTGCTCTCGAATTACAAACGGAACCATACTTGTGTTAAGTCGCAAAAGTTTATAAGTGCTGCAATTAATATAAATCGAACCGGTTTCGAGCTACCAAAGCTATTATAAAAAATATCGCGTGCTCGCATTGACGTATTAACTACAATTGCTCTGTAACGCGCAACTATACCAAACGAGTTGCTGTATATCACGAGGTCGTCAAATAAACATAAAACAATAACTCAAGGTAAAAAATTACCTTTTTTGTTTATTAAAATTCAACTACGGACTCTCGAGTCCGCAATAAGAAAATAATTTTTGTAAAAATAGAGAGAAAAATTTGAAATTATTTCACTATTTAAACTAATGTTTCTTAAGCTCGCTGTAAAAATTTCAAATACTTTAGGAAGATTTTCGTATAGATATGGAAGTGTAAAGAAAAAAAAATGTATTTTTATACGTAAAAAAAAAATCATGAAAAAAATTTGACGTTATTTACAATATAAAGAATCGTTATCTAAAGTCGCTGTAAAAATTTCAGGCAATATAAGAATTTTTTCGAATAAATATGGTAGTTAACAGAAAATTCATATATTCATATAAACCGGATAAAAAAATCTCCAAAAACTTTTTTCTCGTTAACGAGCTTCCTAAATGACTTACAACTTTACCAGTGTTTAGTCACCATTTTTGTTATCAAGTACAATTTTTGTTAGATCTTTGCCTTCGTTTTCATTTTGGCGCATGAACCTCCTTAAGGTGGCCCTATAGTAAAATTTGACGAAAAACTCGATTATTTTTTATTTCATTTTCTGATACTTATTTTGTACATTTTTAGAACATATAAAATGATTTTATATTGGCAATATTGGCCATAGAAATTATTTTAATGAACTGAATAGTTATTTATACGTATTTTTCCTCCGACCTTTATTGTACACAATCTAGCGTATTCCTACATTAACCGAATTCTAACACGTACCCAAATCTACTCTATACTATCCAGATAAACTTCAGCAAACATAGAAATTATTAAAAAAAAATTTTGATCGATATTCTGCGGACGAAACATTGTTTTAAAATCATCAGAAAATTATTTCTTTCTTTTTATGAAAGTGCGGTTTTTTCCATTTATAGTTATCCAATGTTCAGCAAGTCTTATGCGCATAGGATTACAATAAATCAATCTGAATCTTTATGGTTATCCAATGTTCAGCAAGTCTTACGCGCATAGGATTACAATGAATCAATCTGAAACTTTAAGGATATCTTATTCAACTTATTCGGATTACAACCATGAACTTCGATTTTACCAAAAAAATTTATTAAGAAATTATTGCCTATGAATAGAGTTAAAAACGTGTTTCTTTATATTATTTTTACAATGATAATTCAATATAATTTTATTTTTATTTATAATTGTATTTTTAAAAATTTGGGGTTCACAGTTCTGTGTGGTACAGGTGTTAGATATTACGCATTTTTTATCAAATACTATACTATACTTGCATTCCCATGCGTAGACAATATTGAAAAAACATCAATTTTCATTGAAAATTGCTAGTTTATACTACATAACTATGGGTATACTGTCTAAAAATGTATGAAAATTTACTAAAAACTTTCTTTTTAGGTAACAAATGTAACCACCAATTTTAAAAAATTTGATCTTGTAACTAGAAAATTTTTCAAAATTTACTATAGGACCACCTTAAGGGTGAGTTAAATTCGAAAAAAGAAATTGTTTTATGAGCCGATAAAAATGTTTCTTTTAAGAGTGACCATTCTAAAAAAAATCTTTACTATAAATACTTGATAATATCTGTGATTTTACAACGGGAAAACCTCAAAATCTCGATTCTACGTGAAACAAGATATTACCATTGACAATATGCACTATATTTATTGTGAAAACTTTGTAGCGTGCAAGTTTCTAGGTTACACGATCAACAAAAAAAGACCGCCGTACTGGTGTGGCGGTAACAACCATACATATTGAATTTTTTACTTCATGTTGTCGTAGCTCTATTGTGACTGACATTGCTATTATACATTTTTTTCTAGATTTTAAGATCAGTAGTCCAGACGCTGGGGGGTGTCTGAGTATAACAGTTTATATAGGTCCCCTCGGTTTAACTTGGTGTATCTTTATGTCTTTTGGCATGGTGAATCCGAATTTCTTGGTTACCGAGCCCAAAAAGGGTAAAATTTTAGGTTGTTAACGATTGTTGGTAAAAAGTCACTATTTTTGGACTTAGTAACCAAGAAATTCGAATTCTTCACAGCAGATAATATAAATAAAGTATGTTTTATGTATATAAAATATATATTTAACAGAGAAAAACGTAAAATAACGATTTGCTTACCAAAAATCGTACATAACCTAAAATCTGACCATTTTTGGGCTGAGTAATCAAGAAATTTGGATTCTCCATAACGGAAAACATAAATGAAAGTATGGTTTATTTATATAAAATTTATTTATTTAATATGAAAGAAACGCGGAAATAGTGATTTTTTACCAAAAATTGTTAATAACAAACTCTGGCCATTTTTGGACTTGGTAACCAAGAATTTCGGATGCTCCATACTACAAAACATAAAGATACAGCAAGTTACCAAGGGGACCTTAAATTTTATAGGTAGACCCCCCAGCGTCCGGACTACCGAATCTACGTACAAATTTTTAGTTATCTTTAACTATAATAATAGAATATCTCAATTTATTGGTACCCTTTAAACAATATTAAATTTATATGCAACGCTACAAAGTTGCAATATGTTTAAAAGATATTTGCATAATTTTGATATGAAATATCGCTTGATACTTAGTAGCAATCTTCTTTTTTTTTTTAATAAAAAAATATTCTTATCAAACGTCTTGCTGCTGACGTTTTTAAAGCTTTCAAAAAATACTAAGGGAATTGTGATAACACAATCACTCGTATAATAAAAAAATTAAACACAAATTTACTATGTCAGTTACATGTAAAAAAATATAATCTCATGCCACTTATATTTTCCATAAATCTACAAATAAAAAATGCAGTTTTATTGATATCAAATCTATGATAAATAAAATCTGTGAAACATTCAAATAATGCGTTATCTTTAGAAATTATAACATTTTAAATATACGTGAATACTTCTTTCACTAGTTTTAGCTCATAAAAGAATTCGAATTTATTTTAGTGAGTTATTTTTAAATTAATTGATTTTGTCAGTCATTACATAAATAATCATATAAAAGTTTTTACGTTTCTTAACCGACTTCAAAAACCGCTGCTAACTGCCTTAGTAGAATGCTTTGTCGAAGGGAGGTCCTCATTAATTGATTTAGGGAATCTTATAATGAAAGTTCGTAATTAATAAATTAATACTATAATTAATTCATTGGATACAAGCATTTAGGTATTGTCAGCAGGTAGGTATTGTCAGTAAAAATATTTAAAGTATTAAAAGACAAAAAAATATATTTCGATTTCAAATTTTTTTTTAAAGTAATATTATGTTACTATTTCACAAAAATAACTTTAAAGTTACTATTAGATACATCAATCGAAAAAAAATTACGTCAACTTTATAAAAACATACATATTCTTCACAAGTTCAACGTTTAAAATAACAAAAAATATTTTTTCAATTTTTAAAATTAATATTTTTTTAATGATGGTTTGATATTATACATTCAGTTCCAAAATCTAATCAACTCTAAGTTTAAATATATACAATGTGCCTGCAAAATTTCTGCGCGTTATATGCTTCCCTTAAAGAGTTATGGTGGGTACAAATTTTGGTTTCATACATACACACACATAAATACATACAGACATACATACATACACACATACATACATACACACACATAAATACATACACACATACATACATACACACATACATACATACACACATACATACATACATACATACACACATATATGTATGATTCATGAACCTCGAAAACATCGAGATTCACCGAAACTCTTAAAAAAAATGTTACCATCGTTACAAAGCTTTCTCTTTGAGAAATCAAAAGGAGGTTCTCTGTTTGACGCGTGTGTATGTATGTATGTATGTTTGTCCGCAATTTTCTCGAGCCTAGTATCTTTTAACTTAAGTCACGGAATATAAATTTTCAAGCACTGGGCAAGTACAGCGCCAGTACAACCAACAAACCATATTTTTGTGAATAATTCCTCTATGTTTGTATCGATTACACAGGAAATGACTGTGCCAATTTCAATGATTCTTTTCTTATCTTATTCAATAAAGGGTATCCTTGTACGTGGTCCAATACAAGTTTGTACCAGTATTGGACCAGTGCAGCAATGCCATCAGTGGCGGAATACCATATTTAGCCGAATTGTTAATGGGTTCTCTGCATAACTTATCAACAGATGCAGCCATTTGAGTTGCACTTTACTGCTTTGGCCCAGTGCAGAGCCGGTACTATTAGTATTGACAAAGTATGAAATTTCATGTTATCATTTTTTACAAAAGCACTAAAAAGTAATAAATAATAAATTTAAAAAAAAACCGACTTCAAAAAGTAACCCTCTAAACAGTAAATAATAATATTCTTTTTACTAATACATGGAATTGTGAAAAAAAACTCACTATCAATTGATTAATTGAATTGAAACTAGAACTTTTTGGAGTTGGTGCCAAAAAATTAAGCAACTATAGCTAAAATGTTGCGATTGAACGTAATTGTCGATTCTGGAGTCGACTCTAAAAATTGTAATTTGAATTCAATTAATCAATTGTTATTGTGGATACTTAGTGAGTTATTTTTTCACAATTCCATATACTATTAAAAAAGAATATTATTTTTTATTGTTTAGAGAGTTACTTTTTGAAGTTGGTTCTATTTTCTTTTAGGAATTATTATTAACTCTCTCCAGCTAGATTTTCAACTGGATTTCTATCGCGATTTTATATGTTAAATTATTATAAATTTTTTTTTATTGTAAACCCCGTTTGGAGCACGAATGATACAACTCATCCATAGGTAAATACAAAGAATCTAGCTGAAAATCTTGTTAGAATTTTAGCTTAGTAAACGAGCTCGAAATCTAACAGGAAATATAGCTGGAAATCTAGCTCGAAATCTAACAGGAAATATAGCTGGAAATCTAGCTCGAAATCTAACAGGAAATATAGCTGGAAATCTAGCTTAAAATTGTAGCTGAAAATCTAATTAAAATCTTGCTAGAATCTAACTGGAAATCTTTGTAAAAATATTGCTAGAAATCTAACTGAAAATCTATCTGAAAATCTAGCTAGAAGTGTAGCTAATAATCTAATTTAGAAATCTAGCTGGAAATATCGCTAGAAATCTAGCTGGAAATATTGCTAGACATCTAGCTGGAAATATTGCTAGAAATCTAACTGGAAATATTGCTAGAAATCTAACAGAATTATAGCTAGCAATCTAGGTACAAGTCTAGCTGATAATCTGGCTTAGAAATCTAACTGGAAATCTTGCTAGAAATCTAGTTTAGCAATGTAGCTGGAAATCTAGCTGGAATCTTCTTGCAAACCCAGTTTCCCTGATAATACATAATGTTTTTCGAACGTTTTTAAAACGTTAGAATTAAAACCTGCAAACGTTAAAAAGAAAAGTTATAAATACGTTTGAAAAACATTGGTAAAACGTCCCAAGGTCCGGAGATTCGTTCCACGTAAGGCGTCAATTCACATTCCAAGGTCTGTTGAATGGTACAAATTTAAACGGTTTAAAAACGTTTTTAAAACGTTTGGATTAAAACGTTTGAGAAAGGTTTGAAAATGGTTTAAAATGGTTTGAAAAATACTAGCATAGAATATATCGAAAAAAATTCTATTTAAACAATTTTTTTCGATATATTCTATGCTAGTATTTTTTCAAACCATTTTCAAACCTGTTTCAAACGTTTCAAAAATGGTTTTACAACGTCTTATGTGGAACGAATCTGCGGACATTGAGACGTTTTACCAACGTGTTTCAGACGTATTTAAAACTTTACTTTTCAACCTTTGAAGGTTTGAACTCTAACGATTTTAAAACGTTCGAAAAATGTTATGTGTTATCAGGGTTTGAAATCTAGTTAGGAAATTTGTTTGAAATCCAACTGGAAATCTAAAACCATGCAGTAAATTCAGTTGAGTTATTTTTACAAGGACAAAAGAATTTCTTTCGTGTACTTCTAACTAACCAAAAATCGATTTCCTATCCTTAATTCCCCTCACCAAACCAAAACTCTTAGCAATTTTCATCAATACTTGCCGCGAATCTAAATATAATACACAAAATGTCATCACATACGATTTCTCTCGCGTCTTCATGCATCTTTCTAGAATAGGAAGTGCGCCGATAATCCCGCTATCTCTCTCCTGCACACAATCACAAGCATACACACACACACGTGCATATTTTTCTGCAGATAACAGCCGCTGCCGCTGTGCGCCGCGAGACGCAAAAAAAGACCACGGAGAGAAAATCGTTATCAGCTAACGCCGGAAAAATCCCGTACACACACACGCGCACACCTACACAAATTCATCCTTTCATTTACTCAACACGTGACGAACCACCGACTACAAACACAGAAAACAATCTAGCGCTTGTTATTTCACCATATACTGTATATTTGCACCATCAATATTGCGTTATCTTAATAATTCCAGGCTCTAGCTCCACCCATCATCGTCTTCTTCTATAGGTAACCTGCAAGTAAACAGGAATAGCAAGTGGCGCGCGAGGTGGCGATTTTAGTAAGCTCTTGTGAGTCCATTTTTATAAAAAGATACATGTATAAATACCATGTAAATTTTATATCATAACATAATCAGCATAAATGATTTTTGCTTAGAAATCATGAAAATAGGTTAATTGTTAACGAGAAAGTCAACATATTCGCAATGTAAAAAAGAGATGCAAATATGCGAAATCCGGCATTAATTTATGGTCACTACAAATCCATATAAAGTTGTTTTAAACATATAATTAATTATATATCATAATATATAATTATAATTTTGTATATTGTATATAATTTAATCGTAATTTTGTTAACTTTTTATTTATTTTTTGTTAGATTAATGAAGCGCGCGTCGTAGAATTTCAATTATGTGAATACAAAGTTGCATATATTATACGGCGCTACTATATGCACGACAGAAATCATTAAATTGGTTAGGCTAGGGGATTTCGCACGACTATTGGGTTAGTTAGTTATTTTTTTTAAAGGAGTTATACTTTCAACATTTGATAGAGTGACAATGGAGCCACTTCAACCACAAGTTTAGCGCTTCGAGCCCGTTAAATCTTTTTCCATTTGGGTTAACCAGACACAGGGGGAGATGACTGAACGCGCTACGGGGGCAGCTATCGGGTTAACTGGTTATTTTTTAACAGGGTTTTACAATTAAGGTGGTTTGAATGCAAATGAAAGTACTATCCCTGATAACAAATAAAGTTCCTCGAACGTTTTTAAAACGTTAGAATTAAAACCTTAAAACGTTAAAAAGAAAACTTATAAATACGTCTGAAAAACGTTGGTAAAACGTCTCAATGTCCGGATATTCGTTCCACATAATACGTTGTAAAACAGTTTTGAAAAAGTTTGTAAAACGTTTGAAAATCGTTTGAAAATGGGTTGAAAAAAACTAGCATAGAATATATCGAAAAAAAATTGTTTAAATAGAATTTGATGCTACAAAGATTACTAAATTTGGAAGTATCATCCAGATGGTACTTCCTAAATTGGTAATATTTGTAGTATCAAATTCTATTTAAACGATTTTTTTCGATATATTCTATGATAGGTTTTTTCAAACCATTTTCAAACCGGTTTTAAGCGTTTCAAAAATGGTTTTACAACGTCTTATGTGGATCGAATCTGCGAATATTGAGACGTTTTACCAACGTTTTTCAGAAGTATTTATAACTTTTCTTTTTAACGTTTGAAGGTTTGAACTCTAACGTTTTTAAAAAGTTTGAAAAACGTTATAAACTAACTAGTATAAGTATTAATTATTTTACATGTTATATGATTTAAAGTAAATATTCTTAATAAACATACTATTTTAAACTTTACCCTCAATTTTCAAGTAATTTTCTGATACACACTTTTTTTAATCTAAAAGTCTTAATTTTTTCTTTTTCATTAATATTTAATTCAGATAATTGAATTCGACTAAAATTAATTTATTGCGTTTAAAAGGTCCATTCACGTTATATAACATATTTTGTACATTTTACATCTATTTCCTTGCACTATTACAATACATATTTAATATAAGAGACCGTTCCGAACTTTACTCGACGATGTTTTATTTTATAAAATTTCTAAAAGTTGTCCCCAATTCTTTGTTCTGTATAGAATTGGGGACAAATTTTAACTTTTGTAAAATTAAAAATTCAACGAATAAACTTCGGAACCGTAAGTTTTACTCCGTATACCGGTACTACGTCCTCAAAGGGATGCGTCAGACCTACTTTACCCTCGGGTAAATATATTCGACAATTTCGTTTTATTTAAAAAATACGCATCAGAATCGAAAATAAACATACTCACGTAATTGCTAATTTTTAATTCTGATGATAATTCGAGTGTTTTGCTACGTATTTTATTTATATAAGGTGACCCTGAAAAGAAAATTTGATTCTATTTCGTATATTTTCTGGAAAAAGAACGAAATTTTCGAATACAATTTATCGGCAGGTAAAGTAGGTCTGACACATCGCTTTAAAGCGTATAATAATCTTAATAAATAATAAATCTGCTTTAATAAATAAGAAAAGAAATACATATTTTATACATGTTTAAAAGGAAAATTATTAACAGTCTCAGTATAGCCTTCTAAACTAGCAATCAACCTCAATTTACAAAGTACATTAATAATTCTTTTCGACTTCATACAGTTTTTGTGCCCAAATAGGAACTTCCACAATTTAGAACACAGTATACGTTACTGCCTTTCATTCCGTTACTCCGCTTTTATTTCTTCTACCGTTTTACCACATTCTCCTTTAAATCTTTATTTACATTTCTTAATCGTTACAAATGTTATCCAGCCTGCGGCATTTGCCGCGAGTGGCGCCAGCATTGCTACACGCAGGTTCTCAATGTTGACAAGTCGCAAGTAGTAACAGCCGGCTTCGGGAACATCAACAACAAGCGCGAAGCGCGCCCGGGAAGAGCAGACGGCCCCGCCGCACTTCATAGGTGAGGTTAGGCTCGCCCGCCCGCCCGACACAACCGTCAGCTGGAGCTTCGAGGTTATGTTTACTCGGGCTCGGCTCTACCCCGCTCCCCAGGGCCGCTCGCGAGCAAGCGCGCGCGCGCGCGCGCAACTTATGTATATTTCCTCTTCTGCGTCGACGACGAGGATGGTGGGGATCAACTGCACGAATGGAATGGCCATCGATCGGCGATGCGCGTTGCCGACGCGGCTGGAAATATACCTACACCAGCGGCAGCGCACTTGCTCGGTGTATGTACTTACATACGGTGCGAGTAAAAGGTTAATTGTTGTTGTTTTATTGGGGCTTTTTTTCAAGGTGCACTGCATGCGGTGAGCAAAGGAATGTTGTCGGGGATCTGACGGTGCTTGTGGAAGGGTGAGGAGGGAAATTTTATTTGAAAATTCCTGGGTTTGCGGTGGGAAATTGGGGCTTTTGTGTGGATTTTGGAAGGGTGCCTGCGAACTTTGGGGATTGTGGTTCGATTTGCGGAGTTTCCGGGGGTTTTTTCATTGGTGGTGGTTTTGTCACAGCTGTTGATTTTTCTTGTTTCACCTTGCAAACTGGATCTTGCCTTAAGGAAGTTTCGAAAGAAAGAAATTTTAATATATTGTTTCTTTTATGTTTGATAAAAAATGTCCACAGTAGCTTTTTTTATAATTTCCTAATTTATATTCAAAGGTATTTGTACATTTATATAGTTATAAACAATTTCGAATTTCACAATGAACACTACTCATGCATAATATATAACAAAAAATTAATATAAAGTTCTGCAATTTACCATAATTTAACATAATGATGTAACGAATTTATTTTCAAGTTACTTTCTTGCTTTAGCCAAGCAAACATATCCTTTTAAAATCATATTGATTGCTGGAATTATTCAATTATGAAACAAATTGAATTAAGTTCTGCAGTTGCTGCTTTCATAAGGAGTTTGATGCACTATACATTGCATGCGCAGACACACACACACATGCTCACACAGTAGTTTATTTTGTAAAGTGCAATTGAATAACAAGAGTCACTTCCTCCATTTGAACAGGTAATGCATCGCCCTACTCCTGCTGTGATTCATCATAGGCATCGGGACATGTGACTCGTATGGGACAGGAGAGATAGAGAGTGGGAGAAGTGAACGGCACCTTGTTTAAATCCTATGATGGAACCAAGGCTGCTAGTGTACGACGAGGTGTCATTCGTTATCAGTCATCTACCGCTCTACACCTACCAGATAAGAGTTAATTCGATCAGTACGATTTCTGCTGCCTTGTAGTAAGGTAAGGATATAATGTTTACCTGTATCAAGTGCACTGCTGTTTACATCTGATATTTTGTTCTATTTTGTAGATATAAAGAGTGGTTTATATTGTTATCAATTTTATTCTAGAATAAGAAACTTCGTAGAAATTATAGTCACAGTTTTTCAAAAGCCTTAATTACTTTTGTTATTAAAAATTACACTGTAGCAATATCAGAATGTGTGTAAATGAGTAGAAAAGATATTTCTTTTTTAAAATATCCCAGTATTACAATAATTAGATTGTAAATCTGTGGGTTCAAGGCATAATGACATATACCACTTTCTTTGATAATTGAATTTTCAGAGCTTTTGGTACCCTTACATAGTACATTTTCATATAATAATGCAAAAAGTTAGAAAAGTTTACAAATAAATGATCTACTTATGCCTTTATCCACAGAAATATAAAAATAAAATGTAGATTTTTAAAAAAAAAATTTTTTTTATTAATCTATATTTGATCATATTGTTAATTCTTTAAAAACATTATTATTGTTATGGTAAATGCTATATTGGTATTTTTTAAATACATATAATTATTCTTTTTTTTGTACACATACATACAGATTATAATTTATAATTGAATTTCATTGGGATAGTAAGAAAGAAATAGTCACTGCATTAAACTTTAAAAGATTAAAAATTAAAATTTTCCAAATATGTATTTTCTATTACTGGAAAAGGAAGCTATATTCTCACATATAGAGTTTTAAAAAAGTATACAATACTAAAATTATAATAGTTTTACAATCATTAATATATTTTTATTAAAATATTTGCCTTATAAAAAAGACTTAAATTTGCTTATCTAAATTACAGATTTTAATATGGGAATGGAGCCTACAATAGCAGAGCCACATTTTGATATTTGCATTGATGAAAATGACATAATTACTGGTGCTACAGATATTGTAAAATGCTTAAGGCCTTCATGGACTAGTGAGCAGTTGTCACACAAGGTAATATCAATAATAGCATACACAATTAAGTAGATAAAAAGTTATGTTTGTAGTAATATGTATACAAGAAAAGTTTACAGCTAATATGAAACATTTTTTGTTTAGATTTTTACCAATGGAATTTCCAATAAATTAGTAGGAATTTGGTGTGGAGATAATTATAATCAAATGGTGCTAGTTAGGGTTTATGGACACAAAACAGATCTTCTTATTGATAGAAAGGAGGAAATCAGAAATATTAGGGTATGTTTATGTTTACAACAGTATACAAATATTAAAAAGAACAACGTATATTAAATAAATAAGCCTTAATAATAAAATCATAAGTTATAAAATTTCGAAAACCTGTTAAATAAAATTAAGCTATTTGAATAGCAATTTTTAAATGCTCTAAAAAATTAAATATGTTTGTATTTACATTATAAAATTGTTACTTTACTTTATAGATATTGCATAACGCAGGACATACACATTCCATTTATGCTACTTTCAATAATGGACTTGCTTATGAGTTTCTTGAAGGTGATACACTCACAGTTGATTCAGTTAGGAAATCAGAAATATATGAACTGGTAGCTAAACGCATGGCTGAAATGCATTTACTAAGGCCTTCATCACCTGATCTAAGTCATGATGAGCCAATAATCTGGCAAAAAACTGAGAAATTCATGCGTCTTATGCCGAAAAATTTTAATGATGCTACTAAACAAATGAAGTAAGTTACAAAACTGTAGTAAAAAAATTTTAAATTTATCAGAATTTTTTATCAATTTTCTAAATTTATCTATTAACGTCTAGTTAATGAATAGATTTTTATCTAATTGAAATATATTTAAAAATTTTCGATTCTTTTTATCGTCGTCTTACGATATATATATAATATTTCTTCATTGAAATATGGACCAATTTTATTACAAAATTTTAATATAAATATTTTAAAATAAATAATGATTAAAAACTACTAATTTTTGTTTCAGATTTGAGAAATTGATAAAGTCTCACTCTACATTGTTACATGAGTATCAAACATTGAAAGAAAATCTTTCAAAAATAAATTCTCCTGTTGTATTTTGTCACAATGATTTATTGTTGACAAACATATTGCATAATCAGGAGGAAAATAAGGTGACATTCATAGATTTCGAATATTCTGCGTACAATCTTCAAGCTTTTGACATAGCAAATCATTTTGCTGAGTTTGCTGGTAATCATTTTTAATTATGATTTATTTGTATTCAACTAGATTGATAATTTTTTTTATCTTGCTAAAATGTGATTCATTATCTGTTATTTTATTCCCTATAATAAATCTTTATTTTATTTCCTAGATTATCTAATCACAATCACAATCATAATTTTTGCATAACAAAGATCTAAATCAAAATATAATAAAATGCTATTTATCTTGCATCTATTAGTCTTTATTTATTTTACAATGATTTATTTTTAAATACTAGTTTTATTAAAACTTAACTCAAAAATATTTCTTGTAATTAATATAATACACTTTGGTATAGGAGTGGATAACCCAGATTATTCATTGTATCCTGACGAAGAATTACAGAAGTCATGGTTAAAGGTTTATCTACAAACTTACAAAAATACTACCGAAGTATCAGAAGAAGATGTCACAGAACTGTACAAACAAATCAACCAGTGTGTACTTCTGACGCACTTCTTTTGGGGCTGCTGGGCTCTCATACAAAGTCAATATTCACTCATCGACTTTGACTTTTTAGAGTAAGTGAAGTGATCTTGAACGTGACAATGACAAATATTTGAACTGTAAATGTGTTCTTTGATAATCAGTATTTAAAGACGGTGGAAATTTTTATGAATGAAAGAGATCATTTTAAAGGAGTTAAAATTTTAATTTATAGCATTTTATATACATATTTTTGTAAATATCGAGTTTTTATTTAATGTTATAAATCTAAACAACGTTATATAAAATCACGAAAAAGACTTGAAAGTAATCGTAATAAGACGTTTAATTATAAGTTTTAACACAATCCAATGGTTTGTTATTAGATGTATATATAATAATCTAATTTAATTGGTTTTCTATGAACTTTTAGATAATTTGTCTATTACAAAATATAGTATAAAAGATAAATGAGGTTAATGAGACTGTTACTTTGTATAATTAAAAAACTGTTTGATTATCAACTTTTACATAAAAAGTATAAACTCATTAAAAATATAATTTAAGTTCTTTCAATTTTTATAAATAAGAGTGTTAAAAAATTCTGTTTTTATTTAATTTTAGGTATGCAGCCCTCCGATTTAACGAATATTTTAGAAGAAAACAATTTAATCACAAGAGTGAGAATGGTATTAGGAATATTTAAAAAAATTTCGTTAGAATTTGAAATTCAAATCTTCCTTCGCCAAAGATCTATTGTATTTTATTTAAAAGACAATAGACAATAATAACTTTTTATCACGGTACGTTTGACGCGCGGGCGTGCAATAAAAGAAGAATCAATAATGTTATTTTTGAAAGGTATTTTGTAAATAAAAAGAGAAGTGATGTGATAGTTATACCTGTAACGTAATAAGTGAAAAGAAAAAATTCCACATAGGTAGTGTAAAAATGTAATATAAATTTGTTGCTGAAGTTTTTATCTACGTTATTGGCAAGTTACGCTTATTCTTCAGTTGTATGATGTGAATTCTATAGAAACTACTGAATGTTATGAGTAAATGCAAAAATATATAGATTCGTCTGAATGATTTATTTTTCTAATAATTTTATTTACTTCCAATATCAGTTAAAACTTGTGTCTTCAAAAGAATGTACAGCTACGAAATTTAAATGATTATGTGCTAATATATATAAAATGTTACTATAAATATTCGTTTTATAAAAAGTTGTACACCTATTTTCTTTTTTTTCATTATTAAGGGGGAACTCTACTGATTTTTGTACCAAATAATCGAAAAATTTGTTACATATTTTTTATATTTATAGTTGTATAAACATTTTGAGACCTACTGGATGCTAAAAATTCTTAGTTATACCAAAATTGTAGCCAATTGAGTGAAACTATATTCAATAGCATACGAAATTAAAACTTTAAACGCGTTTTCCTCAAAACTTTCTTTTTTAACGTCAAAAATTTCTTGCGCAATTCATGACCATAGATATTTTTTAAACTTCCAGAAAATATTGTGTTTAAATTGTGTTTAAATAGTTTCATAAATAACAACAGAACATTTTTTATTAACTTTTGTGGATTTAGAATTGAAAAATATTCTTGAATTTTTCAAAATAGATTCTGTCAAATGTTTGTGCGCAAGGAGCTTTATTAAAAGCTCTTGTTTTTATAACAAAAATATGAATTTTCTCTAATAACTTAGAAACAAATTTTAGTGAAAAATTCTCAAAATTCTGTGCAATCTTCAATTATGACAAAAAAGTTACCAAAGATTTAATACTATTGGTCGAAAGAGAAAAGTTTCTTTAAAAAGCAGTAGAGTTCCCCTTAAGTCAATGAATTATTGCTTTTTATTTTTGTTTACTTCACCATTCACGCTAATAAAGTATATTAAATTTATTGTAAACATTTTCGACGCCGAGTGCAAAAAATGTTTTACGTTTCATTTACATTTTACTCGATTATCTACTGAAGAAAATACACATGCAATTTAACACTCATCTTTATTATTGCGTCGACTTTCTCTTCATTCTTTTCTGTGATTACATCAAAAGTATTCGCCTAAATGTATTTATTATGCGCGCTCGTGTATAGTGGCAATAAAAGCAATCAAATTTTTATGTCAATTCACGATGACCCAATTATCCATACACACGCGTTCGGTTTATAAAATTCAAATTACCGCGTAGGCAATCAAATAAAAATCGACTATACATATATATGATATTGTAAGGTTTTATTTATTTACGTCAAGTATAAGAATTGTATGCTTACATAATTTCAATTAATTTTTTCTAACTTTACACACGATACTTGTACAGAGTAATAAAATACCTAATGAGTGATTAATTTTAAAAATGACTTCCATGTAACAATGCGAAATAATTTCCTGGAGATTATTATACACTTCCATGTGCGAGTTTTTACCGGAAAATTCCACAGGTCTTGCAGCAATCTAACGGTATATCAAATGTTCGCTCTCGCAGTTTTATTCATTAGCTATAATTACAAGGTGGAAACTAATAAGTAAGAATGTAATTTCACACGTTTCAACAATCATGCAAATGAAGTAAAGCAGTGTTTAACTAAAATAGCCTAATAGAGAATATTTGTATGAATCATACGAGAAGAAAAATTTGGTATTTTTGATGTAATCTAAAATTATGCGCTGTTTGTTTAAATATTAAAAAAATAAATTAAATTAAATAACAAATGATAATTAGCTAAACGTTCTCATTCACGTGATTTTATCACAATTTTTATACAATTTTTCTTGGCTCATTATTTTGTTTTGATTCTATTTCATTCTTTGAATTTCATTTTCCTAATGAGCTTATTTTGTTTGCAAATTATCGTAGTAAATAATAGCACGGTTAGTTACTAACTCAAGGAAAAAATCAGAGCATATCTCAAGTGATCAATTTATATACTTTCACAATAGCGTTTTCACACCACGAGTCTTCATTCATGAAAAACTCGCTATAACAATGCATCATGTAAGATTCCAGTTCTCGATGTTTCTTAAAAAAATTTCACTGACAAATTAATTTAAAAAAATAAAAATATTAACTTTTAAATCAAGATAGATCATATTTTCATTATGATATAGTAAATTTTTGTATTACTGAATTTGAAATATGAATAATTTATGAATATTCAAAAAACATTTTAAACATCTTAAAAAATTAAATGTATATTATTCAATAATACATACATTCCTATTTTTAAACTGAACTTGATTTCCAATCTTGAAATCAATATTTTACCTGCTACACTACAAAATAGAAACAGCGAGGTGCAAACAGGACGATGTTACACTTTTGGAGACGATTGTGATAATGGTGAGACAAAGTTTTAAGGCAATACTCAATATTTCGTTAATTATGGATTTTCTAATCTAACTTTTGTTTCAATTTCATATTTTCTAACTTTTTAGACAGAATTCATACTTCTAACAAAATCTACAAAATTCTATCAAATCATCTTTATACCGAGGATTCTTTTTCGATGTATCACTTCTCATCGTAAGTGTGTAGGAGGATGTGTATGTGAGAGTATGTGCGAGAAAGAGAGATAGAAAGAAAGAGACTAAAAGCTTAAATTGAAATATAATTGAAACATTTTTGTTGAAACTGTTTTATCGCGCCGTAGAAGAAAAGTGAAACTTTTAATACGTTAAATCACTATTGGCAAGTAATTAGCCATTTTTAGTGAAACGGCCAGTTTCTGGTTCAAAAATCGTTTCATAATGAATACTATATCGTATGATTCATAATTAAAATTATATGTATATACGGAAAAAATTATAAAATGAATTGTAGAATTTCAAAGTGACGTTGCGAGCGTCTCAGGCCATTACTACTATAGTTATACCTAGAAATCAAAATTCCATCCGTTACTTCAAACACCATTTCACTGCAATTTTCCCAAAAACAGCTTTTATTTTACGTCAAATAAATTACTTCCTCAGACATAAACGTTCTATCTCCTAAAAAACCTGTCCAACAAAATCAACCACTCCCCCTCTTAATCATCTATACATACCCGCGTATTTTCACTCTCGCAACACAACATTCAAATCAATCAACGCGCGCCACGCACGCGCGCAATTTCTAATCCTCCTCGCTCGATCCTTATCTTACAAGGTGAGAATTCGAATTCGCCTCGTCGAGAATTCCGCGCGCGTGCGGTATATCGCGCAACCTGTCAAACTCCATCTATATATACACGCGCACATGCCGGACACCTAGTGTGTACAATATTATATGATGCATCACGCGCCTCCTGCGCCTCATGCACTCCGCGCTAATCCGGAGCTCGCGCGGCGCGCAGGTGTTTTTTTTTTTTACTTTCGACCGGCCGCGAAAAAGGAGCTATGAGTGTCTGGGAAAGAGAGAGTGAGAGAGAGAGAGAGTCGTGTGTGGTGGGTTCTTTTATCTCTGCGTCCGCGTGTGCACGCTAATGCGTCAGCCACACGCTCGGTTGCGCGAAAGCGTGCATACATACAGTGGCATCTCGCTGTATTGGCCGCGGCGATGTAACGAGAGGCTACCGTATGTAATGAGGAATATTTGTGAAGAGTGTAAGTGGTTCCTATTATCTTATTTTCAAGAATAGCGCCGTCTTACGGTCGAGTGACGTGATCTGGGTAGTACAAAATACACAGGCTCTTATGGGCATTCAATGAGAATAATATTTTTTTAATTACGAATGAATCAGAGAATATCCTTATAATTTATTTTAATAATACATAAATATGTCAATTCAAGAAAAAAAATTGAGATCACACAGATTGTCAGAAACTTATTTTCATTGAATGGCCATAACTAGAGCCTGTGTATTTTGTACTACCTCGATCGTGTCACTCGACCGTAAGATGGCGCTATTTTTGTGTACAATTTATGTCGTGCTATGATTTTGGGCCGATTTGACAAGAGACTCTCTTAAAGTTCTTAGAGTGAGTAGTCACTCCAGAAGTGGGCAAATTTTGACCAATTTGATTATAGTAAGAATTCGACTCTAATGGAGACGATTTGCATTCTAAATAGAATGAAATTTCACTCTAATTAGAATGCAAGTCGACTCCATAAGAGTCGAATTCTCACTCTAATTAAATTGGTCCAAATGTGCCCACTTCTAGAGTGACTGCTCACTCTAAAATCTTAAGAGAATATAATAAAACTGTACATTTTACAAAAAGCATAGTAGCCCTAAATAAACTTTGACTTGATTTTGCGTGAAATTTACTTAGTAAATTTACCTCGTAAAAGATTGCGGTTGTATTTTCTTTGGTTCGGTATTTCGATTATAATTTAAAATAAATTAAGTTCTTGGAAGAGTAAAAACTCGTTCTAGAACTGGGTAAATTTAGACTAATTTGACTAGAGAAAAAATTCAACACATACGGTGCCGATCGAGGTATCGATTTACGTTCAAAATAGAGTGAATTTTTACTCTGAAAAGTGAGTGATGTTAATTTCTCTTATGTGAGTAAAAATAAAGTTTAATTACAGTATATGCATATCGACTCCATACGAATTAAATTTTCACTCTATTCATGATTACAAAATTGCTAATTGCTCCAAATCTGCCCACTTCTATATTGATTTCTCACTCTAAGAACTTTAAAGATTACCGTATTTTAGTACATCATAGCATATATTTATAAAAAAATTGAATATACATTGCTCGAAAAACATTCGGTACGTTTAACTGCAGTGTCGGTATCTTCGAAGTTCTATATTATAACGTCGGCAAAGCAACTTTAAGAATCAATAGCTTTTTTAGATTTTTGTTTAGAAAAAAATTCACTGCAAATTTACAATCGAGCAAATGATAAGTCCCTTGGAATAAGAGTGAATCTTTACTCGCGGAGTTTCATCGTGTAACTTTCAATCGAATTAAGTACCTACTATATAATACACATTTATGTACACTAGCCTCTTAGTTACATCGCCGGCAATATACCAAGAGGCCACTGTACGTAAACGAACCTATATACACCCCTACGCTTCTGCACATTTGTATAAAATGCATGCACACGTGCGTCGCTCGCTCGCGCATAGGTATACCGAAGTGAATTACCCTCCCACACACGTGCACTTGCCGAGGATGTGTGCACGCGTGCGTGCGTGTGTCATTGTGCTTGCCGCCGCAGCTGAGGGTTCGGCGCCCCGCGACGATGGCAATATCCTCGCGCGTGTCATATAATAATCATCCGTCCCCGCAATCCTCGTAACAGATGAGACATTTCCCGATGAAAAAAGGGTGAAGGATGCGTTTTGAGAGAAGAGAAAACGTATAGATATGTGTAGCTGCAAATGCGACTAATTAATTTGTTTCCACTCTCGCTGTACGACGTTGGAAAATTAGAGTGCGAGAGGAGGAGGGAAAAGGAAAGAGGAGACGGAAAGCTGCGTGTTTTTGACGTGCGAAACAGAGTGAACGCTGCACGCTCGCGCGTGTGGAACGTATAGAACGAAACACGGGGCGGAGGAGCGAGCGAACTTACGATGAGAGGAGTTGACGGTCAGAGATACGGTGCGGATGAATTTTGAATTGCCCGCCTTTTTTCGCGTGCGTGTGAAGTACTATTTTTGGAGCTTTGAAGTGTTTCTTTTTTATTGTGAACCTTTTTGTAGCATACTTGCGATTATTGCTCCGAAATTGTTTCAGAGCTCTTGCGACTACTGCTCTAAACATTTTTTGGAGCTCTTATGTGATTATTGAAATTATTTAAAAAAATGTTTTTTGAAGCTCTTGCAACCATTGCTTTAAACTTGTTATGATGCACTTGCGATCGTTCCTCCAAAAATGTTTTAAAGTTTTGGCGATTGTTGCTCCAAAAATTTTAAGAATACTTGCTGATATTGCTTGAAAGCTTTATTTTAGAGTTCTGATGAATACTGCTTCAAAATATTTTTGATCATTTACTATCATTGCTCCAAAAATATTGTAGTGATTATGCGAGTATTGCTCCAAACTATTTTTTTAACAGTTGCTGATATTATTTCAAAACTACATTTTACAGCACTTGCAACTATTGCTTCAAAAAAGGTTTGAAGCACTTAAAACTATATTTTGAAGCCTTTGGGATTGTTCCTGCAAACTCCTGTTTTAAGCCCGTTATTACTCCACAATTGTTTTGGAACTCTTGCAATCTCTACTCTACTGGTTTAGAACATTTTTAATTACTGCTCCAAAATTGTTTTAGACCCAGTTAATGCGATTGTGGCTGTTTTGGATCTCCTGATGCAATTTCTACTCCGAAATCCTTTTTAAAGATAGATCTCTATAAAAACATTGCTCCAAATTTTTAAAATTTATTTTTGTGTTTCACAATCAGTAGTATACTCAATTCTTTGAGTATTGACACTTTTTCTCTAATATCTTTACATAGAAACTGATTTTTATTTCTCCTAAAGAAGCTTTGTAATAGTAAACAAAAGTTTTCAAAAAAACACGTTAGAAACATGTTTTGAGTCATTTGGAATAAAAATACACTTTTTTAGAAAATATCTGTATGAATGTGTGTGTGTGTGTGCGAGTATGTGCGTGTGTGTGTGTATTTTAGAGAGCGTTTAAAAACTCACCTCTAAAATAAGTAAAAAATATAAGAACAAGTATATAAACCCTTTAAATTTACGCAACCAATAAATCCAGAATACACTGACCGTCTCGACAATCAAACCTCTGGTAAAAGACCGTCACTTCTTCCGCTGACACTCTGAAAATCCACAACACTTTGCCCTCCCCTCACCCATGCATACTCTCAGCGCGCAACTCCTCCATAGGAAGTACATACACCGTCCGCATCCTCCTCGTGCTCAAGACAGAGACGGAGCGAGACTTCACCGTATCGCCAAAGAGAGACCCCCTATCTCTCTCGCTCTCTCTCTCTCATCTGGCACTAACAATAAGAGATACAGCGTGCAAGACAGAGACAGGCGCAAACTTTATGCCTCGTCTCCACTGCACATTTTGAACCCCATGTCGCTTCAATGTATAACATCGTAACATACCTAAACGATTTGAACACAGTCATATAAATCAGACACAGCTACATATCGCACCAGCAGCCTAATAAACATAATATAAATCTTTCTCAATATCTCGAGTAGTACCCTCAAATTTCGAGCCAGGACAAATGTTACATCCCGCTTACTCGAGGAGCCAAAGTCATCGGGACCTCGGCCAAAGTGCCGCTAGTGGAGAACCGCCCATCGCGACAGTGTACAGCTGCAGAGGGGAGAGGGAGGGAGCGATATATACATAGCCAACACAGCCGCGAGAGCGACAGCGACAGATATACACAGTCACTCCGGCAGGAACGAGACTGTACACCGCAGTAAAGACACACGAGCACAGCGGAGCAGCAGCAGTGAGGCCCGTCGCCAAAGGAAACGTCGCCTCCGCTATATATACCTACACTCCTCCGCGAATCCGTCGTCGTGTGTGCGCGCGCGCGCGCCCGTGCGTACATGTGTGGACGTACAGCAGTCGTACAGCGCTGGTGCACGCAGCGCGATATATACGTCGACTCGATCCTCGAGAGCAGAGCGAGAGAGCAGCAGCGCGCGCCTGCATGACACGTACGGGGCGTGTACTTTCCGGGGTGTCTCTCTCTCTCTCTCTCTCTCTCTCTCTCTCTGTCTATCTATCTATCTGACTTTTCTCCGCTCGTGCAGCGTCGATTATTTACAGCGAGAAAAACAGGGACACAATCTCGCGCGTGATTCCCGGTTTCCCACAGTGCGCGTTATCCTCCTGCGGGAAGACACACCACGTACGCATACATATATAGAGTGCGCAAGTGAGTGAGAAGAGGAGAGCCATCGCAGCCGCCCCCCCGCGCGCGCGCGCAGTGTAAAACACTTCACTCTCTCTCTCTCTCTCTCCTCCGTGTACTCCTATCCTATCCAGTGTCCGTGTGCGCGCGCGCGCGTGTGTGTGTGAGTGTGTTCAGCGAGCAGAGCAGAGGAGAGCCAGTGCGCGTATCGTATAGTATATATTGTCCCTCGAAGATGATGCCCGCACCGCCGGCCGAGAGTGAGCTTGGCCAGGGAGCGGCCGCGGCACCCACATCCTCCTCCTCCTCCTCCTCGTAGTGTCTCCGAGTCTCGACCAGTCTCGAGAAGCAGATAGTGAGTGAGTGATAGTGTGTGTAGGATATTTAAGTGCCAAGAGAGAGAGCGAGAGAGAGAGAGAGACAGGTGTATAATAAGGAACAACTACAACCCGCAGGAGGCTAGCCGCGAGAGAGAAAACGCGGACGACAGCAGCAGCAGCAGCCGTGAACTTCGCGCGCATGCCTCGGCAGCAGCAGCAGCAGCTCGCACGCACAGTTTAATCTCGCCATTTTGGAGGTGAGAGAGGAGAGAGAGAGAGAGAGAGAGAGAGTGAAAAAGAAAAATGCAGAGTGCGATGTGTGTATCGTGAGAGAGTGCAGCGGTGAGTGTGTTTTTGGAAACGGGCCTGCACGGGAGGGTGTAATGAGCCCGAGTGTGCACGCGCGATCTCTCTCTGTCTGTCTGTCTCTGGATTTTGTGTGTGTGTGTGTGTGTGTGTGTGTGTGTGTGTGTGTGTGTGTGTGGTGTATGGTACGCCTTTCTCTTTCTCGTGTTTCTTGATGATGAATCTGTGTGTATGTGTGTGTGTGTGTCTCGCTCACTCTTTGGGTCTTTGCAGACTGTTGTGTGTCCACTGTCTGTCTCTGTGTTGTCCCCTGTCTGCTGTGGATGCACCGCTTTGGCTTGTGTTTCTTAGCGAGTACCTGGTTATTGTAGTTGTCCTGTTTGTTTGTTTGCTTAATCGATTGAATGGGGAGCCCCATCGGTCCAAGCACTTTTGCAATGCGCGACAGGGAGGATTTTGGGGGATTTCGCATGGGAGCGTAGTTTGAGTCTTCGCTGTGCACGGTAAGGTGAAGTACCCTGTGCGATGAATATTCGTAGCAAAGAACACAGAGAAAGAGAATTGAGTTGCTCGAGTTTACGAGAAGGGAAGCCTGAATCAAAGTAGTGCCTAACTTTAGTGTTATCTTGAACACCAAACTGGTTTAAGCGTGTTTTTAACGTGGACCTGGGTGTGCGATAAACATCAAAGTTAAGTGATATCTTGGTAAAGGACAATGGGAAAACGAACACATTTGTGCTTTAAAAGTATCTGGTTAAATGTCAGTTTCAAGGGAAGCCAGGCCCAGATTCCAGTTATGACATAGGCTTGCAGTAAACGAATAGAATATGATTTATTTATTTACAATGGTAGATGGACTGAACATACAAATGAAAGTGATACTCAGTAAATATATAGCTCATCCAAATCTATGGACTATAAACAATAGACTCAATTTAATTGAACAACAGAAGATTTCTTTTTTGTAGTTATAATAATAAGAATAATAATTATTATTGTTATTACTATTATTATTATTATTATTATTATTATTATTATTATTATTATTATTATTATTATTATTATTATTATTATTATTATAGTTAGCAATAAATGGCTAGTAGGACCATAGACTATCCATAAATCATAAGTTTTTCATGCACAAAGTGTTTAAAGAATGATATAGATTAATTAAATAGACCAATCCAGTCATTGTTTAAGTTCATCATCTCACTAACTTCCTTTATCGATTACAGATCTATAATTTGAAATATTTTTATTTCAAATAATAATGCTTGGTTGAAGAAACAAAAATACAGTGTTGTTAAAATAAACAAGCTTAACGACATTACAGTTTTTGTTTCTTTGATCAATCATTACTACTTAAGATAAAAATGATTTAAAAATGTGCTAATCTTCTTATTCCATCCAGCCTTTAATTAATTACTAAAAAAAATGAAGATATGCACATGAACCCTATTTGTTCTATATACAGTTGTAATCATTATTATTTTTATATTGAATTCACAAACTTTCTTCAAAATGCACTTACCTCGTTGATTTTGTAATAAGTAATTAAGTTCTATCCATGAGATCAGTAAACAAATGAATATGTATACTCAATATAGCCTTATGATTATTATAGAAAAATTATTCAACATTGAAAGTTAAAGCTAGTCTCTATTGAATATGTCTCTCTAACGCTTGCTTGTTTCTATCTCTCTCCAGTTGCTGCATTTTTATCTGATAGTACTAAGTAATTTTTAAGATGTGGATATCCTTCCTATCGCTGCATGCACTTGTAGACACTTGTAGACACTTGTAGAGGTGAGCCTTGGCACTCCTTTTCCTTCATGCAGGATGTTGATGATTTTGCAGGTCTGCCCCGACACCAAGGTGAGTGCGACACGAGAACTCTGAGTGCTGCGGAGCGTCGTTAGCACAGCCCCAGGGGATGCGGGTTAACTGCCACTCGTCCAGGAGTAGTGCCGCAGCTACTGCAGACGGTTCCCTCGAGAGAGGACACCAAGCCGGGAGAATTCGTGTTGGCATGGAGAAGCTCGCCTTGGATCGCCACTGATCTCTAAATGCTTTGTGAGTGTTTCGTTTAGCTGAGTATAGCGTACGTGTGGTTGCAAGGTGTGCGAGTTTGGGCTGGTGCTTTGCTATTGTTTCTGGTTCAGTGGACGTGGAAAACTTGTGATCTGCTTTATGAGTAAAAGGCCTTGGACTTTATTGATTGTTTATATGGCTGTTTGTGGCACAAGTATTTTCATATCCTTATTTAGTAATGAGAGCTGTTAACTTGGATTCTGTTAGTCATTTCTTGCATTTTTATTTCTAATTGTGTTGACAACAATGATATATCTGTGGTATAATAATTTTAATTAGTTCAGATGATCAAATATTTACTTACTAATTAATAACTATTGTTGTATTCAAGTTGATTAATTGTCATTTTGACATTATTTTTAATAGTTACTAAACACTGTATTTATTGTTAGTTATTTAAAAAATATGTAATATAATTGCAATTAAAATTATGCAATGATTATTTCTTAATAATATAAATGACGTTGCTATTATAATAACCATATAATTACATTAACAATTTAAAAATTATACAGTTCAGTGTTCCAAATTATGTCAATAAATAAACAACAGTAAAATAAATATGAGTCACCTTGAACAGTTTGATCAAACTTGTGCATCTCCAGAGGTGTAACACAATCCATGATACAGTCTTTTTGCTGGGTTCAATGCTCTTTCTCTCTCTCTCTTAATCTTTTCCTTTTTTTTTCTTATGAAAGATACACCTACATTAGTGCTTGTCTTTGTCATAAGAAGGCATTTGTTTTTATCAAATGCTCTGATAAAAGAGTTATGATGAAATCAATAAGTTATTGATGTGCCAATTCTTTTCTCTTAAGCTTACTGTTTTTCTGTGTATTGTCTTGAAGACCATTCAAGGGAAATACAAAAATCAATATCTGTATCAGAGTTGCGCATGTGTTAGAGCTAATTTAAAACTTTTTGTGTTATTATTTCAATATTGATTCATCAAATGCCATTGATACTTTTATATTAAATTTATAAACTTTTATAAAAAATTATATAAATAAAATATAAAGCAAAGTACTGTTTGTTATACAATATAAAAATAGCATCCATCAAGTAAATTTAAATTATATGCAACATCCCACTAGAAAATAATGCTATTGTAAACATATTCCTAATAATGACCTCTAGAACTCATATATAGCATTGTGTAATGTGTATGTGACAGTTCATGAAATGAATTATGGATGACCCACCATACATTTTGAGCACTAATCCTAAGATTAGGGGAGGAGGTGCATAGCTTAACTTGACTATATTTATAGCTCTCCTAAAATGATAGTTTCAAGCACTTTTATTAATCCAACTTCTGTTTATTAACAATTAGCAAAATTAAATAATAAATGATTTTATGTATATAATTGTGACCATGTAGTAATATTAGAATTTCCAATAGTTAATTTCTATGTCATGCATCCATTTTCTTATGTCTAATTATACTTTTGATTTGTTTATATTATCATTTCTAATCATTAGGCTACTATATAACATTGCCTTTATGTATGTTTATTTAACTCCATTTCTACTTTTAATCCTTCTTTTCATTTTCTATGCTTAATTAATGTGCCATACACTTAATTATACTTCTGAGTTATTCATATTATCATTTTTAATCAGGCTATAATATAATACTGACTTTACTTACATCTATTGAATTCCATTTCTCCTTTCATTCTTTTTTTAAATGTAGAACACTCTTAAAATAATGATTTCTGTTTAAAATAATATTTCTAAAAATTTTACTCCTTATAATATTGTCTTATATTGTTTTGAATCATCATTGTGCCATATGTTTAACAAATTACAAGCTATCATAAAGCTCAAAAACATCTTAAATTAATCGAAAATCTTTTTAACCTTGTGTTCCAAAGTAGTATCTAATTCTTTCATTGACATTCCCCAACATCTTTGCTCGTTATATTATTGTTTCGAACCCTTATGCTCCAATATAATATTACCTCTATCCTTATCTAACTCCATTCCAACTATGACTCCTTTGTTTCATTCTTTACACTATTATCTCACAAGACATACACCTAACGATTAACCGTGTAATTCCCAAGCCTTAGGTTAACCTAATATTTTGGCTGGATTGCACTTTCAGTTCAATAATAATTACCACAATCAAGAAAAGTATTGATAATTCTATTTAAATAATTGTGCCTATTACGTAGTTACTCTAATTTCAATGCATAATGCTTTTGTTTGCTTTTTATTATTCTTTCTAATTGTCACACTCCAACGTAACATTACCTTCACCTATATCCATTTAATTACATTTCTACTTTCCACTCTTCTTTTCCTTCTCTATCCTAATTTGCACCTAATTACACTCTCGATTCCTTTACGCTCTCCTTCTGCTCTCTGCGCTTAACTCTTGCATGCTCCACGCTAACAAACAAACAACCAACCATATATTACAACTCGGATAATCCATTGCCACCCCCTCCCTGGAATTAACCTTAAAACTTGGCTGCGCAGCTACGAGCCCCTGATTATCACCACTGTCCAACAATACCGTTCGAATTGCTCTCGCAGGCCAAGCGACCTACGGCCAGGGTGATGGACTGACAGAGGACAGCAAGAAGAAGAAGAAGCTGGCGCAGGTTTGGATCGAGGGCCAGTCGCAGCAGCAGCAGCAGGCCACCTCCACTGCCAACTCCTCCTCCACTAGCAAGCAGGACAGGCGAGAGTCGAAGCTGGACGTCGAGGCGGGCAACAACGAGGGCGGGGGCGGAGGAGGTGGAGGAGGGCAACACAGAGGCAAGAACCTGGGCCGTCCTGGAGGAGCCGGTGGCGGCGGCGGGGGCGGCGGGGGCGGTGGTGGGGGGAGGGACAGCCAGATTATGCCGCTGGTGCCGAGGCCGGGCAGCCTCAAGGACCCGGAGATCTCCGAGCTCTTCGAGAAGAACGACCCGGAGAAGATCTTCGAGGACCTGAGGGAGATCGGCCATGGCAGCTTCGGGGCGGTCTACTACGCCAGGTGTCTGCTGTCCAAGGAGATTGTGGCCATCAAGAAGATGTCCTATCTGGGGAAGCAGACGATGGAAAAGTGGCAGGACATACTGAAGGAGATACGCTTTCTCAGACAGCTCAAGCATCCCAATACAATTGAGTATAAGGGATGCTATCTCAGGGACCACACTGCCTGGGTGAGTGTTCATGGTGTTTGGATTATTTGCGGGGAAGTGTGAAAGTTGTGGAGATGTGAAAGTGGGAGGAGATGAGTTTTGAGAAACTAGTTTTGGGTTCGCTCTGAGTCATCGATGATACGTTTGTGATTATGAAAAGATGACCTTCTATGAAATAACTAAACTTTTGATTAAAAAGTATTAATCAATTGATTGATTTTCAATGAATTTGTATATTATTTTATTTACTTTTTTATTAGTTAATTAATTAGATTTTATTAAATAATATAATACTAAACTAAATATATAAAGCTGACGATGAAACTTTTTAAACATGTAATTTTTAAGTAAGTAACACACTCTACCTTGAAGAGTTGTGTGCTTTTCATTTACTTTTTTTTTTGCTTTGGCAAAGTGTATGGTGATCCATAAAAAACTTAAGAATGTTTTCGTGGGTGGATCTCATTTTTGAAGGTTGAGTCATCTGTTCTTAAAGTTACCAAAACTAGTTTTGGGTCCTCAATGAGTCATCAATGAATTGTATGTGATTATGAAAGGATGATGATTTTCTATGAAATAACTGAATCTTCGCTTGAAATATCTATTTTAGTTATTATCCTATTTGCATTTTTAGTAACTCAATCAATAAAATTGCTATTATTAACAATAAATAATAGCTGCCTAACTTTTCACATAACTTTTTAAGCATATAATTTAAAAGAGAACAAATTACAAGATTTAAGTCATAATCAAATTTTTAAATTGATAAAATAAATTGTTGATTAATTATTCAAATAAATATGACATTCTTAATTGTATCTTGACTCTTTGTTACTTATAATAAGTATCTCAGACTTATTAATCATAATTTATGTAACAATTCAATTAAAGAATAGTTTATTTTTGAATATTTATCCCATATAAATTAAAAAGCACATTAAACAACATTATAAGTAAAAGACACCATTTCTCTAATTCATTTAGCAAACAAACAAATAATAAAGAAAATCAAATTTTCCGATCGATTAACACTCTAAGGACGATACGACCTATATATTATCGTAAATCACTTACCCGTTAAGCGGAACAACCCGTATAAGGGTCGTAAAGATTTTATCAACTTTGATTTTTTTTCATTCAAAACGGAAAAATAATCAAATCATTTTTTAAGAGGTGATTTTCCCGTTCTATAATACCGTTTAAAAAATATCTAGAATTCGTTGCACCGTCCGAATCTGTTTGCCAGAATCGAAAAATTAATATTTTATGCTATTTTACAACTAGAATTAATTATTGCAAAAAGTCAATGCATTGTACGTAAGAAAATTTTGATGTATTGTCAGTCTTTAAAATGCTAGCTGAATATATCTAACTTGAAAAGATCGGCGATCCCGACCTTTTCAAGTTAGATATATGTAGGATGATCTATCCTACATTATTACAATGGTCTAAAATCCATTTTCCGATGAAAATTATTGATTAGGTTTAGAACAAAGTAACTTAAAAGAACAAAAAATTACTGCATTTGGAAATAGCTTCTTACACTGACAAAAAAGGGATTGGCAACAATTACTAAACACTCTAGTAAATTTCATTGTTGTTGGGAATACTAATTTTTTAGTAAAGTTAACTATTTTTTTTGTACTAAACAAAGACGTAACTTTAAAATTGTAAAGCAACATAAATTTTCTAGTAAATTTAACTTTTCATGAACAGAACTTTCCTAAAGTTTTTAGTTATAGTAAAAGTTATTGTAAGACAGTAATTCTAGTAGTATATTAAGTATATTATATTAATTATAATTAATTCTAGTAGGTTATTAAATTTTTTTTAGTTACAGTTACTAGAAGCATTTAGTTGTACCCTTTTTGTACCGGAAATTCTAGTACATGTTTAGTACGCGATATTATAAACTTGTCTCAGTGTAGAAAGATATTCTTTTAAGCAAGAAAGTTAATAATTCAGTTTAAGGGTATGGGATTAATTTTAATTCATTTAAATTAATTTAAATTTATTTAAATAATCATTCAGCTTTCTTAACATTAATAATGAGAAAAACCTTAATTTTCTTAATAAAACTTTTGTAATGGTAATTTTTTCATTTCGTGGTTTTCGAAGACCTAAAAAATACTGGCCAATAAAATGATTGAATTGCTTTAGCTGAAACGCACCTCATAATTAATCCCTTAACTGTTAAGCAAAATTTGACAAAGTGGGCCCAAAATGTCAAGACAAAAATCTCTGTATATTACAATTCTACGAAACTTAAATTATAAAATGTACATTTTCCAACTTACAAATTTAATAAAAACAATTCTTTCACTCACTTTACTTAAAAATGCATAAAAGATGCTTGTTAACTTATAATCGAGTTACGTGGTTCAATGCCACTTCATCGCGTGTGCATACGGTCCCGACGTCTTAATCCCACTTCCTTCAAACCCCACTCACGCGGTCCCGCCGACAGTCAATCGGTTACAAGTCAACACCAAAAGAATCCACATCAATCTACAACCTCATCCCCCCAGAAACGACAACTCTCACGCAAATCTCAAAATCCAAATCTCTCTCTCTCTCTTTCCAGCTGGTGATGGAGTACTGCCTGGGCTCGGCCTCGGACATAATCGAAGTGCACAAGAGGCCGCTGAAGGAGGACGAGATCGCGGCGATCTGCGAGGGCGTGCTCCGGGGCATGCACTATCTCCACTCGCTGGGCAGGATCCACCGGGACGTCAAGGCCGGCAACATCCTGCTCACCGAGAACGGCACGGTCAAGCTCGCGGACTTCGGCTCGGCGAGCGTCAAGTGTCCGGCCAACAGTTTCGTCGGCACGCCCTACTGGATGGCGCCCGAGGTGATACTCGCAATGGACGAGGGACAGTACGACGGGAAGGTGGACGTCTGGTCGCTGGGCATCACGTGTATCGAATTAGGTGGGTGATCGGAGGGTGAAGGAGGGGAGGATGTGCGTTGTGCAGGTAGTGTGTTAACGAAGGACTCGTTGGATTGTGTTGAAATTATTTGTACGCTTGTAACTTTACTCCTGCACAACGCAGACGTGCTCTCCCCTGTACTATGTAGATGTGAAACTGTGAACAAACAGGGAAAAAGGTTTTCACCCGATGGAGCGGTGTACGGAGAAACAAACGCCAGTACACACCGAGTTTCATGATGCTAGCTGTGCATGCTTCGTCCTATCGGTGTCGCTGAATTAGTGAATATTGAGTACTGAATTGAGAGTAGATCTTTCAATAATTTGCAGAGATGATTTTATCAAAAATCAACGCTATTTGTCAGAATATTGATCCGTTCAGTACTAGGGTAAATTTTAGTATGAATTACATATGGCAATTTTTACCCTTTAGTAGGATAAATTTTATCGCAAACTGCGGTAGGTATTACAATTGAATAGGGTTGTTTTTTCGTAAAGTTAAGGTACCTGACGTTTTCTGATTTTCATGGTAATTTTAATCAAAAAGTTACCTCTATAATGTGCTAATTCGAAATTTCAACAACCAATCAGCAGGTCTTGTATAGCGGCCTGTAATTTTAAAAAATGTTTTAAATTGTTAAATTTTCACTTTATGTATAGTTCAAAATCAGCGACTTTGAAAATTCTATTTTTTTCGTCTCGATATTCCCATCAGCAGATCACTCATAAATGAATTTTATTTTTAAAACGTAGCGATTTTTATACTTGGTTTGTATCAATTTTAAGAATTGCAAAATATGTTTTACTAAGGTATCATACAAACCAATAAATTCTGATCTAATTGTAAGATTGATTCGAGCATTGATTCAAGAGAGTACAATTAATGAGAAAAGAAGGTGGTAGTCTGGACCACTGTATTCCAATACAAAGAATTAATCGATGCAGTAGTAAAATTATGTCTTTAATATTGCCTTGTGAAAACTGATGAAAATTTAACCATTTAATGCTTGCTTTTACAGAAATGTTTTTTTATCCAAGAAGAGAAAACTTAAATAAATTATAGAAGAGAACTATAATTAAAAAAATAATATTTTGATTAAAGTATAATCTTCTTGAATGGAATCTCTTTGAATATTGTGAGAAGGAGATTCTTCTTAAATCAAACTGATTCCTTTTGATTTCATAGGAGAAGTTTCAGATTGCAACAATTTTTTCTTTTGACGATTTATTTAAAATTATTCTTCTTAGTTTAAAAACCCATTTCTCTCAGTGCAATTTTACCTTTTTATGCATGATCTGTGCACATATTTACGGTTTTATGAATGATTACTCTACAATTATAAAAGTTTTTAATACATTATAAGCGGTACCAAAAATAAGAGCAATGTGAGAGGAATGTAGTTAGTTAGCTAGCAATTTAGAGAGTCATATGATTTTATCAATTTATATACATCAGTATCAAAATATGCGAGTTTTGGAGCATTATTTCTGAAAATTTTAAATTATTTATCCCACAAAAGTAGAATGGTGAATTCTTTAAATTTTATAATTTTTTTCATGGCGATAAATGTTGCTGGAAATAATGATACCAAATATTATTTTTTTACGTTTATTTATAGAATTTTGTTTAAATCAATAGTATAAGGAACTAATAGTTTTCTCATTTCTTGTAAAAGAAAATATTGAAAATCAATGGTTGAAAGCTAACAGACTCAAATATTTTTATATGACATTTGTCATAAAATAATATTATCGCCCAAAAATATACATAATTAAAACTATTATTAGTAGGGAAAGCATGCAACGAAATACATTGTTTCATTTTGAAGTATTAATCATCGATATAGTGCAAGAATATAGTACGATTTTAATATCGTAATCTTGGTAATTTATCACAATAAAGTAACTACAACTAAATTCCTCTGCATATATGATATGGCTTATCACTATACATAGTGATTCTTATTGCACAATAACAACAGCTCATATTTTCAATACCCTTTTAAAAAGATTCTTCATTATTCATAATTCATAACTTTAATTCGATTTTGCGTGATCACGATTACACGCATACATCCTGTTTATACAATCAACGTTAAAAGTCAGTTTTTCTTCTAAAATTGCCTATAATTAAGTGTATTAATTATACTATCAATATTAACTTCTGATTTTATGTAATATCCCGTACACCCATATTCAACCTTTAAATTCGAGAATTTCCTAAACTGAAACTATTTTATAGAAACTTGTAAAATAACGAAACGATTTGCATATCTTAAAACAATACTGAAAGTTTCTTTTTAGTCCAATTATCAAATTTAAAAGCACATTTTTCACTATATAGAGCATCCTTCAATGATTAACTAAGTAAAAATGAAAAATATATTGTACAAGCAGTTCAACCTCAAAACCCTACTCCCCAATGCAATGAAAGAAGCATCCCAATATTCCTCAATCGCAACAACGAACAAATAATAAAGAAAAAATTCGTCTTCTCCCCGTGACGCAGCGGAACGGAAACCGCCCTACTTCAACATGAACGCAATGAGTGCTCTCTATCACATTGCCCAAAACGAAAGGCCGACGCTGAACTCGGCCGAGTGGACGGACGTATTCCGTCACTTCGTCGAGGTCTGCCTGACCAAGAGTCCCAGCGAGAGGCCGACTTCCGGGAAACTGTTATCGGTGAGTATGCGTTCGAAATCGCGCGAGCCGGGCGAGCCCGGCCGTATAATCATTGTAATATATCTCGCGCGCGACTGGGACCGAGGCGCGTTTGTTTATTCGCTTGTGATGAAGAGCGTTGGGTGGATATTGATGTTGATGGGGAAATGAGGAGGGGTTGGTTCGTGAATTTTTGGGGGGTGGAGGATTTTGTAGGCGATGAGTTTTGCGGAGTTTTGGAATTTTTAATGGGAAGTGTAGCAATTTGGTTAAAGAGTAGTAAAAAGATAACATTAACTGTGCTTTCTAGCAAGTTTTACCATATGTTGTAGTAAATTTTACTGCACTGAAAACAAATTCTTAAATCTAAGTAAACATTTCCTTTAATCGTACTCAGAAAATATTTATTTGAAAATAGTAAATATTTCTTAAATTAATAAATATTTATTGAAGTTTAGTAAATATTTATTGAAATTTAGTAAATATTTATTGAATTGATGAATACCAGTCTAAACATAATTAAATATTTACTATTTTCAAATAAATATTTTCTGAGTACGATTCAAGGAAACGTTTACTTAGATTAAAGAATTTTTTTTTCAGTGTGTAGTCTCTTAGAAATTTGACTAGAAAATGTGTAATAATTTGAAATTACTGGACTTTCACATAAAAATTTGAAAACTATATGTAAAGTTTTTCTCTACATTAAATAATGTAATTGAATATTTTAGGGACAGAATGTTTTGAAATAATAATAGAAAGATGTTGATTTTCTAGCTTGTAAATGATTATTTTATGGATTGTAAAAAATTAACTAATAGGAATGAAGCATTTCGTAAATTTTACGCGGTTGAACAATTTTAAGTTGCCGATTTAACTCAAGTAACAAGATTTCAGTTACAATTAAATTGCGAGCTACATTGTTATGATTTTTCTCGGAATCAAATGTTCGACTTATCAAGTCTGGTCAGATAAAAATAAAACTACTGAAGAAGATGGATTTTACCGTCTTTAAAAATATGAGTCGCTAATGACTCGACTGGTATACGTGAATTTATGCACGTTGTGCCTTTTTTTGTACAATTTATTTATTCAAATATAAGAAAAATAAAAGAAACTAGTACTTGAGATAAAGCTACAATAATTGACGCGAAAGGAAGCCGCGTTGCAATATAAATGCTCGATGATTTTTCTACAAACGGTATCTTTAAAAAATGAAAATAATAACAAAATGTTTGAATCATACAGTCATTCTTAATATACATTAATAATTTTTTTTTATTATACAGCATCAATTCGTGACGAGAACGCGTTCGCCTCAAGTTTTGATAGACCTTATTGGAAGAACGAAGGCTGCCGTTCGAGAATTAGATAATTTAAATTATCGTAAGATGAAGAAAATCCTGATGATCGATACCTGCGAGACCGAGAGTCAAGTTGGCGATGCCGATGGTGAGTTTACTGATTATTACCGACCCGATTTCCTCGTTCACTGATTTGAGTAAATTTATCCCAAAACTTTTAGAGAACAATCCAAATCTTACGAATTTTAATACGTATCTTTTATACCAAGATGGGGGAGAGCAGGGCTAACTTGCACACTTTTTCTTTAAATTGTCTTTTTCTTCGCATAGTTATAAATTCTAGGGTTATAAATAATTACGTAAATTTGTTTATACAACTATTTTTGAATAATTTTAATGAATGACCTGATTAGGTATTTAAAATATAATCGAAACAATTGAAAAAAATTAATGTCCTTTAAAACTAGTATAGTTAATCCTATTTTTGCTTTAAATTTTGTACATACTTTGACTATACGAAATTTGCACCTTCAGAATAGGACTATAACAACTCAAAATTCTATGTTTTTATAAAAATAAACAAGTAACGTAAAATATTCATAAAAACAAATTTCTTTACACAAATTTTATTATAAGTTTCTCAACTTTATAAAATCAATTTTCGAAGTGTACGCAGTGCTTCTAGTTCCCCACAAGCTATTCTGTGTACAAAAATCAAATTGAAACCAATTTAACGTTGAGATGTCATGTCTATATCCCAGGAGTGCGATATTTACATTTTACATTGTACAAGTTAGCCCCGTTCCCCCTCCCACCCCAAGACATCAAAAACTCCCCGCCTCACTCCAACCATCCTCGATCCCCAACCCCATCCCACGCTCAAAAATCAAAACACCCTCTCCCGCAAACCCAACAAGCCAGCCAAGCACCCCCTTCACCCCGCCCCCCCAAAAAAATTGACTCTCTGGCTTCATGGCAGACACTCCCGACGAACAAACAGGTGGCGACAGCAGCAAGAGCAACAGCATCACGTCCGAGCACTCGATCCACTCGATGGGCGTGTCGGCGAGCTCCCAGAGCTCCTCGACCAACTCCCTGCCCCATCAGAACGCCCTGGGCGGCTGCGGTGGCGGTGGCGGCATCGGCGGCGGCGGCGGCGGCGGCGGCAACGCCGACTCCAACGACTACGGCAGCGGCAGCAGCGGCGGCTCCGTGAGAAATCGCCACAAGATGTCGGCCGGCGTCACGGCCAATCTCCTCGAGCACGGGGCCAACAACTTCGCGACGATCAGGACCACGTCGATCGTCACGAAGCAGCAGAAGGAGCACATGCAGGAGGAGATGCACGAGCAGATGAGCGGATACAAGAGGATGAGGCGGGAGCATCACGGGGCACTGGTGAGATGTTGGGGTCTTTCGGGGGTCTTTGGGAATGGAAAGTAATGGGGGTGATGTGGGTGAGAGAACGGGGTGGAGCGATTTTTATGTTGGAATTTTTACGAGGAGAGGACAGTTTGAAATTGTTGGGGGGGTTTGAAATTTCGGGACGACGTTGTGATACTTGTTATAAAGTTTACAGGCGCCGACGATATATCTTCTTTGATTTGTTTAATCTGTTGAAGTGAATGTCACTCAGGAATGAGTGACTTTCGCTCTAAGAGTTTCGGTTGTGCTGGAATTGCGGCAAATATTTCAATTATTGATACAATTTTGATCTAATTTCTGTTTCAATCCTTATTTTAGATACTTCAGAAATATATTAGTTTTTCTTGTTAAATATTGAAAGTAAAACAAATCCTATCTTAAAAACTGAATGGACAATCAAATTAAAAAATAACTAACTTTTATATTAAAATCTTAACTATATATCTGCTACATATAAGTTTCGAGAAAATCTGTATTATCATCTATAACTATATTAAATTCTTTTTCTTTTGTTTTAAATAGGTCAAGTTGGAGGAACGATGTAAGATAGAGGTCGAGTCCCACAAGCAGCTGCTTGAGAAGGAGTACGAAAGTCTCATGCAACAGTTTAGCAAAGAATTAGAGAAATTGCAGGCCAGGCACCACCAGGAGCTCGATCGGAAGTCGAAGCAGAATCAAAACGCGGAGAAGAAACTCCACAAAGAAATAACAAGTAGGCACGAGGCCGATCGTAAAGCTCTCGAAACTCAGCAGAAGCGAGAATACAAGGTAAAGATTTCATATATAACTTATACCTTTTAAGTGCTAAAAAAATAATGACCCTGTTTTACTGAAATTTAAAACTTCTTTATTTATTGGAATAAATAAAGAAGTTTTATGAAATGTTTAGTTTTCCTGAAATTGTTATGAACTTTGGTACATAACTGTGAAATATACGGATATATGTAGAAACTAAAGGCCTACAAAAGATTTAACGCTTTTTATGCATAAAATTTGACATTCTTAAACTTCTTTACGTGGCAGAGTTGAATTACGGCTCGATTTCTTTTGTAGCTTAAAATGAGACCTGATATTTTAATGAGTGTATATTGAATGTCGTAGTTGACATTTCTACAAAATTATCAATATTTTTCTTTTTTAATGTAATATTAACGTAAAAATATAAATCGTTTCGCAGTTATAAATTTATCAAATACTAAAATATCAGAATTAATTTTTTGGCCTTCAAACAGACATTTTGAACCCAGACTTTAGAAAATAACAAATAAATGTGATACCAAAAGTTAAAATTCTTGCTGAATAGCCTATAAGAGACTTTTCTAGAAAAAAGACACGATTATTCATAAAATTACTTTCGCAACAAATCGCATTCAATCTTGAGTTAACTGAATACAATTATCAACATATCTATCATCATGAAGCAACGAAAACTTGTAAAAAAAGCTCATTTAAAACTCAAAAATACGCGTGTTTAGATTCTTTTATAAAATTTTCAGTGTACTCTCCCTTTAATTTAATCAAGTATATTGAAGTTTAAAATAACGTTCATAATTTATACACTTAAAATAGTACTTAATTATCACTTTCGCTACGGCAAAACCCATATGTGAGTCGCGAATTTCTTTCCTGTAGTGCGGCATGATCCGTATACGCATAACGCACGTTTGAACAAACGACATTATCATGCATTATGCAAATATAGCCTAACAATTTTCGGCAACTGTTTTCATCTTCTATGTAATGGTAAGAATAATTGTACCTAATTCGAAGTATAAGAACTTAATATTACATATCGACGGTTGAGTGGAAGAAGAGGCTAACTCGGCATTCGCTTGAAGAAGAGACTGACTTGGAAATTGCGTAAAGAAGGGCTACTTTAATTAATTATTTCACGTATTTAATCTTGCAAAGAACAACAATAAAAAATAGCAGAACGCAAAAACTTAATTTTCCTATTTTTTGTTACCTTTTACAAAATTGAACGCGAGAAATAATTAGTGAAAGTGACCCTACTTAACGCGATTTCCGAGTTAGCCTCTTCTTCAAGCGTTTTCTGAGATAGTCCCTTCTTCCACTCGACCGTCGATACGTTTTTATTCCCAGTCCGTTTATAAATAATAGCGTTAACAACACCGCAATAAGGTAAATCCATACACATTGCTAGCAGCGAAAGTGTTAAATTAAATACGAATTTTGGTCTATATACATCTCAAAATACCTAAAACCTAAAACAATGCAATACATGTATAACCTTTATTCACGTTGTTATCCAGGCATACAAAGAGAGGTGGAAAAAGGAGCTGTCGCAGGACGAGGTGACGCCGAAGCGCCAGCGAGACGCGACCCTCCAGAGTCAGAAGGACAGCCTGAGACAGATGGAGGCCCAGGAGGAGCAGCGTCTCGCGCGCGGTCAGCGGGAATACCTCGATCTCGAGATACGAAAGTTCCGCAGAAAAAAGTTACTCACCTTCCACAGCCTTGAGCAGGAGCTCCTTCGCGAAGTGAGTGTTCATACATCTAGTTCGTTGTAGGAAAAGAGCGCGATGGTATACGTCAGCTTAAGACTATTTATGCACTTTTATGTTTAATAATGTTTTATCGTGTGTTATGAAAATATCTGCATCACGTTTGTGGTTGTAATGTGTCATTCTATTTTAAATTCGAAGAATATTATTAGGGTTTAACTATCTGAGTATTTAACGCGAAAATCCCCTTACAAGAAGTAAACTTTTTTGCATATTTTTGGCGTAAGATGTGATAAGTAGATTACATTATTTATTTATTTTCTGCAAAATTTATACTATGTATAAAAACAATACAAATAAGGAAAAAGAGGGGTGCTCACTAATGCACAGTAAATAGGGGTACGCAGGGAAACGTACAAAACTAACGGTATTATTTAGAGCTTGGCAAAATATGAAAATTAAAAGAAAAAAAATTTTCCTTTTAAGTCAGAGGAAACTTATAACAAAAAGGGCCAGTTTCAATAAAACACGTGAAAAAATCAATACTTTATGTTTACATAATTTCGAGTCTATCAGGTAGAAATCTTTAAAGTTTGCGAATCCTCCAGGACGCACACGGCACTAGCAAATTAATTTAAACATAACTAAAAAAGTTGTTTGTAGCTGCAATATTAAAATTAGACATTTTACGCATTAAAGAAAATGTATCCATCAGTTTCTTAAGCAATTGTTGCCAAATTCCGTTTGCTAATTTGGATAATAAAACGATTCTGACTCTCTTCAACAGGAACTGAACAAGCGACAGCAGCAGCTGGAACAAGCTCACGCAATGCTTCTGCGCCACCATGAGAAGACGCAGGAGCTCGAGTATAGACAGCAGCGAGCGGTGCACGCTCTGCGCGAGGAGCAAATCCATCGGCAGCACTCGACCGAGCTCAACAATCAGCGGGAATACATGCACCGAGCGGAGCGCGATCTGCGCAAGAAGCACGCGCTCGAGCTCAAACAACAACCCAAAAGTCTGAAGGTAAGCGGAAAAGTCCTCTTAGGTCATCGTCATTGCGTTGGGTTGATTGCGAGATCGATGATTTTGTTTCGTTGAGGAGGGCCTTTCGCGAAATCAAAAGCAGGGTTATAGTGGGAGAAATGTATTATGAGTAATGGGGTTAACACGTTGGGTTGGTACAATTTTAAGGTACGGTCAAATATAAGCGAATGTCAGTTTAGAAAATCTATTTTCTTTTGCACTATTTTGGGTAAATCGCCCGCTACTTTCTTCTATGCTCTTGAATAATGTTTACAGTTGTATCTTCAATTTTTTGGCAAAATAGTAGATTTTTATTTTAAAGATTAGCGGGAAATTGAATTAATTAAGAAAACTGCATATCAACGTTGTAAAAATTTACAAAACAATAAAAGTTTACCAAAAACCCATCTTAACTATTATGATTAATGTAATAGATTAGCAAATTGATTTAATGCTTTATTTTTTACAGCAAAAGGAAATGCAAATAAGGAAGCAATTCAGGGAAACGTGTAAAATACAGACGCGCCAGTATAAAGCACTGAAGGCCCAGATATTGCAGACGACGCCGAAGGACGAACAAAAGGCTGTAATTAAGAAGCTGAAGGAGGAGCAGAGGCGGAAGCTCGCACTTCTGGGCGACCAGTACGAGCAGAGCATCGCCGAGATGCTCCAGAAGCAGAGCATTCGTTTGGACGAGTCGCAGGAGATCGAGTGCCAGATCCTTAAGGTATTTTATTCCTACAATTTTTACCAGCAACAATTAAGTAGATCTTCAAAAATTAATTATTTCTTCCTTTTTAAATTATGCTCTCAATTCTATTTTAAATACAATAGGATGGATTTTTTATCTTTTGTTGGAAAAACTGAACATCAACGCACACGCGATACACAATTGTAGAAACAATTTTTAATAGAGTAACTTGCAACTTTCAATATATCTTCAAAACATCGTCATTCTCTAAAAAATATGATAATATAACTTGGCAAAAGTTAGGTTTATGTCACAACTATAATTGTTTAGCGGTTACATAAAGGGTTTGTCTAATGTTGCGACTATTACTACTAAAGAATGTAATGTTAGGTTTTAATTATTAATATTCAATCTACTAGTATTATTTTTAAAATACTGATGTAGAGATTTCTTACAAATTTAATTGCACATCAATCGACTCAATCCGTTAAAAATAACTTCTACAATTGTGCATTTCACGAACGTTTTCATTTACACATCTCCAAATATTATGTTTCAACAAAAAGCGATAAATGATCTTTACCGATCTTCACTCAATTCAATAAAATCAATGTCCCAAACTGATTTTTAAGAAGGTTTATTACCTGCTCTATTAAAATCAAAATTCTTTCACTGTATTTTAATACAGCTTTCAAAATTTTGCAATTTTCTATCAATATTCCAGTGAAGAAAAATCAAAATTCCGAAAGAGCAGGTACTAAATTCAACCGAAAAAGTCACTTTTGATCAGTACAGTTTTATCGATTTACCCTACTGGTCGAACGGGAAGCTACACGATTAAAAATATCTTAAAAAAAAAGTAAACCCAAATCGGAAGACAGTTTCGCCGCGTATTATACACACACAGACTCATCCCCTTAACCACTTTGCAACCATTGCGATTCCAGCAACGTCTGAACCACGAGCTGGAGATCCTGATGGCTTACCAGTCGAAGAACAAGATGCAGGCGGAGGCGCAGCGCGAGCGCGAGCGACGCGAGCTCGAGGACCGGGTCTCGGTGAGGCGAGCCCTCCTCGAGAAGAAGCTCGAGGACGAGACGCAGAAGATCCTGCACGAGCGCAGCGAGCGGATACGACTGCTGCACGAGAAGCAGGAGCGCGAGCTGCAGCAGTTTGACGAGGAGAGCGCGAGAATCGGCTTCAGGTGAGGGGATCCTTGCAATTTTCGACGAGTGTTCGGCGTTGCTCTTTTATTCGTGGGAAAAGAGACGGTTTTATGTGAGGTGTTGGAGTGGTTGATGATGTTTCGGTTGAAACGATGGTTTGCGAGTACTATAGCTGGATAGTCGTCGCTGACTGACGTTGATTCGGGTCGATTGTACGCAAATTATAATTAAAGTTACGAAAGGAAGGAGCTTGTTATAAAACATAAAGATTAAGTAGCAGTGCAATATACCGTAAATAAGTACAAATTATGTGTGATAAAAATAAAAATAATCTATGTATAAATAGTAATTCCTTAAAAGCATAGCAGTTTGAGTTCTTATAGTCTTGTTATTGGGGGTGTAATATGCAATAATTATATTGAAATTGACGAAAAAGAAGACTTGAAGAAGATGTCAAAATAGCCATACCGAACGTTGTCAACTATTCCAACATATTATATTTCGTGACTCATTAAAACTATCGTTATGTATACGAATCAACAACATAGGAGAAAATAACTGTAAAATATATCCGTATAATATACTTGTACTGCATTAAGAAGAATCGATTTATTAACGAAATTATAATTAATTGTTTTTCAGTGCACTGGCAATAGCCGAAGCTTCGAAAGAGTCTTACCCGGACGACGAGAGCCTCAGCGGTTCAATGCTAAGCCTGGCTCACAGTAATAGCTCTACATCTTTTCCCCCTAATAGTCTCTAATCTTAATAATTCGTGTTACAATGTAATGTCCGCCTGTAATCCCGCGACTATGGAAGTTCGTTTAACTTATAATGCAGGCCTGGCTGACACCGACGATTCGCTAGAATTCGGGTATGCGTATTGGATCAAAAGCACACGCGAGGAACAAAAAGCACTTCGTTTTCCTTTTTAACCACGGCCAAGTTTAGCTTTTCTTTATCGTCTCTCTCTCTTTCTCTATCTATCTCTCTCTGTATCTGTCTCTATCCTTCTCATCTCTTTTTAACGTTATTTTAAAAAAAAAAAGTAAGGATAATTTCTCGTCTTGTATAAATTTGATACTCATAATAGTCTGTGTAGATATATTTTCTCTTTCTCTCTCTTTTTTGTCATGATTTTTTTCTCTGCGAATTTTCGACGAGCGACTTTCGATAATCCGACCATCAAAGATATTTGTCTCTTTGTCATTGAAATTTTTTGCCCGCGGACGTCGCTCCTCGAGAATTTGAGGGGGGGTAACGCGTGTGTTTACGAATCGCCTCCAAGATGGAAGTTATGATGAACGTTGTTTTTAATTCGATGCTTGCCCGAGTCAAACTCCCTGTCTGTGCTCTCTCAGTGCGTTTGAGTCGCGCAAGTCGCAAACCACACAAGCAGTACATCGAAATTTTATAAAGAAAAGGAAGAAACAAAATGAAAGAACGAGGGGGCGCCCGATTTTACAGAATATATTATGACATGTGTTCCACGACGAAGGGGGATCCGCGCAGCGACCGTTTTACCAATTGCAGTGACGATTTTTGTAAATACCTTGGCCATTGATCGATTAGCTATTATTAGAATTGTGTCTTGTAATTTTTCCGTGGTACGTAGGTATACGTGTATCGCCCGATTATGTTTTTGTTCTTTCTCCACCATTCAAGCAAAAAAGAAAAGAAGAATCAATTAAAGATGTTAGGATGTCGATTTCCTTTTTTATTTAAACAAAGTATGCATATATAGATATTACCTATATAAATATAGATATAATTACTACTACTATATTGAAACCCAACCGATATAACGAAGATACAAATAACGACTAATTAAATTTGCAAAGGAGTGCAGAGTCTCTTGATTATCCACGATATAACATTCGTTTTTTCCTCTTTTTTATACCCACAATAAAAAAAAAGAAACATCAACTTACGAAGAGGTATATATGAGTTGCGACTCTCGTTTTTTAACACAGAAAAAAAATTCGATGCGAAAAGTATTTGTCTCTGGAAATTACACTGCAGTTTTTAAGAAAATTGTTGACATGCGTAAATGTCATCCAATATGTCTCCTTTTTTTTACAAGCCCACACACGGTCTTCCAACTTCCGACTATCCTCTCATACAAAAGCGAATATCGAATATCAAGTCATAATGGAGTTTCTCAAGCCTTGACAGATTTCAGAATAAAAAAAACTGTCTTCTCGCGTGAAAAAAAAAACTTAACCGTAAGAAATTTTATACGCGATACCCATTTTATACAATTATATACATTCGATTGTAAATCAATGCGAAAAGCGTCAACTCGATTCCAAAGATTATTATCGAATTAAAAGAAAAAAAAGTTTTAAACGATTTGAATGTCTCATTGTGTATAATTGTATGGAATTGTATCTCATTTTCTGAGTGAAACATAAACGTCTAGCGTCCAAATGATCCTTGAAACATTTCCACTCGTGAACTTGCGCTTTAATCCAGTACACATCCCGACGTAAGCTATATGAAAAACGCAACGCGCTCTAAAACTTTTACAAAACACAATAACGGACTTTTTAATCTCACTCGCTCTTTCCCATTATGGGGAAAGAGGAAAAAAAACTTTTTATACGCAGATATAATTATCATTAAAAAGTATTCTATATAATTATTACTTTAACGTTACAAAGTGTCTAACTGAAGATAAAAGAAAAAAAATAAAATAAACAAAACGATGTGCCGGATGGATAGGTGATTGTGACAGTTTTACATACCTATTATACCGATGGTGCGGATTTCCGTTCGTTATTTAATGATATGAAAAAATAGCTCCTAATAAATAAGACATCGTAGTCGTGTGTTTGATTTCGTTCAGTCCTCTAAAGGCAGTCGTAAGTCGTTAGCGTACTTTTATAAATTTAACGAAGATAAGAAAAAAGTATAAGAAATTTAGTTAGGCTCTTGCATAAAGTAAACAAAGTCTAAATGTATGTGCAAAAAATATCTATGATGCTATAGGACTTTGCTGTTTTTGCGTAAGGATCGTAATGGATAAAAAAGATGGTTTCTCTCGATTTTGTTGTCTAATATAGTGCCAATTGAGTAATAACGATTTTAGATTCGAAATTTTTTGTACGTCACTTGTGCGTAAGCTGTGTACATTAGAAAGAAGAAAAAGAAAGAGAGGAGTTAGAGCGACACCCATTGGAAAAATTTATTGTAATTATAAAAATGAGGAAAACTAGTATTCATGATTTGTTGACATTGCTGAATAGTTATATATCGTAGTGTTTAAGTGTAATTGATGGTATAGAAGAAAGAAAGAAGGAAAAAGAGGATATGAAAGTACTGATTAATCTAAATTAGCAAAAAGAATAAAAAAGTAAGAGTCTGTACGAATTTGTATAAGCTTGGATTTAATCAAAACGTTCTTTATTGTGCGATGAAGCAACGAAGACATTTTTCCAGAGGGTCGTTTTAGAGCGAGATAAAAGAAACAATTTTCTGTAGAGTCGTCATGAAAGTGTCACAATCAGCCGATCAGTTTTTTTTAAAGAATTATATTTAAAACGTAAAACAGTACGCAAACCTGCTTACCGCAAATTATACGTCTCTTCTCGTGGAAGAGGAGAACAAAAAATGAAACGGTAGTATTTATTTATACAGAATTGACGGTGAACCACTCGAGCTGGTCAAAGAATTACGCTGAAAACTCAATCAATTTTATCATAATATTTAACGATACAACTGAAAATAGTACAACTGCCGATACTATTTTTTGATAATTTTAAAACTATATATTTACATGTATAACTTCATTTATATACTTTTAGTTTCTGATCTAATGTACAATTTTATACGAAATTTATTTAATTCTTTTTATACTTTACATTATAAAACACAAATTTTGTTTTCATCACACGGTCGATGTACAGTGTTGAGAGCTGCAACCATTTCATGCACGCGCGCTAATCAACAAAAAAAAAGAGCAAAGCAAAAAGAAAGAAAAGAAAGATAGACGGAAACAGGATGTCAGCGGCGAACTCGATTTGAATTTCCAACGAGTGCATCAGCGTAGTTCTTTTGTATTTACTTAATTGCTTATGTGCAGCGCTGTGCATACACACTTGTAATCTATTGCGATCGTCATGAAGCAAAAGACACACACACAACCATACACACAAAAATGAAGTAAAGTAATAAACAAAATGTGCAGTGTGGAAGAGAGAAAGAAAGGGAGCTCGAAGCTCCGAGCGTGAAAAAGCTTTCGGAGCTTGGAGCTCCGTCGAAATGTGTAATAGATAAACGAAGAGAAAAAAAGAATTATTATTTCAGCGTTTTGTTAGTTTGTACTGTATATAAAAACAAAATATTGACTATTTACGCGTGTGTGCATACGTGTATAATTATTCGTATGTCTCTTGATCGTTAAAAAAAAGTAAACTATACAGAGTAAAGTCACTTTAAACGCGCATAGAAACGTACAATTGGGTTTCGCTTTGTATGCAATTTTTACATCGTGAGAATGCCGTCAATTATACGCGTAACGAGTATCTTCATATTTTTTTGTAGATTTTCTACGAACACGTGTATTTCTGTTTTGTTTTGTTCAAAGAAAAATTCTAAGCACCCCGCATGCACCTCGTTTCGTTCGTATAACCGTTTTTCTACGAGAAATTTCTACATTCCTCTCCGCATATGCGCAAAACGTGCACGCACTTTCGATAATCACGCTCCTAAAGTGACTTTACATCGCGTTTATAAAATATATATATCCAGCCAAAGATATGAAAATTTTGTCCAGCTCGCTGTGCTTCTTCTTGTACGTATTTGTATACACACATGCAAGAGATGTAGAGAGAAAGAAAGCGCGTTTCTTGTTGTCCACACACACCCTTTAATTTTCTTTTCTCTCTCTCTCTCTCTCTCTCTCTCTCTCTCTCTCTCTCTCTGAGTTTCTCTCGTTTTTTCGTTGTGTATAAATTCCAAGTCGATGATTATATATATCCGAGAGTCCCGCGCGCGTCTCGAGCAAGTTTTTTCTCTGTGAGATTGTTAAACGATTCGCCTCTTATTTTTAGCACCCCGGAGAGGAAAAAAGGAGGCATGCACACATATGTACGCGTGATAAGATGTTTATCCGAAAAAAAAAGAAATGTGTGCGCACTTGTGTTTTTAAGGTGATATAATTTAATCGTTTCCGATTGACGTCAATATAAAGTAATAATGCCTGTATAAAAAAACTAATGAAAACAATCAATTTTTCATATCTATGTATAATTACGAAGCTATGATTAAAATCAAGCAAGAAAAAAAGTAAAATATAATGTATAATCATGACATTTTATTCTCCGGGGTTTCTTTCTTCGATCATCTCTTCTTGGGATACATTCTCGTGCGTTACACATTTATATAATGCGAACACCTCCGCAGCGTCGAGGAATGGCTGAAAAAAAATAACGTTTTCAAAAAGAAAACAGAAAAAACTACGCGCGAATACCATAAAAGAAAACTTTTATACGAGTACAGGCGTGAAACGAAGGGAAAAGTAAAGATAACAAAAATAAACACTAATTAAAAGAAAAGCAGGAAGGGCAGACCTCCTATATAGTTAAAATAAAAGTAAAAACCAGGATATAAAACACGTTAGCGGTAACTCTGTACGTTTTTTTGTATAATCGCAAAGTGTGCGTGATGAGAGAGAATAAAGAAAAAAAAAAAGAACGATCTATGCAATGTTGGAACGGCGTGTGTGCTATATAATATATTGTAAGCCCCCCCGTGTATACACGTGAAAATGCGCGCTTGACGGGGACGACCGAGACACGACGAGTCAATGCCCCCCTCAGCACACGTAAAGTGCACACATGCATCACACATTCGATGATAATTGTGCATGTTACGGTTTGGTGCCAATCAAACCGTAATTTATGCACCGTAGGAATAATGTGATGGGTTCTGCCCGTAAAGTTGTATTTCTGAGAAATTGTTTGAGGAGTCGTATCTCGGGGAAACTATGTTTACAGAGTTGTATCTTAGAAGGGTAATTTAAAACGTAATAGAAATTTTAGTTGAATTAAAAATTAATTTAAAGATGTTGATGCATTTGGATTGTATACATTTTTGAAATTGCAGGAGTCCATAAAGATAAAATAAAAAAAAAACGATAATAATGATTTATTATTACATAAGTGTTGAATAATATTTCTATCGTAGAGTAAAATTGACACTAATTGTCATTGTTTGTCATAATCTAGGATATTGTAGATTTACTTATAAAGATTTAAGTCAGTTATTAACTCAAAATTGACTAAAATTTTGACTTTAGCTATTTTACAAATATACGAAGAAATTTTTGTATACATAAATAGATAAATTAGTAAGTTGTACTAATCTCTGGTTGTACAATTGCTTGCTTTTTGTTTAAATCTGAGATGCGACTTTTTCTATTGCTGTTCTGAGACTTAAATCAGTTGTTCTGACATACTACTTTATGGATAGGAACCATTGAATGATAGTAGAAGAAGCGTCGACGACGACGGACACACTCGATTGTAATGAAATGTTGAACGATAATTTTTCTCCGTAAAAGGAAAAATAAACCTGCGAGCGTGTAACTACGGATTTTAAATGTTGTCTATTACCGCGACATACACACACCGAAAAATATGTGAGGGACACGAGAGGAGCCGTTCAATGAAAGAAAGAAAGAAAGCAAGCAAAAAAAATATAATGAAGTAAATAATTAATTAAAAGAATAAACCTTTGTAGCTAAGTAACCGAAACGAAAAAGAAAACAAGCAAAAAAAAATAACTAAGACAAAAAAACATAGTCGGACACTTTTGACCGGTCTTAACGATTACATACGATAATTATTTTTATCCTTAAGTTTAGGTAGAGCATACAAATACATTTTCTAACTTGAATAAAAAGTGAGGAAGGAATATTAAAAAAAATATGAAATATAAACACGAACGAAGCACTTGCGCGCCCCGCGTATAACAAAAATAAAAACAAAAACCGTCAATGGTGGAGAGTGCGAGTTGCAACAAAAAGTAAGGAACAGAAGAAGAAGAAGAGAAAAAACGAAGAGGAAGAAATACGAAGGAACGAGAACAAAATAATGCGAGGAGGGAAGCGGGAAAGGGAGGAAGCAGCGGCCCGCTACGTCGATTTAGATAATAATAAAAAAAATTGATATTAAAAATATTTCAAGTTGCTGTATTTTGTATTGTATATATATACCCACATAGCAGTATAGCTTTATCTCACATGCCTCCATCCGTTATACATAGTCGCATCATACAAATTCTCTCTCTCTCTCTCGTTTTACAACAAATCGTTGCTCCCCATCCTCGTTCCCATTACACGCCTGCATCTCATTTGTTAATCCTCTCTTCCCCCCCTTCGTACACATAATTCTAACACCGTTTCTATCAACAAAAATCATAATTCATCAACGTCTACATCGAGTCTCCCCCGCTATGTTTACAATATATCGTTCGGCTTACCGCACGCATATTTAGCAGCCAATTAATAATAAACTTCCTTTTTTTTGTGTGTCCTACAAAGAGAAGATACATGATTTTTTTTCTTTTATACAACTGCGTCGCTACACGAACTTCTTCCTACTCTTGCTATTTTTTGTTTGTACAATATATATTTCATTATAGTTACCATATCGTTATCATATAGTTTTACAGATATACAAATGCGAGTAATAGGTACGCGCGCATTTCTCTCCCCTCCTTTCTTCCATACAAACAAAAAAGGACCAGCGCGCTTTTAACTTTCGATGCTCTCTATTGTTGTCTTACGTTCGCGTTACTTTTTGTTTTCTTTAGTCTCCTTTCCCCCGTCCCGCTGCTTGGTTATTGCTTTATTTGGTCGGCGAGAAGGAAGTGGGATTGAGGATGCGGCAGTGCATCTCGCGGATCAAGGGCACCGTGTAGGCGACGCACTCGTCCCAGCCGGGCGATCGCCAGGCGCTCTCGCGCGTCTCCTTGCGCGAGTGCAGGTCCTTGTAACCTGGAAAATGCAAAATAATGGAAATGATTGAGGTGCGCGTGTGTGGAGAAAGGAGGCTTCGGTGCTTGGATATTTTTGGTGAATGCTCCTGAGTCGCGGTATCGAGGGAGGGGAATTCGGTGGGTGGAAGGAGTTGGAGTGGATTTGTGAGTATTCGGTGTTTTTAGGTGGGAAGTATTCGCCAGTCGAGATTATTGACTCAGCTGTGTACGTAGTTTGATTTTGCTCAAAATTTTTTGATGTGTGAGAAAAACGCAGAACACTTAGATTTCGCGTATTGATTATGGATGCAAAAACGACTTTATACGTTTTCTTTTATTTTCATTCCGTGATTATTTACTGATAAAAATATGCTAGCGATGTAATAGATATTAGCAAGTCACATGAACTTTCTACTTTAGTGTCATTCAAAATATTGTTCTTTTAAATGCTGACATTCGGCTTCCTTACGTAGTTTTAAGAAAAAAATTAGGGTACTTTCTATATTTTTATAGTATTATCGGCATCTTTGTAAAAAAAGGAGCACATTTTATATCGATACAAAAAATTGTGACTTTGTAGAAAGATAAAAGTCATAGTGAACAAATTGTCGCTCACTAATTATTTTTATACTTCTAAATCTGAAGTTCAAATATTAATAAATATTAATTTCGGAAGAATGTGTACGTTGATATTAAAAAATATTTAAATGGATATTTGAATAGAATTTCTTAACAGTAGCTTTAAATTTTGCGCTCCATACGGGATATTTCAACGATAGAATCACCGCAAATATTTTTCCCTTTCTCAATACTGTCATCCCTTACCTAAATCATTAAGCAGAGGTTAAAAGTATAATTGATCGCCTTATTTTGGAATTTTAAAAGTAATGTGATTGCAAAGTTCCATTATTGGTCCAATCTAAGTATCATGAAGCATAAAATATGGGCTTAAATCATTGATTTTATAATACCTATGCTGTAATTTCTTTGTATTGATTGGAAACATGCTGCTTGATACATACAGATAAGAATATATAAAAAATATCCTGATGGCGGTAGTTTCTTTTTGTAAATACGTCACAAGCATTCATTATAATAAAGGAAATTTTTAAAAATATTTAAATTAAATGAATTATTCAAGCTCAGTTACAAGTATGTGCTTTATCAGTAAGTTGAATAACAGCTCTTAGAAACCCAAAATTTTTAGTAATATATTAAAAGTTAAAGATTTGCTCATATTCTCAAGAAATCGATTTTGCAACTGAAGATCACTTGAGTTACAAATCTTTTTTAGTGAGCTTAGTAAATGCAATATTTATTAATTAACGAAGCATAAACTTTAGTCAGATTTATTTATATTTTCTAATTTTAATTAATATTCGTATAAAACGTTTGTAAGAATTTAAACAGACTAAATAATAGAAAAAAATCCGTGATTATTAAACTTACACCATAAGTGATGAACATTGTAAAGACGTCCGATTTGCGAGAAGAATCCGGCGAAAGCTTCGTCATTGTTACGCCTGAAATTGATGGCTCTGGCCCAGTTGTTTCCCCACTCTATCATTGTTCCTGGCTTTAAACTGTAACTTCTGAGTTCGTACTTATTTGAACCATCTCTCGTGACTATAGGTGGCCAATAACTAAATGCTAATAGATATTGTAAATGCCGAGATCTCAGGTAATTGCCGCGCTCTTTGAGAAGCTTTTGATATGACTGGAACAAAAATTTAATTGAAAGTTAGCTTTGGAAAAACATTAATTATTTAAAATGTTCATGATACAGATCATATATTCAAATTTTATAATTTACTTTTGAAGGATTTGTATACATATCTATTATTATTATTTTATATTATTTTCAAATTCTATTGTTAGGTAATTTCAATACTTTAACTGAAAACAAAATTTGAGTATTCTGTATGCTTCATATAAATTAAGAAAACGTTTACTTCATCATTAGCAAGTAATGCTTGTGCTTTGTCAATATTTTGGAATCCTCCACTATACTGCCACAAATGCAGAGCTTGATCTAAATCTCCAACTTCGACAGTCCATGATCCAACCAGTTCCAGATTCAAATCTTGCTTTTTGGAATGAATGTGATTAACATTTTCAGCGCTGTAAAATGATTAAATATTTTAAAGATTTTTTTGTTATCTCAAATGCTGTATAGAAAGTATTACGACTTTGTTTTTAAAAAAAATTCACTTCAGGCTCTTATCTTAAAAGCATTGGAAGTCTATTATTGTTGCGAAACATCTCTATATGAATATGCTGTCAGGCAGGGATAAGAAGAGATAAAATTTTTGCATAACAATTATTTTAAGCATCATCAAGAACGTTCTTTGGTTTCTTTAAAAAAAAGTATTTATATCATGTTTATTTCATTAATCATATCAATACTTTTTTCGTATTAAAATCTAAATTTTAAATTGTTTTGAGAACAATATGGTAATAACAGATAAAATATAAATGTAATAAATCAGACAATTTTAAAGGCCTACGATCGCCATAGCTATAGTCAACTAATATATATAGTAAGTGGGAAATAGTTCTCTCTATACTTACATCCCGAAAAATTAATGAAATCAAAATTTGAAAGGTGCGATTGCTTCCTTTTTACCTCTTCTACAAAATAATCTTGTTTGGTAATAATCCGTAGTTTCTACGATGTGCCAGAAGAAAAATAAATGTCAAAGCAGTGAAAATTTTGCAGGTTGTGTTCTTTGAAAACAAAGCTATTTTATTTGGTAACAATTTCATTGAACTGTAGCCACTTTGAGCAAGAAGATTGATAATCAACGAATGCCGAAGAAATAAATACTTTGAACCATGATAATTGTAGTTTTATTTTAGAAATTACAATTAGGCTCATATTTATAGACCAGTAGACTATTATTTATTATCTTTTTTATAAGAATATGCTTTTATAAGTGGAGAAGAAAGTCCTAAACTTTTCCTCCTTTATAACCTGGAAAAGAAAGTAGTCATATGTTCAAAGTTCACGACCTGCCAAAATTGACCAGCTTGAAATTTATTTTTCTTCTGGCACATCGTAGATAATACCTACAGATTATTACCGCAAGACCATTCCATAGAAGAGGTAAAAAGGAAGCGATCGCACCTCTTGGATTTTGATTTCATTTATTTTTCGCGACATAAGTATGGAGGAAACTTTTCCCCATTTACTATATATATTAGTTGACTATATCTATGGTGATCGTAGACCCTTAAGAAAGAGAATCTTTGTTAAGAATCAAAAGTATCCTACATCTTCTCAATTAACTCTGAGAATATTTATCTATTAAAAAACATTGAATTAAATAAATAAATACATCAGTAAAAAAAATATTACGTTGAAACCAACTTTAAAACTCATCCCATAGTCTAAAAATAGTACACAATAAAGCTAATTAAGTTGATGGTCAATTAATCAAAAGCACAACACAAAGTGTTCCACTTGGTTTGAACCAGAGGAATTTCTATCTCTTAGTAGTCCTGTTTAGACTATATCCCTACATTGCATACCACACATACACATGCATTTAAAGATCAGAAAAAAATACAGAGAAACAGACAAGGTCAAGAAAAAGTGCAGGTGAATACGCTCGTATGGGTGAATAAAAAAAATAATATAATAATAACAAAGATAACACACAATCTACTAAAAGGATCCTAGTATCTTCTTAATTAGCTCTGAAAAGATTGAATATATCAAAGAACAGCTGATTCAAACGAGATAAAAAATATTTCATTATATAAACTTTATGGTTCATACTATAACTTCTAAAAGTATTACACAATAATACTAATCAACTTGATAGTCAATTAATGAAGAGCATGATAGGAAAGTCCTGTATTTTATCCAGAGAAATCTTCATCTTTCCTTTTCATACTTATATTTAACAAATGCATTGCATACCATATATAAGTATGTAATTAATGCGAAAGAAAAGCATAAGGTCAACAGAATGTAGTTTAGTGTAGGTAAACAAATATGAATGTTTACCCAACAATTATAAATAAAATAATCTATAAAAAGAATCCCTGCATCTTCTCAATTAACTCTGCAAAGATATTCACTTATTTAAGATCAATTGAAGAAAGCAACGAGTTAATAACGTCAGTAAAACATACATTTCATTAAAACAAACTTTAAAACCCCATCCCACGACTTCTAAAAATAGTACATACAATAAACCCAATAAACTCGTTAATCAATCAATCAAAAGCACAGCATAAAATACAGATTCCCATCTCTCCCACCCATGCTCACATTCTAT